>CACRXP010000200.1:929285-956920 GCA_902702965.1 Spirometra erinaceieuropaei | reverse complement strand
GGATTTGGGCGTATCATACTCCAAGAGTCTTAATCTCTCGGAGCACTGTGCCTTGATAGTCTCCAAAGCACGTAGAACGACCGGGTTTATCCTCCGAAATTTTAAAACTAGGGACATTAGAATGCGCCTTTTCAACATGTACGTTAGGCCTGGTCTGGAATACTGTTCGTTTTCATTTAGCCTCATGCGTGCTACTGAGCGGAAGAAAATAGAATCCGTTCAACACTTTTTAACCAAGAGAATTTTAAGCCCGGTACACCGACATTTGTCTTACCAACAACGTTGCCGGCTTACAGGCCTCGATCCTTTATGGTTCCGTAGATTACAAAAGGGACTATTTTTGCTATTTAAACTCTTATATAATCACACATTTAACCCGCTCACCTCTTTAAGACATAATTTCCACCCACGACGTAACAGTCACCGTGAGGTCTTCTTATTTCTACCTCTGGCACGTACTGTTAAATATCGTCGGTTCTTTTCTGTAAATGCAATTGCTATTTGGAATAAACTACCCATGAGTGTGAAAACTCTGCAAAATTTTCCTTTATTTAAGAGAACTATTACTCGATTTTTGCATTCAGAAAAGCTCCCACAAATTTTGGGTGCTGAATCTACTGATCGACTGTACCGTAGCGATGGCGTTTGTGGTCTCTGAACACTATGGCCGGTCTCACCAGCTGTTCCTCGACGCCTCTACTTTGGCTATCCCCAACTTCATGAAAGGAATTTGACGTCCGATAATCTCCGATACCGTGCAACCTCCCCCCTTCTTGACGGTCGATATTCTACCACCGCCGACAGTTGATTTCTCCTGAGCCCTCCAAACCACAAAAACCACCATCAACTATATTTTTATGCCTTAAGCTCAGGAGTTTTTTTTTCACTGCTGGTCGGATTTGTGTTTAATCGCTTCCCTTGACAATGCATGTAAACTGGCATTAAATTAAAATTTATTTATTTATTTATAAAGTGCAAAACCACTGTTCCTGGAGTGGATAACATGATCAAAGAAAGAGAGTTGGCGGGTTTCATAAGGGCGAGCTTTGAGGAATTCATGCTGTGCAGCGCTCAGTAGGTTATTCTCCGTTAAGAAACACATCATCTAATCTTTGATCGATGTGTCTATGATTTTCAAAACTGTGGGAGTGTGGTTATTGGCCGAAAGTCCTCAAGTTACGTAGATTGGTCATGATTGGGAATGGGCAAAATTTGCGATTCCTTCCACAAAGAAGGATATGTTTCGATTTCAAGAGCGAGATTAAATATCTTGCATAAGAAGGATGGGATAAATACATTTGCATCTGCTTTTAGAACGCTAACTGGGACAGCACCATGTCCAGGGCTATGAGATTGACGAAAACGCCGAATCGCTACACTCGCGTCCCACAAACTGAAAGTTATAGTTTCGGGAACTGCCCGGTCCATGCCTGGATGGTCCAGTGTGGAGCGGTCGCGCTCGTAATAGAAGTTTTGGGCAGGAAAGCATTGAAACCATCAGCGGTCAACTGGGCTTCAGCTATAGGATTCACGAAAGTGTCTTGGGGGGTGAGATGCTGCGTTTTTCTGAGTTCGTACTTTTCGGGAGAAAAGATTTGAGACATTTAACGGACGGTTTTCAGCGAATTGGACCTCTTTGGCTAGCTGTTTTTCTTCGGACAATCTCTTAGCCCGCTCAAAAATATCCCAATACGAAGGCAGAATTGAAACCTTGTTCTGAAGACGGAATCGACGAGAAAGTCCGCGCAATCTACGGCGAAAGTGTAGGCGTAGGAAAAACCTCATCCCCGACATTAATTATTTCCCTACCGGAGAAAAAATGAGAAAAAAGCGGATCCAAAATTTCGTACAGATTGGGAGTGCAAACATTTACCTCACAGCTTAGGAAGAAATAAGCCCAATCATAGGAATTAATGGCTCGTATTGACTTCATGGACAAGGCGCGCAGCTCAATTTCAAAGGTAAGTGAAGCTCTGCATTTATCTGGATATTCTTAAGTAATTAATGCCTGTTTTTTTAGTTGAGTCCCATTTAAAAGTCGCCTTTCAATATAAGGTAAAATTTTTCCAGTTTTTTTTGACAGTCTGGCAAAATAGTCCTATATTGAAAAAATCCATTGTAGTGAATCCTTTCCCTACTAACGCTTTCTCGATTTTGTAGTTAAATAACAGTAATACTTGCTAGTCAGTGCGCTTTTCCGTACGTTGGCAACGTGTTGACACTTCTTCTGTAACGAAAAACTTTTTTGTCTGTAATGCCCCGCAGAGCACGTGCTAAACGGCGAAAGCTTGCGGCCTCCCCACCGTCTCTGGGTGCTAAAAACGTGACTGAAGACATAGCAGGTGCCAGCGTATGTTCTTCGCCGTCTGCAGATCTGATTAACTCACAAATCCCTTTAGTACATGTAGAACCTCTCGACCCTTCAGTCGTCCAAAAATACGCCTCTGCTAGTCGTAGCAGGCCATCAGCCGGCAAAATAGTCGACCAGTTGATTTATGACGACATAAACAGCACTTCCGAAAAAGTAATCGAGCAAGCTTTTAAACTTATTGGGGTAATAAGTTTGGAAACTGAGGACAGAATTAAGCGCAAGCATAATTTCGTACTGCGAAACATACCGAGCCACTTATCTGCTATGGAGGGAGCGCATGTGTTCCTACAAAGTTGTGGCTTGGGTTCCAGTGTCGCACATGCTAAGCGACTTCGCTCGCTTAGCCGTAATGCGTCGATACTAGTTACCCTTTTCTCCATGATAGAAGTCGATTTTATCTTGTCGAGTAGGGAGATAACTAGAGACTTCTGCCGTAAATGGCGCTGCTCCGTTTCGCCTGTCCTCACACCCCTGCAGCGAAGACTGAATAAATTAAAATCGGCAAAAACCAACACTAAGATAATGACACCTACTGTCAGTCTGAATATGTCCTCTACAACACCATCTGCGGCATCTGCACATCACGGCATAGTCAATTCCATAGGGAATTCGACTACTTTAATGCCGAGATCTGTAAACACACCATCACGCCTGGTATAAACACGCCTCTATCGACTCCCCCAGCAACCCCTATTAAGCCTAAGCATGTGTCGAAGTCAAAGGCAAATCCAATTGCTGCCTCAGCCAATCGGACACCCGATAAATAAAGCACCATTATAAAATGTTTGCCTCCACAATCGACTAACAGTACCTCAAATACCCCGACTCAAAACGTACCGTGTTCCCAACTGCCCCCCAGCCCTCCTATCGAGGCAATTAGGCCGAATATGCCGATTTTCCCGCCGTTTAATAGACCTCTTGCTCCAATGGAAACAATGCGTCCCCCACCCCCTAACTTGTTTCCACCACGGCCGTTTTACCAATGTATTCCTCATGCTAATGTCCATACTGGACCAGTTAACTTATCCGATCTTCAGTTCCGTTCCGGCGGGAATGTGTTCGGATGTAAATGTTTGCACTGCAAAACTGCACGAAATTTTGGATCCGCTTATTTCTCGTTTTGTCCTCCGTAAGAAAATTATTAATGCTCGGGATGAGGTTTTCCTACCTTTACCATTTCGTCGCAGATTGCGCAGGCTTTATCGTCGTTTCCATCTGCAGAACGATGTTTCTGTTCTGCCCTTGATTTGTGATATTTTTGATCGAGCTAAGAGACTGTCTGAAGAAAAACAGTTAGCCAAAGAGGTCCAGTTTACCGAAAATCATTCGTTAAATGTCTCGAAAAGTTTCTCTAGAAAAATACGAACTCACCGAAAGACGCAGTATCCCATCCTTCGAGACGATCTCGGAAATCCCATAGTTGATGCCCAGTTAACCGCGGATACCTTCAATGATTTCCTGTCCAAAACGTTTATTGAAGACTCGACCACTCAGCTTCCTACCATCCAGTCATTGACCGGGGCAGTTCTAGAAACTATAACTTTCACTCTGTGGGGTGTGACTGTTGCGATTCGGCGTTTTCGTCAATCTTATAGTCCAGGCCCTGATGGTGTCCCAGTAAGCATTTTAAAAGCCGATGCAAACACGATTTTCCCATCCCTCTTATGCAAGATATTTAATCTCGCTCTTGAAAGTGAAACTTATCCCACCTTGTGGAAGGAATCACACATTTTGCCCATTCCTAAGCACGGCAAATCTACATCATTTGATGACTTTCGGCCAATAAGCACACTCCCCGCAGTTTCGAAGATCTTAGAGACATTGATCAAAGATAAGATGATGTGTCACTTAACAGCGAACAACATACTGAGTGTTGCTCAGCATGGATTCCTCAAAGCTCGATCTTGTGACACCTCTGGACTCTCTTTCTTTGACTGTGTTCTCCAATCTAGGGACCATGGTTTTGCCGTCTACACCGTATATTTCGATTTCACTAAGGCTTTTGATCGTGTTGACCATGCTTTTCTTCTCTTGAAACGGTCCTCTTTCGGAATAGGTGGCAAACTTTGAATTTTATATCCTCTTATTTGGGCACTCGCACACAACGAGTTAAGATTTTCAATACCATCTCCAACCCCACACGTGTGAGGAGTGGAGTCATTCAGGGTAGTGTACTCGGCCCGCTTTTATTTTGCCTTTTCGTTAATGATGTACCCGATTTATTTCAGAATGGTAAGCCTTTCATGTATGCCGATGATCTTAAATTTGCATATCGATATAAGCCGGCAGATCATGACATCTTGCTTGAGCTCCTAAAGAGCGACCTACAGGCTTTCGCCCAGTGGTGCCGCACATGGCGCCTATATCTTTCTTGGCATAAGTGCTCCGTCATAATGGTTGGCGACGACCGCCAACCTCAACTAAGTATTGAAGGTCACGCCATAAATGTGCCTGCGGTTGTTAAGGATCTAGCGGCATCATACTCCAGGAGCCTCAATCTTTCGGAGCACTGTGCCTTGATAGCCTCCAAACCACGTACATAGAACGACCGGGTTTATCCTCCGAAACTTTAAAACTAGGGACATTAGAATGCGCCTTTACAACATGTACGTTAGACCTGGTCTGGAATACTGTTCGTTTTCATTTAGCCTCATGCGTGCTACAGAGCGGAAGAAAATAGAATCCGTTCAACACTTTTTAACCAAGAGAATTTTAACCCCGGAACACTGACATTTGTCTTACGAAGAACGTTGCCGGATTACAGGCCTTGATCCTTTATGGTTCCGTGGATTACAAAAGGGACTTTTTTTGCTATTTAAACTTTTATATAATCGCACCTTTAACCCACTCACCTCTTTAAGACATCGTGTCCACCCCCGACGTAGCAGTCACCGTGAGGTCTTTTTATTTCTGCCTCTGGCACGTACTGTTAAATATCGTCGGTTCATTTCTGTAAATGAAATTGCTATTTGGAATAAACTACCCATGAGTGTGAAAACTCTGCCAAATTATTCTTTATTTAAGAGAACTATTACTCGATTTTTGCATTCAGAAAAGCTCCCTCGAATTTTGGGGGTTGAATCCACCGATCGACTGTTCCGTAGCGATGGTAGTTGTGGTCTCTGAACACTAAGGTCGGTCTCACCAGCTGTTCCTCAACGCCTCTACTTTGGCTATCCCCAACTTCACGAAAGGAATTGACGTCCGATAATCTCCGATACCGTGCAACCCCCCCACTCCTTCTTGACGGTCGAAATTCTACCTCCAGCAGTTTTTTCTCCTGAGCCCTCCAAACCATAAAACCCTCCGTCAACTATATTTTTATTCCTTTACCTCAGGAGTTTTTTTCACTGCTGGTCGGATTTACGTTTAATCGCTTCCCTTGACAATGCCTGTAAACTTGCATTAAATAAATTATTAATTATTTAATTAATTATTAATTCGGCCGAGCGAGCAAATCGGAAGTCGAAGATGAGGCTATACTTTGAGGACAAAATTTCGTCAGCTTCTAGTTTTAACTTGAAACAACTATGTCGTGGTCTGAGCCTCCGAGTGTGCCTATGATGACACTGGCAAAGGCATGCAACCTCTAAAGAAATTTAGGTCAAGCATGCTTCATCCTCGGGTGGGAAAACCGATAGCCTGACTCCACATCCCAACATCCACATTCTCAAGTAAATCTTCGAACCTTCTGGGACCGGAACGCGGACACCAGCGTACATCGGGAAGGTTGGAGTCACACGCAACCAATTGATACTTAAAGCTTAAGTCGGCCGCAGAATGAAATGCCTGTGAGAGTCAACGATCTAAATCGTCACTGGCGTTGGGAGGGCGATCGACTCAGCCAAGGAGTAAGGAGAACTTATTTATCAGAGCAAATTGGAGTCAACAGCTGCTTTCTACTGCGGAGAGATGTGGGAGGTGCAAATTTTTGCTTTACGTAGATGCGGCTGCGCCCACCACGGCTGCGTTGATGATCATTTCGAATGCAAGTATAGCCTAGCAGTAAGAGTTCGGAATCAGCTACGGCAGCTGTTGCCCATGTCTCAGTTACAAAACGATATTTGGGCAATGGACGAACGCCAGACTCTGAAGCAAAGGCATCTTATTTAGCAAGGATCTAGCATTTGGAACAAAAGGTTTAAGGGGAGAGACTGTTTGTTTCTGAGGGGGCGGGATACGTCATCCAATGGTCGGCTGCCCACGGAACACACTGTCCGGATGCAATTATCCGGTTCTGCGAAACATTTTATGGCATTAAAAGACCCTGACGTGAATCAAAAGGAGTAGGATTTGGGGGAGGGAATGACGGGCAGAGAAACTGATTACTATGGTTACCTGGCTGCTTTTCTGCTGTAAATCCACGGGTTGGATACTTTAACGTATTTCCGCCGGAGTGAAACTGAGGAACAAGGGAATTACCTGATCCAGTATGGACATTAGTATGGGGAATTCATAGGTAAGATGGCCGCGGCGAAAACGTTTTTGGGGAGGGAGACGGACTGCTCCCATTTTGGTGCGGGAATTCTATTCAAAGGCGGAAATGTCGGCAAATTTGGCTTATCCGCTTCGATATGAGGTCCGGGATGTAGTTGAAAACACGCTTTGTTTTGGGCCATGATGTCTGAGGCAATGGCAGGCTTTTGTGAAGGAAAATATTTCTTAAGACAACTGGATTTACCCGGTGTTCGAGTGGCTGAAACGGCATTCGAATTCGCCTTCGAATTAGGCACGTGCTTAGACATGCTGGGGGTTGTTGGGGAAGTCGGAAGAACATTTGTATACCGGGCGTGTTGTTGCGTTATAAGACCTCATCACCAAGAATAGTCGATTTCCCTATGGAATCGACTATGCTATGACGTGGGGAGGCAGAAGATGACGATTAAGAAGAAATATTTAAACTGACATTAGGTGCCATTATGTCGATGCTGGTTTTCGACGATTTCAATTTGCTCAGCCTTCGCTACATTGGTGTGAGGTCTGGTGAGACTGAGAAGCGCCACTTACGGCAGAAATTTATAGTTATCTCCCTCCTCGACAAGATAAAGCCAATTTCTATCAAGAAGGAAAAGGTAACTAGTATCGAAGCATTACGGAAGAGCTGTAAACTGGCATTAAATGCAATTATTATTATGATTTTTATCTTTGATCTTTTGTTTTCCTTTTTAATTTCTGTTCGGCGTTTTAATTAGCCAAACGGGGCGCCTAGTCGTTCTTTGTGTTCCCACTAGACAAGGGCGCCAAGTCAGATCCGGTAAGATTATCTTATACCATCTTTTGTCGCCCTTATTATCCCCCTTGATCAATCAGTCCAAATCCCCCGACACCGGATCGTTCTTCTTCGCTGCATCAAGAGTAAGATCCCACCCGAATCTCCAAGGAACAAATACTGAGATTACTTTTCGCATCTCGCGTCATTGAATTTTATCAGAAATTTGTTCTCAGCCGCGATCTGCAAACATCTATCTATCTGTACAAGACTTTCTTCATGGCCATTTTACTCCAAAATCTGCATTAAAGACTGTAAACGGCTGAGTCGTTTTCTCCGTCTCTTCATGCTGGACAAAGGTTTTATCCTAACGATTTGCTGAAAACGTCCAGCATTATTCTAGACCAGATGGAAAATTTAGAAAATCATCAGCAATGAGCCACTCAGTTATGAAAAACCCGTCCCCAAATGTTGCACCACTAGGATCTGAACTCGGTACCTCCAAGACGGAAGGACAGGATGTCGATCACTACGCTACTGATGAAAACCCCGCAAGTGGTCAGATCAATTTGTTAACCACGGAACAGCAGCTGAGAACGGTTTTTAATTCGCCAACAATCCCCTACAAAAAAATGCCGATGGGATCATTAGACTCAAGGGAGATTAAGCACAGTAGGCTCCCTACGACACAGCATGAAATAAGGACCAGTGTACAGGCAACAGGCATTGAAAACTGTATGACAAATAGGACGGATTCTGAGCCAGGCTGCTGTTGTGTAGGCTGTGGGGAACTTCACAAGCAAATCCAAATTCTAGAAGAGATGCTGGGCTGACTGACTGACATCATTCTGGCTACTGTGATGCACAGTAAAATAAATAAATTGTTTTATTTAAGACCCTCGGGGTCTTATCATTTCAAGGTCAACGCGCGCATCACGACTTTGAAAATATTACTGAAATCTATATTTTCTAATTCGAATTCTTAATCTCTTGCACAATTTTCCAGTAAAATTTCCTGTGTTTGGTCATAAGTCATCCCAGCTTCCCGTCATGTTTTGTCGATTTATCATAAAGCTGAAATGATTTGTCACAATTTTTCACCCAACATAGCATATATCCTATTAAGTTTTACGCGTACATATAGACGGTTTTCCTCGTGAAATTTTCGTAAAACATTATACTTTAAGCGACAATTTTTTTCCATTCACCGCTCTAATTGTCGATTTTTGAACTGGTAAGAAAACCACACTGCCCTCTATTTTATACTACACGCCTCAATATTGAATACAAATTGCATTCAAAGTTTTACTTAGTCCCCTGCGAAATTGACACTTACTCGTTTTTTTCAATTTTATATTCAGTTATTGAGTAAAAATTGCTTGGTAACAATTGTACTGTCTGTCCACCAATATTGATAGCTTTCAGAAATTGTTTCATCATACATTACCTCATCCATATCTCCTCGGAGTTTCGGCAGCTATCATCACTATAATTTTTTGGACTAAATTCTTTTTTTGCTTTTTCGACATGAAACCTCAGGCAACCCTTCGTCGAAATCTGAAGGAAACTAAACTCCATTTGAAACCCATTGTACGTATGAAAAAAATACATTTAGGAGCGCTCGATAATTTTAACAATCTTATGTCTCGTTACGGATCAATTGTTTCTGTTCTTGGTGCCCTTCTTTAAGGGAAGTTGCCAACACTTACGTCTCAGCAATTTAAGAAACTCATGCCTCTCATTGACCTGATTGCTAGTGAGACCAAAGACAGGCATAAGCGAAGTTTAAAGTTTATTTTAAAAAAAACGTTCCTAAGAGTAGACAACAAATCGATGTCGCTTTCCATTTTATTTATTCGTGCGGCTTCAATTCTAGGGTCACCGAAGCTACAAGACTTACATCTAGGAGCAAAAATCCACCAGTTCCTGTAGAACTATAGTCATCGATAGAAGTGTATTTTATTTTCTCCCATTTGGAGCGCTCAGCTCAATATCTCAGAGGAAATAAACTTTTTTTAATCGGGATAAAACTCCTCTGCAACGAAGAGTTTCTCCCCCTTAACAACTATGAAGCCACCCCAGAACTCCACTCATCTGTCGTTTGCTTCTAAAGCAGATTATCCATCAGGCGTCAACCAAATCTCCCCCTATCTGCATCGGTCCCAGTTCCATCTAGCTCTTCAACTGAGCCCATTATCACGAAGTCAGTTGAAACCAGCCACTTTAAAACGCCTTCAAGAAGCAATGATCGTTCAAATGCGGCTGCCGATTTTACTGGGGCGCTTGATCTTAACAGTAAAGATGAGCCAATCCTAGAAGCTCAACCGACCTCCAGCACTCAGAATAATGAATGAGTTAGTAAACTTGGATCGAGTCTATCACGTTCCCGCGCCGGGCCACTCAGGTCTGACCTAGCGGCTAGGTCAAATGAGCCAGCTGATAGTCCGGGGAGACGTTTACCTGTTCCTATCCCTAATTCTCGACTTAAAAAACACCAGTTGTGAAGCCCGCTTGCACATCAGCCTGCAAATGCAAGTATATAGCGTTGCTGATAATTTCTCCGATGGCATTGCTAACTTGGCACCCCAAATAATAAGGCCTTCTTCCAATGTCATCTGTTTCTCGATTTCATTTATTCCGTTATCTAACAGAAACTACCACTCATATTATGCTCAAAATTCGCAAAATCCCATTTCTATGCCTCCTTTTTTTCCTATCCAGCAAAATAGCATTCCTCTCGTGAGATCGATTATATACAGCCACCTGCAGGCCGGTCCTGCCCTGTTTTTACCCTTTCTTGAGCGACAGTTTTTTCTTTTCCACTCTTTATCCAGTCATCTTCATTTTGTTTATTTGATGCGCGTTCTTTTCACTGCTCGCTAATCATTCTTTGTAACAGACTCTATATTTAATTACCATAGATTAAGTACTGTAAAGATTCTGCCTACCTGTTCCCCAATTCATGTAAATATTTATTGTATCTTGCTATGACCTGACCCCCACGGGTCTTGAATAAAAATTATTTAGTTCGTTTACTTAAGTAGAAATAAATTCTAATGTGAATTTTAGAACTGGTAGAAAAACCGTTAGAGAATTAAACTGATTCTTACTGAATAAACGGTCATATAGGAAGAATGACTAGCGATCAGTGAAAGAACCCTTATGTCGAACAGACAGGTTGGATGTGATTGTTTAACTATAATTGAGAAGAATCTGTCGCTCATAAAAGAGTCAGAATGCAGACAGGGACGGTCTGCATGTTGTACTATATAATGGAATATAAACGGACATCTTTTGGGCAGAAACTGTCGCTGATGAGGGGATATGTATGCCGGTCCGACAGGACTGGCCTGCTGTGATAATGTATAAGAATTCAAGATGGATGTCGTCAAGGCAGGATTGCTACACCGGATGAGGCTATTCGCGTCAAAGTGGTGAGACGAGAGGAACCCAGACGCGATCGATCACAGTTCGCTTCGAGTCCAGCCAATGAGATGACAAGGGAAATATGACTATGGGATCTCTTTGCTGACCGACCAAACTACTAGCGGGTGGCAAATACAGCGGATTCCGCATTGAGCGTCGACAGACAGCATGGGGTGGAAATGAAATGCAAAACGTCAGGTGAGGCAGCCAAATGAAGACGTTACAGCATATATCACGGACGCGAGCAACTTATCAACTGATCTGGATAGAGCCATAAAGGCAGTCCCAGAGTCTGAGTCCAAATCTACCGCCGACAAAAGAGGGCAGGATACAACCACCGGTTTTTTTCCCGACAGATCTCGTTGTGTGGTTGTGCAAGGAGTTCCTGAAGCACCTGGTGACACCCTGAAAGAGAAGGTGAAACACGATCTGCTGACATTCCAAAAACTACTCCTTCCTTAGTTCGGATGTAAATGTTTGCACTGCAAAACTGTACGAAATTTTGGGTCCGCTTATTTCTCGTTTTGTCCCCCGTAAGAAAATTATTAATGTTGGGGATGAGATTTTCCTACCTTTACCATTTCGTCGCAGATTGCGCAGGCTTTATCGTCGTTTCCATCTGCAGAACGATGTTTCTGTTCTGCCCTTGATTTGTGATATTTTTGATCGAGCTAAGAGATTGTCTGAAGAAAAACAGCTAGCCGAAGAGGTCCACTTTACCGAAAACCATTCGTTAAGTGTCTCGAAACTTTTCTCTAGAAAAATACGAACTCAGAAAAAGACGCAGTATCCCATCCTTCGAGACGATCTCGGAAATCCCATAGTTGATACCCTGTTAACCGCGGACAGCTTCAATGATTTCCTGTCCAAAACGTTTATTGAAGACTCGACCACTCAGCTTCCGACCATCCAGTCATTGACCGGGGCAGTTCTAGAAACTATAACTTTCATTCTGTGGGATGTGACTGTTGCGATTCGGCGTTTTCGTCAATCTTATAGTCCAGGCCCTGATGGTGTCCCAGTAAGCATTTTAAAAGCCGATGCAAACACGATCTTCCCATCCCTCTTATGCAAGATATTTAATCTTGCTCTTGAAAGTGAAACTTATCCCACCTTGTGGAAGGAATCACACATTTTGCCCATTCCTAAGCACGGCAAATCTACATCATTTGATGACTTTCGGCCAATAAACACCCTCCCTGCAGTTTCGAAGATCTTAGAGACATTGATCAAGGATAAGATGATGTGTCACTTAACAGCGAACAACATACTGAGTGTTGCTCAGCATGGATTCCTCAAAGCTCGATCTTGTGACACCTCTGGACTCTCTTTCTTTGACTATGTTCTCCAATCTAGGGACCATGGTTTTGCTCTTTACACAGTATATTTCGATTTCACTAAGGCTTTTGACCGTGTTGACCATGCTCTTTTTCTCTTGAAATTTTTCTCTTTCAGAATAGGTGGCAAACTTTTGAATTTTATATCCTCTTATTTGGGCACTCGCACACAACGAGTTAAGATTTTCAATACCATCTCCAACCCCACACGTGTGAGGAGTGGAGTCATTCAGGGTAGTGTACTCGGCCCGCTTTTATTTTGCCTTTTCGTTAATGATGTACCCGATTTATTTCAGAATGGTAAGCCTTTCATGTATGCCGATGATCTTAAAGTTGCATATCGATATAAGCCGGCAGATCATGACATCTTGCTTGAGCTCCTAAAGAGCGATCTACAGGCTTTCGCCCAGTGGTGCCGCACATGGCGCCTTTCTCTTTCTTGGCATAAGTGCTCAGTCATGGTGGTTGGCGACGACCGCCAACCTCAACTAAGTATTGAAGGTCACGCCATAAATGTGCCAGGGGTAATAAAGGATTTGGGCGTATCATACTCCAAGAGTCTTAATCTCTCGGAGCACTGTGCCTTGATAGTCTCCAAAGCACGTAGAACGACCGGGTTTATCCTCCGAAATTTTAAAACTAGGGACATTAGAATGCGCCTTTTCAACATGTACGTTAGACCTGGTCTGGAATACTGTTCGTTTTCATTTAGCCTCATGCGTGCTACTGAGCGGAAGAAGATAGAATCCGTTCAACACTTTTTTACCAAGAGAATTTTAAGCCCGGTACACCGACATTTGTCTTACCAAGAACGTTGCCGGCTTACAGGCCTCGATCGTTTATGGTTCCGTAGATTACAAAAGGGACTATTTTTGCTATTTAAACTCTTATATAATCACACATTTAACCCGCTCACCTCTTTAAGACATCATATCCACCCACGACGTAACAGTCACCGTGAGGTCTTCTTATTTCTGCCTCTGGCACGTACTGTTAAATATCGTCGGTTCTTTTCTGTAAATGCAATTGCTATTTGGAATAAACTACCCATGAGTGTGAAAACTCTGCAAAATTTTCCTTTATTTAAGAGAACTATTACTCGATTTTTGCATTCAGAAAAGCTCCCACAAATTTTGGGTGCTGAATCTACTGATCGACTGTACCGTAGCGATGGCGTTTGTGGTCTCTGAACACTATGGCCGGTCTCACCAGCAGTTCCTCGACGCCTCTACTTTGGCTATCCCCAACTTCATGAAAGGAATTTGACGTCCGATAATCTCCGATACCGTGCAACCTCCCCCCTTCTTGACGGCCGATATTCTACCACCGCCGACAGTTTTTTTCTCCTGAGCCCTCCAAACCACAAAAACCACCATCAACTATATTTTTATGCCTTTAGCTCAGGAGTTTTTTTTTCACTGCTGGTCGGATTTGTGTTTAATCGCTTCCCTTGACAATGCCTGTAAACTGGCATTAAATTAAAATTTATTTATTTACTTAATGACGCGCGAGAACCCGGTGAGGTCGTCGAAATCCAAAAGATCTTCTGTTTGGGACCTTTAGAAAGAAACAACGCAGACAAGTGCGGCCGAGACCGCTGAAAGTCGTATTGGGAAACGAACAGCAAGCAAATCTCATCTTGTCGCGAAAGTCCAGGCTTCGAAACAACCACCATGGAGTGTTTTTTTCTGCCGGACTATCACCCAATCGAAGGGATAAAAATGAGGACGCTGGCATCGGAACTGAGAAAACGTCAGAGCGATGGTGAAGTCAATCTGAAAATAGCAAACAACCAAATTGTAAAAATAGATTGTCCCTTCTTGTGGAATCATCCGGTGACATTGACGGTAAAAGCACCGGCGCACGGTCCCGACAAACTTCAGTAAATTCACAATCGACTGCTGGACTTGGTAAGCCAGAGACCTAAGCAGCCGAATAACATAAAAATTATGTACACAAATGTACAGAGTTTATTCAACCAATTGGATGAAATAAAACTCATCGTGGCCCATTTCCAACCCGACTTGATAGCTCAAAGTGGACTGACAGTTCCCAAGGGGCGCTACAATAAACCTATTCTATTCTATTCTATTCTTTAACAGAAACATGGTTGAATGCGCAGATAGAAGACGCGGAAGTTATGCCAGATGGTTTCCAGATTCTTCGAATGCACCGAAACGAACGAAGGGGTGGGGGGATTGCGATATTTATACGAGATGGATTCGACTACGTCAGAGTTGAGTCTTCCCCATTTCGGCACATTGATTGTGAAATACTCAGTTGTTACTTGAAGATGCCAAACCATCCAAGCCTCCATATGGCCCTGGTTTACAGACCGCCAAGCCGGCGAACGGATGCGGACGATGCACTTATCATCGAGATAAAAGAAATTTGTCGAAGCAAGCACATAATGCTTCTTGGTGACTTTAACTCTCCAGACATAGAGTGGGATTTGATGTATTGCACGCGATCAGAAAACTCCTTCGAACAGAAATTTATGCAACTGATCACAACTGAGTTCCAAACCCAACATGTTAAAGTGAACACTCGATTCAGGGATGGACAGCAGTCCAGTTGTTTGAACCTCGTAATCACTAGCGATGATAGTTGCATTCTCGGATTGGAATCGCACACGCCCTTTGGCCGAAGTGATCATTGCGTCCTTGTTTGGGAGTATAGTCATTTTTCTGTGCCGGAAATTCGAGCTGCTGAGGAAAGAAATGTATGGAAAGGGGATTATACCCGAATGAAAACTCTGCTACAGAAGGTGAAGTGGAATGTTGCAAAAGCACCTGACACAGAAAGCGATTGGCTCTTCTTCAAGAACATAATGCAACACTTGGTAGAGAGCTGTTGTCCACTTAAGAGGAAGCTGCGAACTTCCAGACCAGAGTGGGTGACGTCAGAAATAAAGAATCTTAAATTGAAAGGGAGACTTTGGAAAAAGTACGCCAGATGTCAGCAACCAGAGCATTTTGCTGACTTCAAAAAAACTGAGGAATGTGTGTCGGAATCTGTTGAGGAGGGAACGGGCACACTTTGGGTCAAAACTTCTAAAAAATATCCCGCAAAATTCAACAAAATTCTTTGGATACGTGAATAAGGCAAAATGCAAATAGGGCTGCATTCCCTGCCTAAAAGATCGCCAGGAAAACACGTTGTCTGACAACTCAGATAAAGATAGATAGATAGATAATTTTTATTAAAGACCCGTCGGGGTCCCATCAAAGCAAGTTAAAATAAATTTGCATGCGAGTTTTAGACGAGGTAGGCCGAATCTTTACAAAATGCAATTCATAGTTTCTGAATTAGAAGTCCATTGAGAAACATGATGAGTGAGGGGTGAAAAAAACTCCTTACAAAAAGTTAAAAATGATTGGATTAATTTTACAGGAGAAAAAAGACCTCTTTAAAAATAATAACAGAAAAAAGCGAGCAGGACTGGCCTGCAGGTGGCGGTATATAACGGAATGTTGTCGGTCATAGTCAGGGTAGCAATAAATTTCAGCCTTGATGGGTACGAATGTCGGTCAGACAGGACTGGCTTGCAAATGGCATTGTATACGGGATTCACAATTGAGATCGTCTGGGCCTGATTGGTACGCCGCGTCAAAGAGGCCAGACGAGAGGAACCGAGATGCGATCGGCCACAGCACGCTTCGAGCTCAGCCGAGCAGTGGGGAAGGGAGGTACGACCGAACTACTAGTAGACAGTGAATACTGAGGGTTCCACCCTGTTGTCCGACTTCTTCACGTCTGTGTATACCGAGGAGGCGGCTTTTTATGAAAGAGTTTGCCCCCCAATTGTCAAATCAAACAGTACAATTAGCACGGTGGACTCCACAACAGACACGGTCAGGAAAACTTTGAGTCAGCTACATCCCACTAAGTCGCCTGGTCCGGAAGGCGTGTTCGCAAAAGTCCTGGATTAACCCTCCGACCAACTGGCCTTTCCTTTACCCAGGATCTTCAGAACTTCGATGGAGACCGGGGATTTGCCTACCGACTGGAAGAAAGCAAATATAAGCCCCATATATAAAGGTGGCGAGAGAACAGCCCCATATATCTTCAGACCAGTGAGTCCACAAGCATCTGTTGCAAATTGATGGAAAAACTAATGAAAACGGAGCTGATGCGGCACCTGGAAGAAAGCAACTTCCCCAGTTTGCATCAGCATGGATTTCGAAGGGATCGATCCTGTCTCACTAACCTCCTAGTATCCATGGACGAAATCAATCGACATGGGCTTATCAGTCGACGCCGTGTACAGTGACTTCAAAAAGGCTTTTGACAGTGTACCACACAAACGACTTATATTCAAAATACGTCAAGTGGGTGTGAACGGAAATCTGTTGAAATGGCTGGCCGATTTTCTTACAGGTAGATTTCAGCGTGAGTGTATCGGAAACGCTAAATCGGAATGGGCATCCGTGCACGGTGGTGTTCCGCAGGGAAGCGTTCTGGGTCCAATCCTGTTCTTAGTATACATGAACAACTGCCTGGACTGTCTGAACTGCGAGCGAGTAATGTTTGCCGACGATCTCAAATTGTGGAAATTAATAGAGAAGCCGGAATACTCTGTACAATTACAAGACAATTTGAATCGCTTGCAAAAATGGTGTGATGAGTGGTGTCATAGCCTCAATCGTAACAAATGCCAACTTATCTAATCACGTTCAAGCAACAAGACGCCGATGAGATTTGAATCTCAGTACTTTATAGGGGGTCACCGTCTCAAATCAGTCAACGAGTTAATAGACCTCGGTGTGTGGATGACGTCAACTCTCAAACTGTCCTCTCACCGCGCCAATGTATTAAAGAAAGCTATGGGTATCCTACTCGCAATTAGAATATCCTTCGTCAATTTTGATGAAGAATATTTCGGCCGAATATTTGGCGCATACGTTCGACCAATGTTGGAATATATTGTGTCCAGGCATGGTGTCCCTGGACGAAAAAAAATTACACCCTACTGGAGAACGTACAACGATGAGCAACCAAGCTATTCGGCGGATTAAGTAGCTTACCTTGTGAGAGACGGCTGGAGAAGCTAAAAATATTTCCTCTGTCTTATAGACAATAGAGAGGGGATATGATCATGGCCTTCAGGATCATCCGAGGGCTAGACTTTGCTCTTCAGTTGGACGATTTCTTCGAGCTGGCGCGAACGACAAATCTTCGAGGGCACCAATACAAACTGAAGACGAAGTATGCCAAACTCGAAGTGCAGGCCAAATTCTTCTCCCACCGGCTGGTTGAGGGATGGATCAAACTGCCGTACTCCTTTGTCTTAGCGGAAAACGTCGAGACTTTCAGAAGAAGGCTAGACAAATTTATGTTTGATAGTCAGACATTTACATGATATCAATGACTGGCATAACTGCTATGTAAATATCTGCATGTTTTTTTTCATACGTCTATCTGAAAATAGGGTTTTCCAGGGCTCTGCCTCTATCTCTCATATATACTGAATTATACTAAAAAGAACTGCGAAAAGCCCGTTGCAGGGGAGAAGTAATAACGATGGACTTACAAGCCAACGAAAGGCAGAAATAGTCAAAATATTAGTGGGGGTTTCCACTCCAGCTACCAGTAAATCCCAGGGGGACCCCTCTCAAAATTTGGAATTTTAAAGTTCGGGAGCGAAACTCTCTATGTTTTCCGAGGAAAGGTGATTGCGTAATTTCGATTTCAATACTGATAACTTAGGTGGTGGCCTAAGTTTTAGCTGAAGATTATTAAAAAGGAAGGCATACTCAAATCCGAAATGAGGAAACGTTTAGATGTAGAGCAAAGAGGCAGCGGAATCACCATGGAGGAATTGCGCGTGGCATAAGGCCGGTCCTTCGGAGTGCAAGTGTCAATGCACGAAAGATTGCGGCTAAAGTTAATGAGAAACAAGACGCGAAAGCCGGCTTCGAGTCTTCTAATCTATAAAAACTTAGTGGTCGGGAACTGGCATCTTTCAGTATAAGAAATACTGGATGCAGCTTGAGAGAAGTGTCGAGCAAGACTGTCTGAACATTTTCGATTTTATTAACACCACAGGCGTTTAGGAAGCCAGAGGAAGACGGCAGCACTCGAGGGCAGGAAAACAAACGTTTGATAAAGTCTTAGCTTCATATCCGGAAGGAAAAAATAATGTGATAGGAACCCACATACCTGTGCAGCTTTGACGGAGATTCTATCTGCATGAGGTGATCAAGCACGCTTATTTGTATAACTTAAACCTAGATCCCTTATGGTGAGGTATTCTGAGAGTGGATTATTCTGAAAAATTATGGTGCCGAGAATCTTGGCAGGACCAAAAGACATGGGACTACACTTGGATGATAAAAACTCCATCAGCCCAAGCGTAGTAAATAGGCATTATTTACTCCACAAAACCATTTGCGGTGTCGTTAGTATACGAATAACCACACTTGAGGTCATCGGAATAAATACAATTTTTCGAATTTCTGAGTTCAGTCGGAATATCATTGTTGTAAAGAAGGATGCGTAGCGGACCCAGAATCGTGCCTTGAAGTACGCCACTCGTGATCGTGCCAGGCGTTGAGTAGTTAGGACCAACCATGACTTTCAGATAGGTAAGGCCCCATGAAGTCGAGCAGAGGAGGCCGGCTGCCGAGAGCTTCCCATTTTAGCAACAGACGTCTATGTGGCACCTTGTCGAATGCTTTGCTAAGATCAAAGTAGATAACTACCACTGACTGCTACTCATCATGAAGGGAAATGATAAGATTAAAAAAGACCATGTGACAATTTTCGCAAGACCTTCCAGACAAAATCCATGATGATTAGGGCTTTGAAACTGGTTAGCTAGGCAGAAGTCAAGAACCTCATTGTAAATTATCCCTTCAAGAAATTTTGCTAGAGACGGTGTTTTGTGCTCCCCGATAGTTATTAACATCGGGCCGAGTTCCGGACTTGAAAACTGGAATAATAATTGACGTTTTCCATGTTGCCGGGAAAAATCCGTCCGAAATATAAACCGAGAATAAATGATTAGGCAATATAGGAAGGTCTGATGCCTGTTTAATAACCGAATTTGGAGTTCCGTCCGTTCCCGAGCAGAGTGAGTTTGTCAAACGTCTTACGTGTTCCTTAACTCTATCCACATCATCCCCGATCCTGCCGACAGTACCAACTTTCAAGAAAATCTTCGTCGATTTGGACATCAGATAAACATATAGGGGTGTAATAAGACAAGGGGTTTCTAGCTCATTAAACTTATTTTACGATAATAAATGGATCGTGATGAGAAAGTGGAAAGTATCGAATGCGAGGAAATAGCGAGGTACCGTACAAATGATCCAGTAGGAGTGGGAGGTGGTCACGTCATATCAGTTGGACGACAGCGGGGACTGCATCGCTATCGGCAACTGTTGGTAAGGGCCGGGGAGTGTGCTGACGATATGGGAAACGAGTTAGGAGCAAACGGTGAGAGCGAGGGAGCGATATCAGCGACAGGAACACCGGCCACCTTCACTGGTAGACGATCGCAGCAGACCCATCCAGGATCCGCGCCAAAGTGACCTCAGGTCGTTTAAACAACCCCGTCGAACTTGTGGTGCGTTAAAACGGTTCATTACAAAAGGAAGCCCTCCCCAGCTAACATCGACACCAACCTCCAATTGGACACATCACTGGAAAAGCTAACTATTCAGCAAGCAGACAGTTAGGGCCAATAGGAAACTTGTGGGTTCCGGCGACCTATAGTATTTCGATAGGCTGCTCACCCCTTTATTGTTGCTGTGCTTGGTGTATTGGCTGTGTCCCATTTGCGTTTGTCCTTTTGGAGTGCATCGGTTTGGATAACCATCGACTCCTTCTGGGAAATTGTTTTTCGTGATCTCCCACATATCTGCTTTCCACTAATGTGATATTCATATACGCTACGATGAACAGGAGTTCGGAATCAGGCGTAGACTATTTCTGCAGTCAATTTGATGGAGTTTGCCCAGGCTGTGTTGCACATGCTTCGGTAACTTTCGTTATTGTTAGTTAATGAGTTCTCTATATGCAATACTATAAGCCCCGATAGCATTATAGTCGCCCAGAGCTAGCCCGGTCGCCTTGTCGCCGGCCAGTGTTGCGATTGCCTGAATTTTTTCACCAATCTTGGCAGAGCCTGTCCACATGCATGCAGTAGGTTGACGCGCCTTCTCGGGCGAGTTGGGGTCATTTTCGTCCGAGGCGATTTAAGTCGCCAGACAGGTCTCTAAAGCTCCGGACAAAGTACGTGCGTGCACCCCTGCATGCGTGGGTACGCGCATAGGGAGCCCGCAGGCGCGACGTCCAAAATGCACTCGAGTGAGCACCGAGGAGGGGGTGTAGCAGAAAGGATCCTTTCCTCGCACAGACCGAGCGCCGCCAGCCATTTAGATAACTCGCCTTGCACTAGTCCGCAAATCAAACGAGCAAATGTCTAGCCATGGTCGCCTAAATGCTATAAGGAATGCCGTGGAAAACTATACAATTTGAACGTCCAAACTCCCATAAAATAACATCCGGTTTGAGAATACTTTTCGAAATATCCTTTTCACGTTAACATGGCCACCCCAGTCGTTGTTCTCGGACGGCCTGCTATATTCGGGATATCGTCGCGGCAAGTGCGGACTGTTTCCTCTAACACAATGCCGGTTTACTTCACCCTAAGGATGATCTCTAGGCAGCTTTGGTCAAACACCTCTAACTTTCGGTCATGTTCCACGCACAACGCAGCATTCGCATTCGTATTGGATCTGTTAATGGACGAATGCCCAGTACACGCTAACCTTTGTGGCAAGGGAAACGTTGCGGTGGGTCTGTGGATGCTTTCTAAGGATCGTGAAAACCACGCGGACAGCATTGATTTGGAACACCGTCTCGTCCTAACGCTGCTCATTCGCCAGCGGCCTCGACCCGAGATATTCGAGACCGTATACTTCTAGTTAACAGCCGTTAGTCCCGAGGGGTGCCTTTTCCTGGCGTGAGATGCAGCTCGAAGACACGTTGGTCTTCCAAGAGTTTATGGATGGACCGAGAGATTTATCGACTTCATTCACCCGTTGCCTTAGTCCGCAGGGCACCCAAGCTTGAGGACGGCAGGGCGATATCGTCGGCGTAGTCGAGGTCAGTCAGCCGGCGCATTGATGCAGATTCGACATCGTCCAAATTGCTTATGGGCACTCTGAAAATCTGGCCTCTGGCTAAGTTGAATAGGATGGGCTACAAGATACAACATTTTTTGAAGCCAGACTGAATATCGGAGGGCTGGGAGGGTTTGTTGTCGGCCAGATTTCACACGCTGATAGGGATATCGTGTGTTCTGGTCAGGATGGTGATTTTTACTGACATGCCGTCTCGTTCAAGTATTCTCTGCGGTTCTCATGATGGACGAAATCAAAAGCAGACAACTGTCGGTTACTGGTATCCGTGGTAGGATTTAAGAGTGCTCTGCTTTTTGAATGGTCGGCGTGTCCACGCCCGTCTCAAAATCTGGCTTTATTGAGTCTCTCCCTCGATTCACATACCATTTGAAGTCCAAGCATGACACTGACGGAGACCGTTGTCGCGTTGTCAAAGAGACCTAGCCACAGTTCTGCTCGCAGTTTGTTGTAACTTTTTTTATTGAACACAAACACAAGGATACCCGAGTCCTTGTCATCAGAAACGACCCCCTCTTACGCTTGGTCAATCAACCTTAGGGAACAAGGATGCCAGCCTGTCAACACTATAATGGGAAATATCTGTGGAAGTACCGTCATCCCCAGGGGCTCTGTTGTTGTACATCCACTTTTTAGCATCAGTGATTTGACCCTGAGAGGGGGACGGGGGTTACACTATGCCGCATAGACTGGAGAAGTAACAATGCTGCAGGAAAGAGCGACAGCATGATGATTTGGACATGAAGGTTGAGTAAGTGTTCGTGCCAACGCTCGACATTGGCCGAGTTGTCAGCAATTAAGCTGCCATTCCCCTTGCGAACGGTCATTCGGTGCTGAAGCCATACCACTAAGTCGACAGACGTTCCGGCGAAATTCTTCGAGTTTCATCAACATCTGAGGGCTGCAAAATGGCAGTCGCTCTCTCGGCCCAGCAATTTTTGTGGTTATGTCTAGCTGACTTTTCTATCCTTTTGCGGAGTTGACGGAAAGGATTGTCGTTGCGGAGCCTGATTCAAACCGTCTGTTCAGATAACTTTAAGGTTCCTCCACTGATCCAATTACTACGGCATCTCCGTGTGAACCCACAAGTTAGTTGCTGCTGTTGCATACACGGATACGATAGAGATGTTCGTAAAGCGACCCTTCAGCCACAAATACACCAGCCGGTCGCCAAGTGGTTCACACGCAAGTAGTGCGTGGTCCCCTTGTTGCGAGGGAGCGATCGCCACACCGTGTCTACCAGGAAAGTTCATGGGTCGCTGTAGTATAGAGTGAAGTGGACTTTGACACCCGGGATCTTTATGTCTCGAGCGCCCGAGTCGAGGTTTAAAGCCTTGGACAAACAGCCGACATTCAAGTCGTATTGGTGAACGCTGCGCTCGCCAAACTTTTGATACCGAGGTCCAAGAACGTGCGCACATTTTAACACTGATTGAGCAATCCCGCCCGCATACTATTCGTACTCAGCACTGGACCAGGTCTGTGAAGCGCGTCGGTTCCTGCGGACGCGGTAGCGTGCGTTGTAATATCTGAGTCGGATATTTTTCCTTAGAGTTGAGATTTTGAGTACAGGGGGCTCCTAAACTGCCGTTCGATTCGATTGTTTGACGTTGCCTCCGCTAACGCCTGAAGGCGAAATCGGGTGGACAGGTATTGCGCGCCGACCTAACCGCCAGCTCCTCTGTACGACCGCGGGTGACGCGTGGTAGAAAAACCATCACTGAAGGCTTGGTGCAAGATGAACAGACTTTCGTCAGACGCACGACGAACCGCGGACCAGGAGTCACGGTTGTAGCACGAGGCGAAATGTCTGATAAACCAGCTGCCCGAAATGACTCCGTTTAGTTTGATGACGGCTGTAGGACACGGCGAGCATTAACTCCACAGAGCGAATTTTTATCATAATTGCCTTTCGGGTTGCATATATATCGAACATTCCACTCTTTGTTTACAGAGCCCGACTTGTTCCGTCACTGAAGCTTTAGACGGCTAGTATTTTAACTAACCTCTCTGGAAGGAACTGCAAATCAGATGCGATAATGTGTGAGTTTTCTTGCGCCGATGTCAGTTCGACCGTAAGGAACGACGATTTCCACCGTGTTGCCCATGAGCCAGTTTATAGTGATAGCCGGCGTGGGCAGCATCGGCCGCAATCCCTTCTCCCTCACCCACCGTGGCCCAGTGCCAAGATAGTGTCGAGAAGACCGGAAACAAAATTGGAGCTGAAGGAGCTAAACAGCCTGTCTACGCGTGCAACACTCACCTGGTCCGCGCACGATGACCTAGGTTTTCACAGAAACAAGGGGACATTTAGGATCCTATCAAGGTGAAAATGCCATGGAACCCATATTGAGGATGAACCATTGCAACCTGGCTCTCGGCACTGAGTGGACCGTATTATTTCGTAACCTGGCGGCCTTTCAGTTGGCTCTTGTCCCCGTAATTCAAAACCCGCAGTAGCAGTGCGGGCCCAGAAACATTTGGACGTTTTCATTTGTCCGGCCTGCTTTTACCACATCATGATTCGCGCAACACCAAAATGCCGCGTGCCTGAACATGCTTATACGTACTTCTTTTAAAGCGATATCACTGACACCTTGGGTCTACGGCATCATAATCAGTTGATCAGTCCTGAGCATTGTTGCGTTGTCACCGAGAATTGCACGTTGCGCATTCGTCACGCCTTCGTCGCGTCTCCGTAGACGTTACGTCGCTTCAGTTTACCAGTCGTTGGAAGTTGATGATAGGCAGAAGGAGATCTGAGTCTAGCTGCAGATACCAGTTTGATTTGTCTCGAGATTTGACCCCGTTATGCGTATTTTAATACCAGGGTGTGAAATCGCAACACTTTTACAGGGAAGCCACGACGCAGCGGGCAGCTGTTACGCGAATTTTGAAAGGCTTGGCGAAATGCTTGCGAACTCCAGTGCGTTAAATCGTTTAGTCGTTATGGATAATGTCTCATGACATTACGAGTTAATCTGTTACGCGACTTTCCCGCTCAACTTTGAGAAACAGGCCGTATCCATGGGCTAGAAAGGCCCCGTCCTTAAGATATGCCCTCGAAGAAGTCCTGTAGCATAAATTGTGACACTTCGGCAAGAAGCTTTGCAGTCGTCCTTAGTCGCATCCTCCTGTGTTTTGATGCGTGGAGAGGGAAAAAAATTAGCACGGCTTTCGGTCTGGGCAGGAATGTGTTAATCAGCACTCCTCCCTTCGTCGACTAACACTAACAGTTCCTTTCGTCACTTTTCATATTACCAACTATTATAATTCACACGAGCTTATTAGCACAGAACAAAGGCCTGTGTATTAGTACATCACAACGATGGTAATTCACATTTTGACGTCTGTGTCGCCCTACAGGACTGCTTTGTCCTTTCACCAACTCTGTTCAGCTGTCCGGTGTTATAGTGGACCGCCTGTTATGGACATAAACTACGTCCGTGGTCCTATTGTGCTGAGGAAGCCATTTACAGCCGTACGGCATGTGGTGTTTTAAGTACACTTGATGGCAATCAAAGTTGATCTGGAAATGGGCTTATCCATTCTGCAGATGGTCGCATCGGGTTTCGCGATCGGAAATATCCGCCCGTGAGCTCCTGAACTAGCGGACGGCATCTATCGTCGATAAACGGACCCACACTCGTTCGATTCCGCCTGGACCTTTAGGTACGGTGTGCTGTCCGTTTGATGTCTTAGGTGC
This sequence comes from Spirometra erinaceieuropaei, assembly GCA_902702965.1. NCBI lineage: Eukaryota > Metazoa > Platyhelminthes > Cestoda > Diphyllobothriidea > Diphyllobothriidae > Spirometra > Spirometra erinaceieuropaei. The sequence continues at coordinate 931,722 of CACRXP010000200.1, read as the reverse complement.
GAGCGCATGGAACCTCCATCAAGAAAGTCCTCTGGGAATGTGAGATACGGCCCGTATGCTCAGAGGCTGTTCACGGCCTGGGATTATTAAGTCGACGTTACTTACACACCACGCGTCAGCATTGTTAACCCGATCGCATCGCAGGAAGACAGACCGTCAGTTCGTCCTACTCGACGACTAAGAGACCTCGGCCACTTGCTGCGTTGACCTGAAGGCAAAATCACTCGGGGTGTAATTTCACTAGACCTCAGCCTCAACTGAAAACTTCTTCGACGTGATCAACTAAAGATGGGGGCGCGTATGTTGAAGGCTGACCCCTTACTCAACTCTGGCCCTGTGGTCTCCGGTTTGCGGAATTTATGTGCCAGTTAGCTACTTGTTTTACGAGTCTGCGACCGACTGATAGTAACGGAGGACGTTCACTCATGATGCGTCGAACATGAACTTGCTTGCTATTTTGTGCTAGGATCCCAACTTTAATGGCTGTTAGTGTGCTGTACGCTAAACCGTAGATGCCAAACACCTCCTATACGTAGTTTGATAAGTTGTGCCAAGCTTTCGGAAAGAGGCCTAAACTTATAACTTTTTTGTGTTTGCTGACGGCACTGTGTTTATTTGTTTTTGGTGCCTCACTCTCACCTCTCCCCCAAACCTGCCTATTCGCTGTTTCAGTGCATCTTCTGTCAGTCCACACACCAATGCATTTCTTTCCCCTTCCGAAGCCTGGGGATCCCACCCTGGAGCAGGTGTCCACCGAACCTCTCCTCAGTCAACTGGTTCAGCTGTTCCATTTCCTACGCCTATCTAATGGCTTTGGCTGTTGCCCTCCTAGTCTTCTTCTCCCTGCTCCTCACTTGCTGCGTTATCTTTGTGCTTCGACAATTTTGGCTCACAAAACATCCGTGCAATCGAACCTTGCGTAGCGTTTCTCGTCCTCTCCGCATATGGCCTTTCTGTTATATAAAGCGCGGTCGCCGCTCAGAGTAAGCCCTGTTTGTATTTAAGTAGCTTTTTCTTTGAGCTCTCACTATTCGGCTAAATCCACCTATGTTTTCTCAGCAATGCTTTGCACTTTACCTATCTACAGACTGATTCTCGCTGAATTTTTGCTGATGCTTGTTTCTTGAACTGGCACGTGCTTTTTTAGTACAACTGTCGCCTTACGAATGGCAGGCTCAACCGACTGAGGTAACAGCCAGGTGTTTAGACTCTTCGTTACTTGCCTTAACCCCACCGAAATGCTCCTCGGCCTTACTGTTGTAGTTAGGACCGTAGCAAGCACATAAGAGGGACAGTACGAACGAATCGTGACACAAGAATCAGAACGAGAATGCCCTTGAATAGGGCATTATTCATCTTACAATTGACGTACTGGAACTAAAAGGTGAAATAGAACAGCAGTAGATAAGATGGAATTTAGCCAGGGGCTTATGTTAGCATGGCATTTACTCCGGCCAACAAATAGAGGGATCGAGGTGTCAAAAAATCGGAAAGAAAAGTTTGCATATGACAAAGTTCAGGCGTCTCTGTTACGAAGTCAGTATGAATGAACACGTTGTTGTCGGACCAGTGTTTCCAGGCTATGCATTAGGTGCACTAACAGGTGTTGCATCATTCTGTTTATCAGTTGAAATGGTGCGGCTTTCCTACTCAGCACTGGGTAGGGGGTCAGGGGAAAATGGGATGGAATTTCCAGATACGGTCGTGGCCGTCTGCTGATGACAATCACCAGCATCTTTCTCACCTCTGGGAGCAAATGGTCGAACGCATACAGTTTCTCCTCTGTCATTATTGAATCGTATATGAGCATATTGGAGGTCACACTGGAGCAGATCGACCCCCTCAATTAGGGGACTAAATTCAGTCTGTTGACTGCTCTTCTTCAGTAGAACTCTGCTAGGATACGTAAGCCACATGGGAAGAGTCGTCCCAGTGGTTGACCTCCTATTGTAGACAAACATTCTCTCACGAGGTGTCCCGTTAGTGGCGGTGCACAAACGGGATTTGATTGAGTGTAAAAATCTCAAGTAAAACGGGTTCCCAGTGCGTTCAGACTTTAGAGCAAGTAAGCTAGTCTTCCATAACGTCTGGTTCAAGCGTTCGACCTGCCTATTTCCTTGGGGATTGTGCGGAGCTGCACTACTCGTTGCCGCTCGCTTGCTGCAAAGGAATTGCTGAAATTCGTTTGACATAAATGACGGTCCCTGGTCGGTGTGTAAGTACGAACGAGTACTGAATATGGAGAAGAGCTGACACGAACATTTAATGACAGTTTCGGCAGTCAGCTCAGGACAGGCAAATGCAAATGGCAAACGTGAATATTAATCAATAATCGTCAGTAGATAGCGGTTGTAGATTGCCGACGGAAGAGGACCTCTGAAGTCGAGTGACAGTCTTTTGAACGGCTGGGTAGCTTTGATAAGTTAGCCTTGTTCTT
>CACRXP010000200.1:877031-909377 GCA_902702965.1 Spirometra erinaceieuropaei | reverse complement strand
GAAACTGGCATATGATTTGGCCTCTTTTCGGCAGTAGACAGCCTCGCTGACATCCAGGAGCGCATCTTCTGAATTGCTTCCTGGAACTCGCATCTTCGCTCCTATGGGCAATCTCCTTGGGTACGAAGGAAGGATATAATTCGGTCTTTAAAGTTTCTAATTGTGAGAATTTTTTATACCGTAAAATGGCCGTCCATAAAAGGTCATATCCCTGCATTTACCAATGTGGTTTGTAAAGTTTAAAATATGGCTCCAATCCACTGCTAAATTTTATGAACCCCACATGGTGTCCCCCTCGTATTGTGCAGAAATGTATGGTTTCCCGTGCGCAGAAAATATATGGTTTGTAGTTTATAAACCTTGAGTGCAAGTGTAGCTGCATGTAGCTTTTAAAATTATTCGGAAATTGTAAAAGCTTCTAAAAACCGAATTACACTCTTCCTTCGAGTATAAAATTGGAAGAAGACGTTCTTTTCTATCAAATCAGCAAATAAATGAATGTTTTCATGCATGTATTTCATGAAATATAATTGAATAATTAAGGACATCGACGATCAGTAGGAAAATGCATGCTACTTAAGTTTTCAGTTTACGGAGTATGATGTTGCATACAGCCGGAAAGAAGTTTGTCTGAAAGCCGGTATGTTGAGGTAACTGACCATTATAAAATTACGCTGCGGGATGATTAGTTTTACAACCCTACTTAATTAGTCTTTTCGAAACGAAGACGCATTTAGGAATTTCGGTCGACATTTTATGAGTTAGCCCACCTACTCTCTATATGGTGGAGGAACGTTCACCAGTCGCGCTACGGAACTCCCTCGTCACGTTGTGCCTTGGGGCTTAGTCTCGAACCCCGCCAACAGCCATTCAGCGAATAGTACTATGGGCAGAATAACATTCCGACATAAACAAGGCGGGCCGAATTGGTCGATCCTGGCTCGTTAGCCATCGTCAGGCGGCCATGACCAACTTTTCCGAACGCCGGGTAAGAAGAAGCCCTTAGCACCCCAAACCCTGTTGAATAACCGGGGCGATGTGAATTCCGAGATGCTATGATAAAAGGAAAAGACTCATTAGAAGAATAGAGTTGCGTTCATACGTATTTAACTGGTTACACCAACCTGTCGTCAGACAAAATGAATAGTCAGAGCTGGGCTTGTCCAATTAGGGTTTTTTGGTACACAGAGGTTGCATAGATAAGCAGAAGTTGTGGCGGGAGGGGGGCGTGTGGATATCGGTTTGTGACACAGGCGCCGGAGATGAAAGGAAGTGTCGGAAGTTCCAGTTTCGGCTCACCGTGTCGGGTGGAGGATGGCGATTCGGCGAGACTTAACATGGCCGCGTATGGATTAACAGCTGTTGTTAAAACATGAGCGTAATTCAGTAAATCGTGCACGCAGACCTTCGTGGTGAGCGTTCGGGTTGAAGTGGAGATTGATGCTGCCTGTTTTGGAATGCCAAAATTCGATTAGACAAAGTGGCCTGCATGAGAGAAGGTATCCGACTTACGTGTGCCATGTGCACACATGAATGTTCTATCGTTATTACCGACGTTGACAAATTTCAAATGGGTTGGTGTGGGTTCGATTGGTGGCATTACTACGCTTATTTCTGATCCGAAAAGTACATGCGAAGACTAAATGCAAGGAGTGTTTGCTTAGTGATCAGATGTGACTCCTTGTTGTGCAGAATGTGGCACGATTTTGTGTACACTGCGGCGAATTCGAAGGTGCCCGGAGAACAGTCCGAATTGCGAGTGGGCGTGGATAAATAAATATAAATGACTAGCGCTGGATGTTGGTAGCCTGGGTTCTGGCATTTAAGTCTTGTGTCCTTGAGAAAAAGGGGATGCTTTCTTTGGCACAGCCATTGATTTCGCCTGACACTTCGAATTTTCACATGAACCGTTATCAGAAACAGCCTCAGATAAGGGTTGATGGCAGCACAAGGAGTGCTGCATTTAGAAGCGGCAATTTTCATGTCACTACATACCTACCATAATTGGCGGTTCCTGTCTTCCTCGTCGCTGGGCGTAGTTAGTGTAATGATTACCAACAGGTCCGCATCCGAGTCGTTAATTGCTGTAATTTAGTCACCAGTTTGGTTAAATGGCACGCGAAAACGGGCCGTCTAGCGTAGCCAGTCATTACGTCCGATCCTGCCTCTGATCGCTCTGACACTGCCTTGCCACCGAAAGCAGGTGGGCAAGGTAGGAGGGAGTGCGGTACATGTTATTTAATTGTGTCCTTCTGCACAGTGATCCAGGCGCAAGTCACCGTTCTGTGTCCACCACGTCGTGGGACACACAGTGGACATCCTTCTTCGCGACGACTGAACTGTCGTGTGCGTGTGTCGCAGTGACGGTTAAGTATATTGACACATCCGGGCGCTGAACAGGGACGCCGAAATCTGCATGATGGTTGTCGGCCACAAGTACGATTGACAGTTGATTTGGCTTCTATATACTTGTCAGTTCGTCCCGGTTGGTGCACGACAACCATGTATCTGTTGGCGATCAGATCAAAGTTAGCAACAAAGCCAGTACAAGAAATAATATTTTTACGCATGTCTTCTATAAAATATATTACAATTTATGACAGTTCTACCGTTGTAATAGACGATGTCTACCATGTGCTTCACAGCAGGGTGAGGGCAGGGACGGTGACTTGCGCATGAATCAGTCCATTGTGATAGTAGACTTGCGCAGCGTCTACCGCACTCTCTCCTTCCCCGCCTGGATCCACTGTCACCGAGTGCATTTTTGACGGACAGACAAAACGGGCATCCAAGAACCAACATCCTCGCGAGTCCGAAATATCGTGGGAATATGTCGCATGACAATCTGTATTACGGCCTTACGTAAATAATCCTTTCTAATAGAAAACGCATTACAGAATTTCTGTTAACATTTCATGAGATCAATTAATCTAGCGGTCAACATTTCCGCTTGGGGTGGGCAGAAGTGACCAATTTTAAAAACTTGGTCAATTGTCCCAGAATGTCCACATGTTTTTATCTTCGAACTTGCGAATGATTTGCCTTTTTGAAAACCAGTTTTTTCGATTGACTCAAATTCAGAGAGTTTCCGTATGTTTCCTTGCTGTATTTTCTTAAATGACTACATTCTTCTGCGGATTTTCGCGAAGACGCTTTTCGCGATTCGTCACTAAATATTATTGATGATTTTATCCTTAATTGTTTACTTCTTTCGCAATATGTACTAATTTGATTTGCACTTATTTCCTTCAATCTAGAAGACCGACTGACGAGCATAAGTTTGCTTTCGACAAATTCTCATTAGGTCAGTACATTTATATGGAAACGGAATACAAGTAAAACATGTCAATGATTAGAGAAATCCATTAAAGCTCACGTTAGAACACAGGTGGGTTGTGGGAATAGGAGGTGGGAGGATTAATAAATGTCAAAATTAGGGGCAGATTGAGAACGGAAGGGCGCGGATAATTGCGTGTAGTTAGTCGGCCGTTGACCACGGTAGGTGTGGAGCCTGGATGACGTTCTTCTGCGCACGCAAGATCGACTTTTGGAACTTCTTGGCAGCCTCTTCTGCTGTTGATAACAGGTGCCGGCTCAGTAGCTTAGGATACCTCGACGAGACCTTATAAACCAAACGGAAAGCTTTGCTGGCGTCCACACGATGTCCTGAATCAACAAGATGCACGAGAATGGCGCTGTTTGTGCTCATAGTTTGACCTTTTCCCTGCCATTCCGGGAGGTGTTCTCGTATTCTCTTGGATAGGCGCCGACTAGGTCGAACAATATAACCCGCTCCACAGGAGTAAGTAAAGAAGACGTACATTGATGTGGTCTGAGTTGCAACTTATCCTTACCTTTTCCGCTTGAAATGGGGTTAGTAGAGAGTAGCATTTGAACCCCTGCTGCTGGGAGGGTTCGTGAGACACCTTCTCCCAGGCGTCTTCTTAGGAGTTCACTCACAGCATTCCTTGAAAAGGGACTTTGAGGAACAGCGTTTTCTTTTCGGCAGACAGCGTTGTGGGTTTTCCGACCGTTCGGCAATATCCTTTGCAATAAACCTGTCAGAATGCCTGTTTTTGCGAAGGAAGCCTCGGATCTTTCTGAACTCCCACTCAATGCTATCTGCAGGACACATTTTTCTAGCCCTTTACGTCAAACGCCGTACTACATTTTGTTTTTGCTGGAGGACGCGAAACTGCCAAAGTTCGTTTATTGCTCAGACCAGGTTTTCTTCCGATAGACGTTCCCTCGGACGCTACCGTCAGGTCTCCTGCTTATAGGGACATCTAGGAATGGAAGCGAACAAACCGTTCTCATCTCCAGCGTGAATTTAGTTGGTCGATGTGCCTGATTTACCACTTCTAAGAGAGCTTCTGCGTCGGTTTCTGTGATGGAGATTGCAAAGACGTCATTGACGTGGCGACCGAAGCGTTTAATTTTATTCATCTGATCGCTTAGTTGACATTTTTCCAGCTTGTCAACGATGGCATCGGTTAGGAAAGGTCCAAAAGACGAATCCACAACAACGCCATCTATTTGTCCAAAGAGTTGGTTACTAAACAGGAACTGCGCATTTAATGCGCATCTTAATATTGCTTCTCTGAATGTGTTCATCGGAATTCTTATTTCCTTGTGATTAGTTAAGAGGAATTCGCAGGTGTTACTCCCCCCCCCCTATTCCCACACTCTACCTGTGGTCAAGCGCGAACTTCGATTTATTTCTCCAATTACTGACATGTTATACTTCTACGCCGTTCCCATGTACATGCATTGGCCTGCTGAGAATTTATTGGAAGGAGACGTAGGCCCATCAACTGGTCTTCTGAATGCTGCTATGGGAATTTTCACAATTTATTTGGTTTGTTTAACCGTATTATCGTTGAAATCTTAAGCCGCAATCCTAATATGGGCATCTGAACCATGTTCTGAATTTGGATATTCCATCGGATTTGCACGTTTCACACATCATTCCATTAAATCTCCGCCAGGCTTACTCTGTTCACCTAGATGTGACGAATAGTGGCCGGGGATATATCGTTTTCAACATCAATTTACAACAAGATATATAGTGGCTGCAGTATTTACACTTCCTTACCTTCCATTTTTCATTATCTCCATTTTTTCCCGTTTTCTTCTCCGAGTTACGCCATGCGACCTTCGTCGCCAACTTTGACATCCTCTTAGTTCCTACCAGCAGTCTTAACATCAATGTCATGAACTCCCATCCTTCTTTGATTTCTTAAATTTCTTTTTTTGTTTTGCAAAGCTTTGGAAATGGGACTTTAGTCCACCTTATGGTCGTGTTTCTGAGGATCCTTGTCCGTGATCTTGCAAAGAAAGATGAAGTAAGGAAACAGTACGCAAATATTGCCAAAAATGTGAATGTTTCCAGCAAATGTCAGATTCCGTCGTATATTCGACTGCATTGGACAGAGAAAACACACCTGCCAAACTTACTTAGCCAATCAAGAACCGTATTTATGATAGTCCTTACTGAGATTCATCTCAAACGTACGTCCATCTCGTAATGATTTCGTCTGGTTGGCTAACTTCTTATCCTTTTACTGCAAGATACATTTTTACATCTTGGGCCTTTTCTATTTTATTTTTACCAAGTGTGATCATTCTCGGAATTTTCCGGCGACCACTCTGTTGTAATTATTAGAACTCTGGATTTTTGTGCAGTAGTTTAAAATAAAATCAGTCTCTCGAACTATCACATACTGCCCCCAGTTGTACTGCCAGTAACCCCATAAAATTTGCGATTCTTCCATTCCTCTCTAGGAGATCGTGTAATAAATACACTAACACCAACTGACTTACTTATTAGCATCCCTTCTAAACGGTGACAAGCGTGAGCATTTAGAAACGAAAGAATTCCTGCGATGCAAGTCAATTCAGGTAAATGCGATAATGCACAAATTCTTTTCTTACTAATATGTCTACTCATCTTCACTGTTGTTCATCCTGTTGATCTACAATAGGATGACCGTCTACAAACTATATGGAATCCATTCATGATTTAGACGAACTAATGAAATTATCGAGGATATAAAACCAGCGGTTAGCGTAGTGTCTAGACAGTACCTTTATATATGTGCAGACCTGTCCTCGAATTTAAAAAAGTCTTGTGAGGATAATCAAACCTCGGGCGGCCGAGTCATCAAAACTGCGTCAGTTTCCCGATTTGCAGAAGCTGGCGGCTGCGTTTATAGACAGCTTTCCATGCCGGGCATTTTATCTGCTCAAATAAGTGAGCTGTTACTAGCGAGCCGATTTGCAGACGAACGTGGACGTCAGCCTTTCTTGTCGGCTGCCTACTTGCAAAAATTCGTTATTCAGACCAACCACTCTAAATGCGCCGTTTAAACCGTATTCTTTTGCGTGCACTAGCTATAATATCGATATAAACCGTCTTTTTGTCTGCTTTGGAGATTGCAGCCATCTGCGAGTTTTCACTGCCGGCACGCAAGACTCAATTCCAAGGGTTTAGGGACATTATTCAACGTAACAGGCGGTTAGATCAAAGATGGGCGGCGGCTACAGTCTGCCGATTAGCCCTAAATTCGATTTTGAACGGTGGTTGGAGTAATTATTGAATGCGTAGGTTACTGTAGTTGCTGCCGCCCTCCTTTATTTTGTGGCGGTTACGCTGAGTATTCTCTCTTCCACAGAACTCAAAATGAAAACAAATGCATACTTATCATGAAAGCGCCAGCACTGGTGGGGATAGCATGATTTTGGTAGCAATGTTTATTATAAAAAATATTGATACCCTAGGATGCTACTGTGTTAGGGTCACACTTTGTGCAGTCCACAGATAGAGAAAAAAGTGTTAAAAAGAATTGTAGTGTTTGAAAAAGTACTTCTTCGTTCGGATCAGTAAATCGCCAAAACAGCAGTCGCACTTTGTCTTTCAAACACAGCCCTTTATAGCAAAACCCCTATCGTAATTATTGTTTGGTTCCAAAAACGGTCTAAAGGCTGCAGTTAATCCACTTTGGTTAGTGTTTGCAGAAAAACTCATTAGCCATTTCCTGCACCCACTATTCGAACTGCTTATTCCGTGAGATTTAGTACAGTGGGTAAACGCTTCCCAATCCAGAATTCTCCGTCAGACAGGACAGTAATTGCATATTAGATTGAGAATTACATTGAAAACATATTAGTACTATGCAAGTCGCCTACGATTGTGCCTTACTCAAAATAGATTCAAGTAAGAAGTAAATAAGTTGCCCGCTGCCAAAAGGGAAAATTGCTTGAAATCCGACAAATGTATCAGTGCCACTGACTTTCTAACCATTATATGCCTAGCTAACATAATAATATGTCTGAGTAGACGGCTGAGGAGCGCAATAATTACTGGATCAGGTAACCGTAAGATGGAACCAAAATATACTTTTAGTTACTGACTATTATATCTAATGTCTTTACACAACAATTTTCAAACTGCATCAGCAAGCATCTACTCGGTAGCGTAAAGCGAATTCGCCTGTATGCACTGCCAAATCAACGGCACATATGAGGCCAAAAAGACGTTATAAATGTGAAATACCCGCGAGCATAATATAGGCTGTGGCACTATAGCATGATTTAATGAAAGTCGCTATGACGTGGTGGCTGAGAATGTTAGCGTTTGGTTTCAAAATGGAAAAAAAGCAGCTATAACTATCTATCAGTTTCTTTACCAAACAAAAATGCTTGTTAATGATGAGTCAAAATTTGTGAAATTTTGCACGTTTAGCTATAAGACTATACAAACATCTATTTCGGAATTATTCATTACAGGGCTGTTTAGAAATACGGAAGTCGGTATTTAATATCAGCAGCAAAATACCATTATATATAACCTTAAAAGAAGATCGTTGTTAATTCTTATAAAGTCAGACTGACTGTTTCGAATTACGAGCTTGATAATTAAACTTGCGATTCCCTAGTGTACACACTGATTCAACAGTTGTGGTCGCCGCATGTGATACTGGTCCTTCCTTTGCTTGCGTGTTCTCACGAAGTACGCAGAACTCAGGAAGCTCAGTTAAATTTAACTGACCAACCAAAGTTTTTGAACAGTGCAAATTTCACCAGCGTAAATAACATTTGTAAAAATGACGTCCCCGCAGACTGAAAAATGTGATTTTTAAGAATTAAAATTTTTCCAAAATCAACAGGTAAGTATTTATGTTTTTTAAGATTAAAATTGATAGAAACAAAAATAACTGGTGGCATAAAAGAAATGAATGTTTAACAGAGAAACATACAGCGTGAGAGGTAAAGTGATCATTTTATAGATGATCAATTAAGATGAATTAACAACCCAGTCGTCAACAAGTTGTCATCAACACGCAATAGTTTCTTCAGAGAAGAATAAGGGAAGTTAAAAATAGAAGAAATATGAAAATGGAATTTCCCACTTTGACGTGGGCTCTGTTGCAAAGATTGGTTGCGCAGCATTCAACTCGATCTCCTTCCCCTTTAATTATGGTATTTGACGGAGTGCACTTCTGTACGCAGTCCCTTGAAACGGCCTTGAGCTCATTATCCTCGAATGATTTTTTCGTCTGTCAAAGTAAAACATATGAAGGATATATGTCTCCTTTGGCCCAAGCATAAAGAATAGGAAAGCATATGACAAAGAGCACGGGGAAATCAGGACAAAATCCATCAATGCAACTTAAATAAAACAGCTGAAACGCATTTAGGAATTTAAAGAAAAAGCAGTGATTGCAGTACTAGGGGACATTAACAAAAATTAAATGAATTCGCTGACATTTTGGGTATATGTCCTGCAGATGAAATATTTTTTAAGTTCACAACAGAGGGTAGGGCGGTTGCGATGATCACTTTTGTTTATATTTTCGTAAGTGGTTAGCATTAAAGAGTGCAATTAAGACGACAGCTTTATATAAATAACTATATTTGGACGAATGATATGTTTCAGGTAATTACCTGACAAAATAGACATCCCGTTTCGGGCGGCTTTTGCATAAAGTTGTCTCGACAATTTGTACATTTGTAACACTCGAGGGCCGAGCCTGCGAAGAAAAAATACGGACTGGTTTATGAACAGTCTAGGGTATATAATCGAGAATATTAAACAAACTGGCGCACATTTCGAAACTGAGACAGCGATCAGGATCAAAAACTTGAGTTGCATGTGCATGTAGTTAAGCGCACACCGTGGGCAACACTGGCACTTGGCGACTAACTACCGCTCAGGTGGTGATCAAAGGCGTTTTCACCAATGGCAGAAAGGCAATAGGGAGAGGTTTTCCGTGCTACAAGATTGGCTGGCGCTGCCGCCCTTTGTGAAAATGATCTTGAAGTTCGTTCAACAGCTACAGATATAAGCGTCATGTCGAGAACTGTCCGCGGCCTTTTGCGCAGCAAACCGCTGGAAAAAAGAAACCTAGGTTTTATGGGATCTCATTTTAAAGCGCAAGCGCTAGTGGGAACGTTTAGCTTCCAGAGTAAAGCTCACGCGTGGTAGCATGCTTCAATATCCGGCAATTATTTAAAAAGTAATAAAGATATGCCAACAGTCTTCTATCACATGAACTAAACAAATTATTTGGCAGGCTGGAAAGTGTCTTAAACTCCATCTAACTCAGATTTACCAAAGTCGACATCGCCAATAGAGGTTTTTTGAGCAACATTATATTCACTACCTATTATAAGCAGTACTAGAGGTTTCATGAACTAAATGTCTGATGACCACATAAATATTCAATTTTAGAAGCTCACAACAACATAAAACATTATATCCCTTATTTCCAATCAGAAACAGCATATACTTATTTTGTTCAGCTAAAGTCATAATGTTGCGCCAAAAACGTAAGTTAAGTTATTTTACATACGAAAGAAAAAGTCTTTCCAAATTTATAATATATGCCAAATTCTATTCTTTGAAAAATTAATTTTTAAACGACATGGTATACAGATGCGGCATGTACGACAATACGAAGCAGAGTTGACTATGATATGCCAAATTATCGCTTTATATAAAGAACACATGCTGAACCTCCCTGACGTCTCTACAGTAATGCGAAGACAAAAAATATTAACTCGAATGCAAGGAGCAAATCTAAGTTTTGCAGTAGAGGATTTTTGATAGAAAATGATGCTTTTTCCAGAATGTAGGTTACGTCTACGCTGGCGAATACTCTAGGCTGTTCTGAAATACCTTTTAAGAAATAATATAGGAAATTTTGAGGGATTGTAAAAGGAACAGCCTCGCTTATTTTTGGCTTTAGAAATAATCAGTAAAACCATTTATTATTATGGAAAACCAACAACGCGGTGCCTTTTTGATTGTTATGCATTTAAGAATGGGCGATGAGCACAAGATCAGCAATCGGAAGTCTCAAGGCTCAGGACGAAACTTTAAGTCGTCTCACGAGTGGTCTTTTTCAGTTCCGATGGGCAGACACGAAATGTAAACACTAAGCTTCTCATCGCTGCCACTTAATACAACTAAAAAGCTACTACTGACTACCAAAAGCTTAACAAGTTTCTGCAAATTCTTCTGAAATGCTCTTCATTTCAACGACGGAGCCGGAAGCTGACGAAAGCGACATATGCGCCTTCACAAGCGTTTATTGGCCACACAGAGACCAAAGACGGATTCAAAACTCACAGCGTAAGATGGAGGATCCATACACCGGCGACAGACCATTATAGGCTACGGGCTCTAAAGACAGACAATGCGTGCATAGCTTTTCGATGGCAATGAAATCAACCGTTACGTTGTTACGTTTGGACTTCCCAGGCCTTATGACACCTTTTGTTGCGAGAAAAAGATAAGGCGTCTGCGATGGGCTTAGGCAAAGTAACGGGAGTCAGCCTGAAAGCTATCTGGAACTACGCGTAGTCAACAAAGCCATCAGTCCGACAGATCACTGCCTTAACCGCAGCCTTAGTCGTCTTCCATCGACAGCAGATTTAAATATTCAAAATTGTCAAGAACACGACAAATGATCAAAAGGAAGGAGACAGATAGATTATGAAAACCAATCAATCAAGGTCCGACAGTCGAAAAGCGGTATAAGAGACTACTCATCTGCATTTGTACTTGAAAGTTAAGTAATGAACTTCCACTTACTGAGTGTCAGAGAGAGCTCTTCTTTTTATACCTCTTACCGCATCGTTCCGATGTTGTGCAGTGCGTTTTCACAAGGGAAATTGCCTGAACTCTTTCTGGCTGACATGAAGATTTTCATCCCTAGTATAGAGGGAGGACGCGCGCTAAATCACAGAGGACGTACATATTGTTTTACTCCAACTTTTACCCTAGCCTCATATTCTTAGCCTTGAAAATACCTCTCTTAACTTCCACGCCCAGCCTAACATCACAGATGTTTTAGCACTTTTTGAATAATTTATATTTGAGCCAACTGTGAAAAGCTCGGCGCCTCGGTGGATTTCGAACCCACGCAGAAAGGGGAAGGCTTTAGTACAGCTAACGCTCTAACCACTTGAGCTACGAGGCCCCGTCGTACGACGCTAGTTTAATCACATTTGGGCCAAGTTACCCGCCCAACTTACTGCAACGTCTCGAATCCACCAAATCTGATACAGTAAGTTGACTGCCCAAGCACGATTTCCTAAGTAATTCATCTGAAATCCACCAGATGACTACCAAGCTCATGTAATTCACATATAGTTGTGCAAATTTTGAATAAGTCATATCGGATCAAATGTGATTAATGCATAAACTGTTTTTAAAAGTCGTCGCACGCACACTGTTCTCATTAAAAATATACCTCTTTCTAGTAAGAAACTAGATAAAATGGTCGCCAGCATATAGATAAACTAAAACTCAAACGTGTGTAAAAAGCAGTGACCTTTGAAATAAAGATGTTAAATGAAACCATAAACTAGTCGCATCTTACTAACATAGACAAACTAGGCACATGTTTTGGATATAAAAGTTATTTAAAAGTGCCGAAATGTTTTTTCAGGGAACCAAAAATGGAGTAGGACACATTTAGATAGCAGTTAAAATGATTTGACCACTTTTCTGGTCAGGAATTCTCAGTTAACGCTGACACGAATGCGTAATCGTGCTCTTATATGTCACTTCCCAAAATAACATTTTTCAAGATAATAGCAAAAGAGCGTACACAACCGACGAGAATAAGTGAAAGCACATTTCACGATGATAGATCAGTGGGGAAAATCCCACCTCACTCATTTAAACCAGTGAGACCATTTAGCCATGCAAGTATTTACTAAAGGTGTGAATGCGGTAGGAAAATAGGTTGCACTGTAAACAAATCTGTTGACTGAGAGCCAAACATACCAATAACCCTTTCCCCAAAATCCAAGCTCATAAAGCTTATTAAATAGCAGTATGGTTGTACTCTTTAGTTCTAATTCAGCTAAAACAAAGTTATGTTTGAAGAGAACGAAGTCTTAAGCAAGACGAAGACGAGATCACTGGAGCAATAGGTTTATTAGTCTGCACTTCCGGAGTCGTACAGGCGCCCAGCATCAGAGACCGTGTGAGTAGAACAACGAGTGAACATTTTGTGGTCGAACACCACGAAGAGGTGACAAGGATATTGGGGAGGATTATTGTCCGTAATCGTGTCGGGTTTGTTCCACCCGACTCACAGTACCCTCACGGTGTGCGTATTTGGTGAGAAAGTGGACTGCGCTACCTGGCTGGGTGGGCGTAGGCGTGATAACACAAGAGTAGTTCCATGTGTCTGTTGATTGGGTTGGTGTCTGACACCCTCTCCTCCAACAGTTCTCACCCCGTCTTGTGGTTGATAGCCACTTTTTCCAAATCTTGTATGATCAGTTCCGCAATTAGGCTGGATATTGGAGAACTTCCCGGTGTTCCTTTGATTTGTTCGTATTTTCTTCCATTGAAGATGAAAAGAACCAGTTGGCAATGAATGAACTTCATAAGCCGCTGCATGCGCATGCGCCCACGGCGAACAAACAGAAGAGGGAAACCACTAATTTGACACCCACTACAGTATACAGACTGTGTCCGAGGCAACAGAACTATTTGTGGCAGAGTTAGGCATGGGTATCGTCCATCGTTCGGCAGCTGCCATGCGCATCAGGCTCATGGAGATCAGGGAGCTGCTCGTCGTAAGAAAAGCGATCAGACGTAGTTTGCCAAATTCCGTGTCAGGACAGGTCAGACAGTGCGATGTCTTGGCTCGTGAATACTCGAGTGGCTATTCACACGCTGGAGGAAGGCCATGAGTTCGACTTTGAGAGAACGCAGATGCTGGCGCCAGCCGGCAACAAGACGGGGCGAGAACCGTTAGAGGCGTTGGTGTCGGACACCAATCCAATCAACAGACACATTGAACTACCCTCGTGTTATCACGCCTACGCCCACCCAGCCAGGTAGCGCAGCCCACTTCCTCACCAAAGACGCACGCCGTGAGGATACTGTGAGCCGGGTGGGGCAAACCCGATACGATTACGGACACTATTCCCCCCCTCCCATCTCCCTGTCCCCCCCTTCCCGGTGTTCGACTACAAAATGCTCACTAGTTGTTGCATTCACGCGGACTCTGATACTGGGCACCTGTACGACTCCGAAATTGCAGGCTAATAAACCTATCGCTCCAGTGATCGCGTCTTCGTCTTGTTTTCAACAAGAACCTGGGACGCGCACACTTGCCTCCATCCGTTAGAACCAGATCTTTTTGAAATACTGACGCCTCGTATAACTTTCAAATTAATATACTCGGCAAGACAGGACTGCCTTAGAAATCGAAAATCGTCGGATACGTATTCTATGTGATCTGCAGAAAAATCATTGTTCAGACACTTGGCGTTTGGGAAGCGCGAAAAGTCTGCTTTTTATTGAATGTCCAATATCATTCGTCGCTTGCTAAGCAGCTACCATCAATAAAATTGGTCTGCAAATGGATGTTCCTAATTAAACAAATAACAATATTTGTCGCGCAGCTGTGAAGCATCGAGGATCACAGTTTCGGACGAAAGTGAGTGGTTATGTACATGCACAATGACTTCTTCAGCGCAGTTTGAACTTAAGCAGAACAGCAAAAGAAAAGCTATTAATTAACATGATCTAAGAGGTCTGAATGTGTCTGAATAAAAAGGGAGAGAAGAAAGTTAACAAAGTACTGAATCGAGACTCACCAAATGTCGTTAACGTCTTATGGATCCCCTGCTACCTTATTTTTTTCATGATTCGTATAATTTATCAGGAAATGCATGAGATTACAGTCAAAACAATAGGAACATGGGATCACTTAATGGGACGTCTCTCTTTATAGGTATCTTCATACCTGAGACAAAAATCTACTAGCGGGCAAAAAATCAGATAATCTATGCATTCAGTAAGGCTTCGTCGATCTCAGGGATTGCGTTCCAGTATCCTCCTGAAAGTGACGATTCGCGAACTGAAAGCCATCTGTTTTGTGGTTGGTTTTATATATTGTAAACTCTTATAAGCCTTCTCATATCCTTACATGCATATCCTACAAAATTATGCAGCACACATCCCTTATATTCTCCTAACTATTAAGTTAAATTCGTTGAATTTAGGATACTTAATCGCGTGTTCTGACTGAGTAGCTTCTTAGTCATCTGGCAGTGGCGTCCCGGCCAAACCAAATGAGGAAGCATATGCCAGAAATAAAAGGTCCATTACCCACAGAAATCCGTAAACCAGCGAAAAATCTGCGATAAATATTTGGGTATATTTGCATATAAAATCCGCGATAGAGTTCAGCCGCGAAGGCTAAAACGCGAAATAGCGAGGGATTACTATACAGAGGATTTTACCCGGGGGACTGAAAGAGCTGCCTCCTTAGTGTGTGCAAGGCAAATTCACAATAGGACACTAATTATATTGCTGGAACTCCTGCCTGGTCAAGGCATTACCTCAGGAAACTCTGTTTAGAGAAGTATGTGTGAGGAAAGCTAATCACAATAAAACACTGGCCAGTAATGCAAAAACTGAATTTTGAGCGACATATGGATTAGGTCTTTGAAATTGCCAACGTGATTCTAAATAGCTCATTTCAGCAATAAAAAGCTCTCAGCCTGCAGTCTGTTTTATCCAATACCTAGAAACAAAAAAATCAACTTAATCACTCGGCGTATTGCCAAACAGAGGACCAGGTGGAATGATCAGTGGAATCATCAATAGCAACTTTAGTAGTTTTGTTTGTTTGGGTCGGGCAAAAAGGTATAATGTTTAGCTCATCCGTACATCCCATGAATATGCCCAACAGTAATATTGGGAAAGATTCGATCCATAAATCATTTATAAAGAAGGAATGCTTGTCATGCCGTACCCATTCAGAGGCGCGTAAAAACCAAACATCCAGAGCAGTAATGCGAAAAATCAATTATGGTACATTCTTTTCTAAGCTTCCATACCAACTGAAACGCAAAAGACAAAATAATTATCGATGTTTGAAATCTGTTAATGCCTTGAAGTAAAATTTGAGGTGATTTTTAAAAAATCGGAGACTAGATTAGGCCGCATCTAAGACCTCAGCTACATAACTCTCGTTATTTATTTTCCAATGGCGTAGCTCATACATGCTGGACGATGAGGCGTATTTCCTAACTGATACGTTCGACAGCGCTATAATTGGCTTAGCCAGAACACGAGGTCATTTTCATGTTCTATCCTAACGCACATAGGAGACATAAGAATAACTTTCAGATTTTGATGCAGGGTTCTGACAAGCGCGTAGAAGCTCTTTCAAAAGCCCATGCCCTCAAAAGTGAAAACAGTTCCAGTGCATCAAAAAGGTCTTTTTCAACTCTGCGACTGGTGTAGCCAAATGTTCCTTGGAGTACATCGTCAACTAAGAAAGTATTTTGTGAAATTATAATTGCAATAAGGCCCCTGTCGAAGTTCCAGCGTTTCCACCGTACTGAGCTACTGCCTCGCGATGATACCGCCACCGTCAGTATTACTTCCACACATAGAGTTATGTCACCTGCGTAAAAATCCCCTACCCTTTCATCGATACTGATTTATTAACTCTGGTAGACGAATCTAATATGCTATCCCGTCATTTATTACTGTACAGGCCTGATAACGCTACCACAAATAGTCATGGTAACCTAGCTCGACTCATCCGGTTTCGCATGAATTCTTTCGGAGATATATGCTTATAGTATTTATTAAAAACTTAAGATGACGGTTACTGTTGTTCGCTAATTTTCCCCCGTCCACCGTTTCAAATAAAAGTCCTCCAGAGGTATTCGAGCATTCTGAGACTTTTTCAATCATATTTGGAATTGCGGCGCATAGAAGAGTGTAGACACCGCGACATTTGGTAGCATGTTCAGTTGTCCTCAAATTTTATACTTTAACGAAGTGAAAACTGGGCTTTAAAAATCATTTTAATTCTTGAATAATTTGCAACCCTACCGAACGGCTGCACCTGCGCTCCTGTTTTCCAAACTACATGCTCTATAGCTTCTGTGTAAGGAAAAGTATGCACTTCTCAACGCTATTAAGATATCAATATAAAAAGGCTCACATAATTATGCAATGGATATCAACCGTGTCGTACTTTTTTAGTGTATGGGGAGCAAATGCATGTATAGGCAGTGAAAACGCTGTAAATAAACTATGTACACATATTCGCATAGAAAAATAGTAGCGTTAGAGGAGATACCAACCAATCTTCAAAAATATCGTAGAATCTGTTTGTTGTTAGGCTTAAACTGCACTTAAACACATTATTAGGTCATATTTCGAAAGGCCATTTTAATTCCGCAGCTAGGATAAACCTAAAAACGGTGAACTAAAACAACTACTAAAGCCACCATTGTGAACATTTTCCTAATGAAACTATCGGCAAATGTGCAATTTTGTGAAATTGTGTCTGTCGTCCCGATAATCTGCGCTCCAGTTGGTGAACGGGCTTGCAAACTCTGCCATGACAACTGGCCGTCTAGGGATTTTTCGTTCTTTAACCTTACCTCCAGATCTCTCTTTTGCATACCAAAGCCAGACTGGCTGACGTCTACAACTCAGCAGCTGACCTTTTTTATGATTCTCACTAAGGACTGCTACTTTGGTGTGGTAAGTTCTACTTTACGAGTCCTAACACTGTCGTCTCAGACTGGGGACGTGGGCAGAATCTGGATCTGGCGCATGATGGGCTACGTTGTTTGCGGTTATATTAAAAAATTCCACTGACAAAAGAAAATTTGTATCTGCAAGGCTTTCCTATTCAGTTACCATCCGCTCGGATAAGAAAGGTGCCCTTCAGCCTGCTGCAATTAAAATCCACCAGTTATTACTATTCTAGCGGCAATGCCGGACTAAAAGGCGATGTACAAATTGTAACGAACGAATGATTCTCATCGAAAATGAAATGGACTCATTGAAAGTTATATAATAAATCATAGTATTTATTGCCAAGTGAATATGTGCTGGTTGGTGGCACACTTTCTTATAATTCAGGAACAAATTATGTGCTTTATTCTCACGCAGTATGGGCAAAATGGAAAACCGCTTAAGCACAACATCTTCCATCTCGGACCTGAATGTCAAGGTAAGTATTTTTGTTGCTTCCTTAGACGTTGGGGTTGGGTGTTAGTATCTTGATTTCTAAGAAAATGGATATTTTAAAAGTAGAGAAGACTTGATATTTTCTGAAGTCAGTTAACGAATACAGACATGCGGCAGTGATTAGGCTAGTTTCTCCACCAAGTAACACACAACAGTTACTAATTGCATCTCATCACTTCTAAAATAAGTCATAACATTCTAATTCTCCGTGGGTAAATTCTGTTGAAGAGGAAGGGAGACGATGGAAGTGTGGACTATTATCGATGAACTTATACAAACATAAGTTCTATTCATCTTCCGGCCCCCTTGCGAGAACATTAGTACATAATATAGATCAGAATAGGAGAGTGTCACCAAAGTTGTCTTACTGAGTGCTCACCATGTACGCATGATTTTTGTTATTCACGCTCGCTTTTCTCTTGAGGAAAAAATCGTTGGTGCCTGAGATGAAACTATGCGATGTTGGGAGGACAGAATTCCCGCTGGGCTACTGAAAAAAATAAAGCATCTGGTTATTTCTGAGTGCGAGATGCATTGTTTTTTAAGACTATCCGATGGCACCAGACCCGATTGAAATAATTAATTGGATTGTATTGAGACATCTGCCTGTGCGGTTGTACAGTAAGCTGCTGCGTTATCACTACGATTTTCGCTTTTTAGGCTTACTTTCCGTCTCAGTCAAAGAAAAGCATATTGAAAACTTACAACTGCTGACCACTACAGAATCTGCAAAATCTACTCAAAAGTCAAATATCTTATCCATTTTCCCTTTACATTAAGCGGAAATTCTTGAATATACGTCGCTGTCAAATATTGCACAGTTGAAATACTTTATGAGTTAAATTTGCGCTTTTGCTCTGGGGAAAATCAGATAAACCAAACATGTTTATATTTGTTTTGGTTGCTGTTTGCTAAACCTTGTTGTCGTTTTAATCATTTACTGAATGGTTGCATGAACCCTCCAAAACAATATATTTTTTCGTTACTTTTTTGAATCCTGGTCTACGCTAGATATTTTTGTCGATTTTTGTCGTAATTATTTCAAACGTTTATCTCTGTGTTTTGTATTTCCTACGGAAATTCTGGTATTGATGGTGTGTTCGGATAAAGTAACGATTTTTGCATCAAAACAGATGATGAAACCGGGCGATTTTTTCGATATACAGTCACAGATGATTCAGGTTCCGATAATAGTCATTCGATTATGATTAACTAGGAAGGAAATGCAATTTTTCCTATTCGATGTTAGTTCCTGATTCCTGACTCATTTGATCAGCTACCCTGCCAGTGTGTAACGTGAATGACTGGCGTTGTGTTTAGCAGACTCGAATCACTCAGTCTGATACAAAAAGCTTAACATGCTGTTGTCAGCTTTTTTCGATCATGGTTAAATACAATTAAAAATGGGCCCACAAGTTGGCCTAAAATGCTTGGCTATACACAGTATAAGAGTTCCACACTCGTAGGCGAAAAGAGATAGTTACGACCTAAGGATGTATCGGTGGTGTGGCGTATGCCCATAGCTAGAAGGCGCAGCAGCAACGTCGGTTAATTTTATTGGCTCGCCGACCGTTTTTCGGCCCTTCGCATCTAACAAGCAGTCATTGCATGCCATGGCAAACCTATTGGCCTACCACCCATGCCGATCTGTCAAAATCCCACTTCGTTCAAACGCGCCCTGTACGCCGTCAGACCGCAGCCAATCACAGGCCTAGATTCGCCCGAGAATCAATCAATGCATCCTCTTTCGAAATTCTTTTATTCATATCCCAAATAATACATCAGACCTGCGACTTGCCTAGATAATTCCCCAATCCTAATGTGCAGTGGCTTGTGAGATCAGGTCTGTGAGTCTCGTAAAGGTGGTGTGCTTAGGTTATCTGCGTTGCGGTTTACTCGGAGGTTTTCGATGAGTTTTGCTTCAATTCTAAAAAAAATGCACAGTGGAACATTTTAAAGCCCTCTGGGCTCTGACAAAGGCATTGGACTGAAAGCTTATGTTAGTCGCACCGTGGCGAAGACAGGAACCTCCAGTCTGGACTATCTGAAGCCGGCAGATAGGGGGTTTTGGCAAGCGCTGAGAGTATTCCATAACACAAAGGCAGTATAAAAGTTCAATACGTTTTGGTAATCAAGACACGCCAAAGAGGATTCTTAACTGTAACAATGTGTTCTTCGGTTTCCACTTTATTCTGTTATGCTATCTGAGCTTGGGTTTTTCCCCTCTTCAGCTTTAAAGTTGCGACTCCATTTTTTCCCATCCCGAAATGTCAGCAATCCCGTGCTAGAGTTTTACAGATGGACCGATGAGTTCTCAAATAATTAAAGGAAACCTTCACGGGGAATCAAGAGGGCGGCTTCCGTTGTCCTTGACTGCGAAGATTTGTGACAGGCGCTCGCCAGACATGTACACGCTGTAGACCCTCTGACAGAATCGGATCTGATTCAACACTAGAAAGATGCTGAGTATGCCATCAAGGCCTAAGACCTAATCGCCCAGCATTGTTCTTGTCACTTCGTACTGGGGATTCTCGAATGATATGTAAAGGTGAGTTCGCTGAACATCGCACACTAAGTTTTCGTAGGCGTACACGATGCTACGCCGGGAAGAAACTTTATTAATTTAGCTGTTTTTTTACTCCGTTAGCTTGGTGGAAAGTAGGTTGGCGTCTCTACACGAATTTTGTAGAGTTACGATGACAGGAATAATGTTGGCCACCTGCAATTACATTTTCCAGACGATTGTGAGGTTGCGTGTAGCTTGGCCTCCAACATCAACAAGCATGTTTTCAGCAGTGAGAAAAAGATCGCTGATGATGACTGTCGACTCATTGTATTCACTAAGTGTCTCCAGTTGCTCCCGAATAGTTGCTTTTTCTCATCTCAATAATCAAGCTTTTACACAGCTTGACGAAAGACACCGGGCCTTCCGCTTCTGCGCTTCTTATTTCAATGTCTATTTTGCAGCCCCTCTGTAAAATGCAGATTTTTTATATGATTTTTTGGGACTTCCTTAGAGGCGTGATGTCTTCGAATCTACTGTCGAGATCATCGGATTTCCGTAGAAAACCTCCCACTTATGTTACAAAGAGAATCAATCAGAAGTAGTTTTGAAGACGCACACAACCTTGCTTCGGTCAGTTTGGTATAGCAAAGGCTTCTGTATCTGTAATAGGCGGCTTAACTCCCGAAATGCTAACGAAATTTTAAAACGCGTTTTAGATTAAAAACAACAAGTTCTGCGAATAGTCCTACGTTACAATTGAAAAGCCAATTTGGCAAACACGTGTTTTCGATAACTCGTCATCAGGCCAACACAGTTACATAGAAGTATAACATATGCGAATTTCACAGGGTTTATAAGTGACTCAGGGGCTATTAGGACGCAGTGTTCCCACGCCACCCGCATGACGAGGCGTGTTATGGTCACTGGGTCATGGGGGCGAGGGGGAGGGTGACATAGGCTGTGAATGAAGATTGTAAGTCGGGTACGTTGAGCCCACATCACTGCCATCAGGGGATTGGGGCAGCGTGTAATGACCATCTGCGGTCGGCGTTGGCCACGGAAGACAGAGTGCCTGTATCAACGTCTTCTGCCAGCATAGTACTGGATTGGTTAGCCGTATAGTCACTGCCTCGGCTGTAGCTAGCACCCGTTGGCAAAGACCTCTGTGGAAACTTGCTGGCCTCGGTAAACAACCTAAAGGGCTTCTTTGGCATCGACTCGGTGATTCGTATCAACCAGATGTGCGAGAATAGAACTCGAAATCGATTTCTTTTTACCTCTAACTAACCAGACCAGTACGTGCTCACGTACTCACTTTTCCAGGCGCCTCGTTGTACGGCCAATGTATCCCTCTTCACAGGAGCAAGTGAATGAGTACACACACATCGATGTGGCCTGCAACGGGAGTCGGTCTTTACCTCCCAAACGTAGGAGGGGAGAGTTCGTGAAACATAAACGTGATTTCGCCGCGGAGAAAGCCCTAGTGATCGCTGTCTTCAGGCGTCTTCTTACTACGTCACCTGCTGCATTCCCTTGAAAAGGTGGTCTTGTAAGTAAGTCTTCCTTTTCTGCTGTTGCCATGGTGGGCTTTGCAGTGCGCTCCCCTACATTTCGGAGGATAAATCTTTCCGGCTGTCCGTTTCCGATAACTTAGACAGAGGCGTGAAGCGCAATCCAAAGATACACAATGTCCGCCAAGATGCTGGCTTTTGAATACGCATATCATCCGCCGCCTGCAAAAGCTACGATTGACAAAAATAATCACCTTAATAGCGTACATTTTGCCACTGGTTTTGTGTTTGAACACAGCTTATTGATAAAATGCGCAAATGAACTTCCTTGTATCCCATTTTGTGGCACATTAGGTCTCATTTAAATTTTGTAAACGACGAAACGGTAGGTACGTAACTCACTTATACCTCTCAATTGACCTATGTTCAACTCGCGTTTTCGGCTATCAAACTACAGATTGCTTGCTTTTTATTTTAGGAGAATCATCAGCTCTTACACACTACTGAGAAGGCACCATGAAGGGCTTACAAAATTTTGTAATGGATATGAGTCATGTTGCACATTTCTTATATAGCCAGACTTGGGGTTGAGGGGTGTCCGGCGGTGGGTTCATGTGTCGGACGTAGTAGGTCACCCACTTGCTTGTAGGTGTAGATTACGCCTAGCGTCCATTTGCTGGCACCCAACTCTCACATTTGACTCCCCGAAGCTAGGCTCTGCCTAACGACCACACCCCGGTAATCACCTCGACCTGTGAGCTAAACCAGGTGAGGGTATTAGTGTATGCATCTCCGCGCACGGTAGGGTTGACTTCGGTGGATCTTGGCATTGGCGTCGTCGAGACGAGGCACTGTCTGGAACATCGCAGGAGGCCACAAGCTTACAGCGATGTCGTAGGCTGTCCCAGACTAACCCGGGTCGTTCTTCCACTAAGAAAAGGCGTGGCCCTTTGCGGAGTGCGCCAGCCGTCTGACACAACTGAGCAGCCCTATATAGGGCCAGCGCTGCTCAATCCCGCGAGGGGGAAGGGGCTAGGAAAGGTGCGGTAGACAAATGCTGGGGAATCCCTCCGTCTGCAGGCTAACCGTGGTCGCAGACGATAAACTCACAGTCGAAGCAATCAAACGAGAAACAACACTCTTTCTCTTCCTCCTCTTCCTCCCCACTTAGTAGACTGGTAGGATGAGCAGCTCACTCTGGAAGCCTTGAATGTTCGACCCATTCTAGACAGTTCGATGAGAAACCGACCGGAACGGAAGACGGCGCTAGTGGCGCGCTTCAAGGTGGACATCATTGCCCTCAGTGAGACCCGGTGCTCCGGAGATGGCCGACTGGAGAAGGTGGGTGCCGGCTGCGTCTTCTTCTGGAGCGGTCGCCCCAAGGCAGAGCGAGGGACGCGGGCGTCGCCTTTGACATCCCGAACGACATCGTGGGACGACTGCCCTGTCTGCCGCAGGGCACCAACAATCGTCTGGTGAACATCCGCCTGCGACTGGCGAACCAGGCCTGGAGCACCAACCCGCAAATGCCGCATGCGCCTTCACTGTCTGCATTGTACTCGCACATTCATGCAGCGCATGGTCCTCTTCGACCACATGCGCGTCCACGAAAACCTGCGATAGACAACCGCCGGCTGCGCCGCACCATCATATTCTCCCTCGCCATCATCTCATCGCACATCAACGTCACCCACCACAAGCACGAAAATGCCACCTCCTGCATCTTGACTTCGTCTCCTTGCGGCTCCCCAACTGCATGTCAGAGGCTATCACGGCCCGTCAAACGCCGTGGCTTGGACGGCTGCTGACTGACGCCGTAACTCAGTCCACGCAGTCCGTCCAGTTGTTGTGTGTGCGTGTGTGGAGTGGCGGACTGGTGGGCTAAAACCAGGCTGAAACAGCTCCTTCTAAATGTGACCTACTGCACTCTCACGCATGTTAGATGTATGCCGCTCAACCTCCGTTGTGTGAAATTCTGGTGCTTGTGTTTGAAGACCCAGGCCGTGCATGTGGCGCGCGCAGATAAGGCCACTAGACCATGTCAGCCATCGCGCGCATTGTCCGCTCCGGTCTACTGACCGGCTTGGACAGTAGCTGAGGCAAGGAAATGGGAAGGCAGAGTGAAGTCGACGACTCAGCGCGTTTTCCTCACTATAAACAACCTGACGCGCATGAAGCTATCACGGTGCGCTAAAAGCCGTGGCTTGGAAGGTCGCCAACTGACGGGATAAATTGGACCTCACAGCCGGCCCATTGTTGTGTGTTTGTGTGGAATGGTCGACTGGTGGTCTGAGAGTCGGGCTGCAATGGCTCTTTCTTAATGTGGCCTTTATGGCACTCCCACTCTGTGGAATCCGAGCCAGGTGTGACGGCATGCTCAGGTGCGGTCCCGGCCGCTCCAGCCACGCTTTTGTTGCTGGTTAAAGTCCTGTTGTGGACCAGGGATGTAGTGGCATGCATAAATGCGGGTCCAGCCGTGCCAGTCACCTGCGCCTCCCACCCCCCCGCCCCCGGTCTTCTTGACTCTGTCTTGACATCGGGTCCAGGTGGGGAGTGGGAAAGAGAATGTGCGGTAGATGCTGCGCAAGTCTACTGTCACCATAAACTAATTCACGCGCAAATCACTCTGTCCGTTTCACCCTTCAGTAGAGCACACAGTGGACATCGTCGGCAACGATGATCGAACTGTCATATAAACAGACTTATATGATGTTATTTGGCCGACCTTCCTGGTTTTAAACAATCTTGTAGTAGTAAACTTGCAGTAAACCTTACCATTTGTCGACTATACGCATTTTACAAGGCATAGTTTACTACCGAATAAGTACACAAAGTACTTTTACGCATACTTTCTGTGAAATGTGTTTAGATGTCTGCGCCAAAATTTCGCACTCATTAAGTCGTCCTTATTTTTAAGGGGTGCCATTCTTGCAGGAGACCGGAAAACAGCACATTCAAAAGCTGACATCCAGGGCGTACGGGAATTTTTTGGGATTACGGTGCATGATAATCAGCTCTGCAACCCCACCTAAAATTCTGTATGATCGGGAACGCATATAAGAATTTCTGTGGACATTTTGTGAGATAAGTTGTCTGTCCTTGGTTATCGCAGGTAGCGTTAACCTTGCATGACACTTTGGACTTAGCTTATGACAGTTAACATTGCGGAGCAGACGAATTTCTTTACAATCGTTTCGGGTTAAACCCACCTAAAGCTTTTAAATGTCGTTACGTGATGAAGATGTTATTCGTATTTATTGACATTGTACTTCGACTTCCAAGTGACCAAGACCACGACGGCTTTTGCAGAATCCCCACTATTTAACTGATAGAACCACTTGTTTGGCGCATAACGTCAAGTGACTGGAAAAATTTATGCCCGGGAAAATCAAGCAGATTTCCTTATGATCAGCAAAAACGCAGGTTTATTTTGCGCTATCTGCTGTACACGCGTGCAGAAACCCTGAATTCCCGGGACTTTGTCCTTGAGTTCGAAGAAAATGGATAAAAGTGACCAAATACGCTAAAAGTTGGTGATCACCGTAATAAGAGACGTTGATAATAACTGAGTTAAGAAAATAATTTTTCGGTCGAGAACCATTATCCAGTTTCGCTAGACTCGTTCGTAACTCGTGGTCAGTCCACGTGGGCAGTACTTGTTAAAAGAGTAAGTTCGCTAAACTTGTTTAAAATGAACATCTCGGACCGGCCAACAAGTACTTATCTAAACGACCTAGGAAATGACTTCCTCAACAACGGTATTTATCCAAGGTGGTGGACCATTAAGTTATATGTTCTGATGACAACTCAGTCAGTACGTTCCGGTCTGTGCATCAGCCAATGCCTTTGCATCCATTAAATATCCTCAGTAGTTTTCGGTTTCAGCATGTGATCAAGCAGTATTAATGAAACTCAGTATACTTTTACAGAACAGAAAACGGCAGAATCCTTTGCCGTTTCTGCTTAAAATGCTGAGGTTTCGTCTGCATGTAGTCCTCATCTCCAAACGCGCCTTTCGTTTTCCAACGGCTTAACTATCCTCACTAGCGTCTAACGATGTATTGTTCAGCTCCTTACACACGCAGTTATCTAAAAGTTGACGTCGAACCTTACCGGTCCCGAATTTCGGTTAACACCGCTGTATATCAAGAGCGCCTTGGAAACCGTCAGCCACCTCCTTACACCAGTTGGATTTGGAATTGCACAAAAACAGAAGCAACCGTCTTGTGTCCAGTAGTTGTCACGCAAAGAATCAGCAACGGTAATGAAGAAACGACCGTTAGCGTAGGCGGACCGACAAGCAATCATCGCAGAAGCCCCTGCGATAAACGCGGTAGCTGCTAATTACATTATGCATGCGGCATCTGCACCATGTAAATACTGCATTCCTTGCAACGCAGTTGCTTAAGGTTACTTGTAAACATTATGCATTTCAGTCGATTTGAGATGCTAATCAATTTAAGTGACAGCGACAAGTTGTTCATCGATCTAGTTACGGGACATGCTCGTGAACTCCCATACTACACCGCTGAATATTTCAAACCTCAGCCAATATGACAACCAGTCCGTGGCTCAGTGGTAGATGGACTGACTTTTTAAAAGTTAAAGGCAGAAGATTTTGCTTAAAACCCCACGCCCTCGAATGTGAACCCATCCAATCGATGCAATGATCCAGAGCTGGCCTAGAGCACTGTGCAGTCACTTTCAACCCTGCGGCACTGGTCGCTGCTTGGCTGTTAATGTCTTTAACGGCCATTCGTTTTGCTGCTACTTTCCCCCTGACGATGGACTCCAGCGCGAATTCTAATTCTCAAAAGAATAAACACAATTGGTTACATTTAGATGGCAATTAAATGACTCAGGAATGTGAGAATAACTTACAAAATTGGGCAGTGACAAAAACAATTTATTAACACTGCTATCCATAACAATAACTGGCACATTCTGTATGAAAAGAACATTAGTTTGGACTTGGAAGCTTTTGAGGTAATGTGTATTGCAAGATGCTATAATCAAAAAGAGAAGGCATTTCGAAAAATCGAGTTGTACTCGTGAATATTTAATTTGGTGACAGACGAAATGAGCATAGAAAGTGAGATCGGCACACCAGATCGGTTGGCGCGACAGGGCAAACAGCGACAGACAGACACCTGGTGCCTGAGAGGGGTGGGCGCTGAGTTATGGTAAGATTCGGGGCGGAGGAGAGGAAGGGAGAACCGACAGGGCTCCCTGTTCTGGAGGAAGGGGAGGCGGAGGGGGAGAATGATTGGGAAAATTGTGGATCAGAGGGGATGCGGGCGGCTGGATGCGGGATGAAGTCAGGGTTCAGTGCGCGGCGTAGGTGCTAGGAGTTTTGGCTGTAGTTCGTCGTGTTGCATCGAGGGGGAGGGGTGGTGAGACAGTGAAATTCTACATGGCGGAGTAGGGATCAGCGATTGTTGGGGCGTGGTACCAGGTCGGTGAAAGTGCATGCAAACCGTCGTAGTGAGCATCTAGATCGACGTGGCGGCTGATGCTGGTTGTATTAGGGTATCAAACTTCGAGAAATTCCCGCGCCTGCCTGGCGTTAGCCATTGTGATCACTTCAGCACCGCCCCCTGCCGCAAACCCCTCAAAGACGACCAGCTTCGTCACCGATGAGCACACTGTCACTGCTCCGCCGTCATCAATCACCAACATCATCCGTCCCGTCCCAACTCCTGCGTCGACCACAGCTCCGCCAACGCTACGACATCTCGTACTCCCAAGTCCAGAGATATGGACTCGGTTCCAACCTATCCTCATTTCGATCGCGCATTCACTTAACATCGGCCTGGTCGGTCACTTGCGAATCCTTCGCGCGGAGACTGGCGAACCAGTGTCTGGAGTGCCAACATACACCAGACGCACTCGACTCAGCTGCCCGTATTGCATCCGCACGTTCGGCAGCCGCACGGGCCTACTAGACCACATACGCACTCACGAAAACCTGCGGCAGACCACCACAGGCTATATCACACCATCGTACCTTTGCCCACCAGCATCTGAAACGTACATCAATATTACCCCACCACCACACAACGCATGCACTAGATTGACACCTCTAAATTAAGTAAGAAGTGTGCTTCTCGGTTGCATGTGTGATTCGAGCCTGAAACTATAACGATGCGTTAGGCGCTGTGGCTGGGAGGGTTGCCGACGGAAGCTTTAGTTCAGTCCGCACAGTCTACCCAATTATGTGGACTGAGTCAGGCTGTAACGGCTTCTTCCTGGCGTGCCCTCTGGCACGCTCACACATGTGAGGAGTGAGTGCGTATAGGGGTAGTGCCTATCAGTCGATGGCTGACTGGTTAAACGGCCTTGGAGGGTGATGGCCCAAGCTACATGTGGGACTATGCCTCATCCATGCGGGCCTTAAGGATTGTATGCTTCTGCTATTTCACGTTTTAGCAGATCGTAGCCATCGCAGCAGGGGTGCGCTAACAGTTCTCTGGTAGCCGGGTCCCTACCGGTAGATGCGCTCGCGCTGAGTAAGCCGACCGTGTGCATGGATGCCCAATGACTTGTGTCATCCTACTCTTTCTGTCCCGGTGTTGTGTCTTTGATGGTTAAAATCCTGGTCAAGCGTTTGTAGTGGACCAGGGAGTGTTATGGTACGCCTAGGTGCAGGTCCGGCCGTACCAGCCACCTGCGCCCTTTCAAGGCCTCCGGTCATCTTGACTATGTCTTGACACCTGGCCCATGTGGGGGAGAAGGAGAGCGTGCGGTCGATGTTGCAACAGTCTACACTCACTATAAACTGATTCGCGCACAAGTCACCGTGCCTGCTGTCACCTTGCTGTGGTGCACACGGTTAACATATCGGGCAGCGACGGTCAAGCTGTCATAGCAGTATTAAATACTTCATTCACCTTTCGACGTTAAGTCTAGCGCATGTAGTAAAGGTTGAAGTTTAGCCCAAGTCCCCGATCACATGCTTCTTGGTTTCATACTTCCCAATGGTAGGCACCAAATACATATTAATATTACAAGCTTACTCTACGGATATATCTATCGATGCGTGTCTGCTGAAGTTTAATTTATATAAGGTACCCAGGAGCTCAATCACAAAGCAACTAGTGGACACGGGTCATACGTTGGACACAATGGTTGCATTCAAGATCCTGTTTCGGGCTACGACCGGACGACTCCTGCGCTTTGCAGAGGCCTGCTGCAATACGGAGGAGGAAACCAGAACTCTGTAAGCAGTTGGACCACGTAATTTATATTTGCCCGAAAACCAGCTATTACATTCTGGCGGATAACATCAACCAATAGGAATAACCGAAAACTGATTTTTAAAGTGAGGACATTTATATTAGGCTTTTATGGCGTTGTTTCCTCTGTTTATGATTCCGGAAAGTGAAACAAAAGACCATTGTTTCATGCTAAGTATTCACAAGTAGATAGAATATTAGCAGTGTTTTTTCTGGAGTTCTGTTAATCACTTACTTGTTCTGATATGTACTTTCCCAGAGTGTTTTTGGAACGAATGTTATAAATACGCTACATGCTAACCCAAAAATAAATCTAACAAACAGACGCCGCCAAAACACTATTCTGTTAGTACAGTAGATGTCTATCGTTAGTGGCGAACATTAGGGATTATCATGCCCAAATGCCAAAAGGTCATATGGGATTATGTTGGACAGTTTGTTCGTTATCAGCGTGCAATTAAAGAATGTCAGAAGGATTTGCCTTCATATGATCGATATTAAGGTGAATACGTACCAGCGGATGTACTTTTACAAGGGATGTGGCACACACTTATGTTGTTTTAACCGCACCTGCCAACGATACGACTGGGCTCAACGTCTGTTAAGAAGTCTTTTTACATTCGGGCCACCTGTTCAAAGGAGGCGCGGAAACTATCTTCGCATAAAGCACTTATTCGGCCATTCCAACCGGTTATTGACAGAAAGCCATCAGAGAAGCGCACTCAGCTATATAATCAGAGGTTCCTCGGACACCGGTTTTATCCATTGAAAGTCACGACGGTTTTTCAGAATAACGCCTCGACCAAATATTTCACTCGAATTCGGGATTTTCTTCAGAGGTCAGCAACTTTGTTCCCTCATACCGATTCTTACTCTTCGGTTCGTTAAAATACATATGTATATATATTCAGGTACCGTGTAGAATGAGTAAAATATAAAAAGTGAGGTTATATTCGGGAAAGTTGAATATGCATTGAGTGGTTTGGCAAGTCATCCGATATTAGCATACCAGTCTCCTCGATGTTTACTGCTTACTGCCATGGGAGAGGCGCTGATATTTTCTTAAATGTTAATTTCCCCCACTCATCTATTTCCTAGTGTTTCTTCTTCCTTAAATTAATCTGTGTTCGAAACGTTATTGCTCGGCTTTACTAAACAGTAATTGCACTTTTGAACAAAGAATAACTCGATCTTGGTAGGAGAGAAAGACAGTGTAAAATTGCAACACATAAAAATGACGATTACTACATATTTAGAATGAAACAAAGCCTAAAAGGGTTTTGGGGCTGCGCATATAAAAGTCAGACAGGTGCTGCTTTCAGTCATAAGATGACAGAAATAAGAGCAAGAAACCAAAGAGGTCTAGCACAGGATCGCCTGTTAGTCAGGAATTCATTAAAGAAGCCCTGTAGTGAACTATTATGTGCCTAGCAAAACATAAGACCTTCTACTAATGCCGCCAAGTCGTGGATTTACTGTAAATGTTCCATATTTCAGGAACTTGGAAACTGCTGATATATGCATGCATATACACACATATCCACTTATTTGTAAGTCTGGGAGTTCACAACACTTGCTTAAAATATATTTTAGCATAACCGTTGAGATTTTTAAACAGTAGAATGTAATTGGACAAATGATCTCTAACACGCGTTGTAATATTTTCCGTTCAATAAGCCTCAAAAGTGCGTTAATCAGATGTAATAACATAATCTTAGCTGTTGGCTGAAGCCAAAACCTTAAAAAGCTGACGAGAAAAGTGCCAAGACAAATTTGGTGACCCGAAACTTAGGAGACTATTTGGCTGTCGGAAATTTGACTTTTAGTTCGATAATTTTCCCATATTACAAGGAGACATTCTGCAGGCAGGGTAACAGGAAACTGACAAGACCGACAGTATACATTGTCTTTTGTCATGGTTTTAAAGGTAAGAAAACTGTTCATTATGCCAAATAAACTGACTAACATGGAAATTAATCCAAAATTGTTCCGTAGATAATGCAGCATTGGTTTTTAGTCTAGCGATTTATGACTCATTCACATATAGGGTTTTGAATAAAGTATCAAGCATTGGCTGTCGGGAATATGATGATCTCACTAAGTCAATCTTATTTTAGAAATATGGTATAATAATTTCACTTCCCCCTAATTTAAAAAAATAGTATTTACGTTAAATTTTATACCAGAAGGGGGAACATTTTTTGGCCTTGGATGCTTGCGTTTCCTCTCTCTGCAAAAAGAATGAACTTTATGCAGACAATAATGCGATAGGCTTAAGCATGTCAAAGGTCACCGAGAGTAGCTGCGGAAAGTAAGCACAGATAACAAAATTCTAGGCGCGTTCCTCCAGCAACATGTTAATTTCGACAGAGAACCATTTTATGTATTTTTATAAGTGCCCTAAGAACGCAGATACTTAAAGGGTGTTTTTTAGTTGTATATGAGACGTGTAGAAATTTGCTTTGGAATAGAAAATATGAGTTCTCCTATAACTCATATAGAATGATGCGGTATATTCAACTCGGTGTAAATTAAGACTGTCGCTGACTTTTTAATGTTCGATATAATGCGTGCCTATGAGGTGGTCCTATGAGACGTTCGCCAACATTCCAGTCATTACCTTATTAATACTATGGTAAGGGGGCGCTCACCGATCGTTCTTACGGAACTCACTCGATCCGTTGTGCCTTATGGACTCTCTCGCGATCCCAACCAACAGCCGCACAGCGGCGCATGATATAGGCAGAATGATATTACCGACAAAGACAAGGGAGACTGGAATGGCTAGTTCTGGCTTATTGGCCGTCGTCAGCCAGTCATACCCAACCCCGAAGTGTGGCACACCCAGGGCTGGAACTCGCGACCTGTTTGCTAGAAGTCCACACCTCTAACCACTGAACCACGAGCCCGCTGTCCTGTCGATTTTCGATCGGGAATATAAAATGGTAGAGGGCGCTTACCGATCCTCCTTACGGAAACCACTCGTTCCTTTGTGCCTTATGGACTCTCTCTCGAGGCCAACCAGCAGCCGCACAGCGGCGCATGATATAGGCAGAATGATATTAGAGGCGTGGACTTCTAACAAACAGGTCCCGAGTTCGAGCCTGGGGTGTTCTACACTTCGAGGTTGGGTATGGCTGACTGACGACGGCTAATAAGCCAGAAATGGCCATTCCAGTCTCCCAGGTCTTTGTCGTCAATATCATTCTGCTTATTAACACTGTTTAGATGCATGAAATATGAGATGCTTCCGAAACTCCACTCACTGTTAGGCAGCTAAGTTGTGATGGCAATCAGGGAGTTATTAAGGAAATGTGACGTACATGGATTTTATATCTATGCAGGAAGCACAACAGTTTTTTTCAATATCTGCATAATGTCAAACAGGTTGACAACTAAGGTACGCTACCTATGCAGTATTTAAACTGAGGAAGACGTGAGGTTTTAAATAAGCGTCAAATAAGGTTTTTTTATGAATGCTTTGTGCACACAATTAAAGAAGCTGCACTAACCCCAAAAGTAATTCGAAATGTCTCACTGCACTGTTTTCATTTT
>CACRXP010000200.1:859657-872868 GCA_902702965.1 Spirometra erinaceieuropaei | reverse complement strand
TAAAGGTAAGAGAACTGTTCATTATGCCAAATAAACTGACTAACATGGAAATTAATCCAAAATTGTTCCGTAGATAATGCAGCATTGGTTTTTAGTCTAGCGATTTATGACTCATTCACATATAGGGTTTTGAATAAAGTATCAAGCATGGCTATCGCGAATATGATGATCTCACTAAGTCAATCTTATTTTAGAAATATGGTATAATAAAGTCACTTCCCCCTAATTTAAAAAAAATAGTATTTACGTTAAATTTTATGCCAGAAGGGGGAACATTTTTTGGCCTTGGATGCTTGCGTTTCCTCTCTCTGCAAAAAGAATGAACTTTATGCAGACAATAATGCGATAGGCTTAAGCATGTCAAAGGTCACCGAGAGTAGCTGCGGAAAGTAATTACAGATAACAAAATTCTAGGCGCGTTCCTCCAGCAACATGTTAATTTCGACAGAGAACCATTTTATGTATTTGTATAAGTGCCCTAAGAACGCAGATACTTAAAGGGTGTTTTTTAGTTGTATATGAGACGTGTAGAAATTTGCTTTGGAATAGCAAATATGAGTTCTCCTATAACTCATATAGAATGATGCGGTATATTCAACTCGGTGTAAATTAAGACTGTCACTGGCTTTTTAATGTTCGATATAATGCGTGCCTATGAGGTGGTCCTATGAGACGTTCGCTAACATTCCCGTCATTACTATGGTAAGGGGGGCGCTCACCGATCGTTCTTACGGAACTCACTCGATCCGTTGTACCTTATGGACTCTCTCGCGAGCCCAACCAACAGCCGCACAGCGGCGCATGCTATAGGCAGAATGATATTACCGACAAAGACAAGGGAGACTGGAATGGCTAGTTCTGGCTTATTGGCCGTCGTCAGCCAGTCATACCCAACCCCGAAGTGTGGCACACCCAAGGCTGGAACTCGCGACCTGTTTGCTAGAAGTCCATACCTCTAACCACTGAACCACGAGCCCGCTGCCCTGTCGATTTTCGATCGGGAATATAAAATGGTAGAGGGCGCTCACCGATCCTCCTTACGGAAACCACTCGTTCCTTTGTGCCTTATGGACTCTCTCTCGAGGCCAACCAGCAGCCGCACAGCGGCGCATGATATAGGCAGAATGATATTAGAGGCGTGGACTTCTAACAAACAGGTCGCGAGTTCGAGCCTGGGGTGTTATACACTTCGGGGTTGGGTATGGCTGACTGACGACGGCTAATAAGCCAGAAATGGCCATTCCAGTCCCCAGGTGTTTGTCGTCAATATCATTCTGCTTATTAACACTGTTTAGATGCATGAAATATGAGATGCTGCCGAAACTCTACTCACTGTTAAGCAGCTAAGTTGTGATGACAATGAGGTAGTTGTTAACACGTATTAAGGAAATGGGACGTACATGGATTTTAAATCTTTGCAGGAAGCACAACTGTTTTTTTCAATATCTGCATAATATCAAACAGGTTGACAACTAAGGTACGCTACCTATGCAGTATTTAAACTGAGGAAGACGTGAGGTTTTAAATAAGCGCCAAATAAGGTTTTTTATGAGTGCTTTGTGCACACAATTAAAGAATCTGCACTAACCCCAAAAGTAATTCGAAATGTCTCACTGCACTGTTTTCATTTTTAACTACACGGATGTTTAGAAACGCTATTAGACAAAGTTAGAATTCTTCTATTTAGGAGTTCAATTTACACTACTTCTGCAACTTTCTACTTTCGAAATCCCAACGAAATTAATGTAACAGTTCAAAACACTTTCAAAAACTCAGTTCACGATGCCATTCTATATTAATTAGCGCTGGGATTTGCTTTGGTCCGTCCGTCCCCTCGATGTGATCTCAAAGTGGTTTGATTGTCGTTTCATGAGAAAAATGGCATGCCAAATTTCACAAATTAATTAACGTTCCACGATTGTCTTGACAAGCCTTTCTACAAAACGTTTAGTTCGGACGCTGGACCATAGACCCCTGCATTGCAGGCGGCCATGCCCTTGCTTCAGTGTAGGTTAAAGTTGGGGATAGTATTAGGTTTTGGGCTAGGGTGTTGGAGTTAGGGCTAGGGAAAACTGTAGGGCTAGAGGACAGTAACAACCCTGAAATCTGGCCCGAGGCTAACTGTGTTACCCAGGGGCATATATTCCCGTGTGTGACCAAAGTTCGCTTCACCTCATTGTGTTTACGCATAGATAAGACTGTTTTAAGATATCTACATACTAAGCTCTAGTCCTCAGTTAGTCAACCACGTGATGAAACTGTAAAATTTAATATACTTTAGTCCGTGTAAAATCGCAAACAAGGACGAAACAAACTCCAACTAACATCGTAAAATCATTTCGTCTTATTTTACCCCTATTCATTTTCTTCTTAATTTTTCCTATTGTTGTATTCGTGGCTCTCCATTTACGTGAACTTGTCAACGAGCTCATTTGTTATGCGCCTACCTCGTTTAATATGTCTACTTTCACAGGTTTTGCGCGCTAGTCTAGTGCTTTTCATAATGTCGCACAGCAACTTTCAAAGGTTATGTTTATGCAGGGAAATCTTAGCTTCATTCTCCATATTCTCGTTTCATATTGGACGTTCTCTACTTCATTTTCACGTCGAACCTTCACCTGGTTTTATGTGCAAATTAAATCTACCAAACAAAAATCGATGTCGAGTTCTGTAAATTAATATTGGTCCAAGCCAGTATAAATGGCGTTCTGGTATCGTCGGAATAATGAGACTAAAGCTGTATATATGAATAAACGCTTTCCGCTCTCGATTTAGGACCCCAAAATACTTATGTTATTTTGATAGCACAAGAGGCCAAAGATGCTTCTTTTTATCCTAATGTTAGACGTATCTTTCAAGAATCATCATGATAGGGAATTACTTGTCCAATAGCAAGCCAAACCAACATTAAATTAGGCTGCTAAAGAGATATTTCCTCAGAAATCCCTGAGAATAGTTTTACCATGCAAATAATTCAATTCTAAACGAATAGGCACCGGCTTTAAAAGTCTTCGATTTAAGTTTTATTCACATTTTTATCTTGCTTTAAAAGTCTAAATTCCGTTATTCTGTGTGTGTTAGACAAATAATGAGCTTTATACTTCTGTCAAGAATCAAAATGATATGTTTAAGTCAACTTCTCCTCGTAAGTTGTGATGCGTTTCGCCCGGAAATTGATAGGAATATTGGAACTGGTATCCACTGGCCTTCTGTGAACAACCACTTAGCATCCATGATGCATTTAACTTGTCACTGTAGGTTTATGCTGGCCTGTCGTATCACTAGAAAAACATTGGTTGAAAAATAGACAGGTGCTTATTTATGTTACTTTGGTAAGCAAAAAGTAGTTATGCAACTGAGACTAAGGAAACCCAACTAAAACATTCAAAGGCAAGTATTATGAAAAGCGACGTCATGGTGTCTTTTGACGTCACGTTCATTTGTACTTCAGTTCCATTGGATCTGACAGTCGTGGCCGTCGAATTGCTTCAACAGAACAGAACGAATAGATTGAAATGTCAAATCGCCACGAACACGCCCAAATCCTCCAAGACCCGAAATTTTGTCTCAAGATCTGTTTCACGTTCGACCGAACAAGCCACGAACAGGTGAAAAGCACGCCAATAGTTTGGTCGATTTCGGTGCTCGTGCTTGAGGCGGCCCTATAACGGTTGAAGTCGCTAGCCTTCCAACACCGCAAACCGAAATGCTGGGCTCGGTGTGGAGATGGCATCCTCATTGTCAGCGTACGGAATCGGATGATGACATTCAAAGAACATCTGAACGCCGTCTTCCCGGATGTACAATTTCAAAAGAAGGAAGACGAGGACAACCAGTTAGCCTTTCTTGATGTCCTCGTCTGCGCAAACATTGTGGCGACCCAAAAACTAATGTTCTAGAAAACGAATAATACGACTCAAGAACGGAGCTTCAGCAGCAACTCGCCTAGTCAGACGCAAACGCAGTTGCGTAAGAGCGCTATATCGGCGTGTTGAAACGCACTGCAGCAAATCGGAGGGCAAGGTTGCTAAATAAAGATATCTTCGACAGATGTTTAGAGCGAATGGGTACCCACGCAACGTCGTCAGCCGGTGAATGCCTAAACGGGCCCAAATTTTAACTGTAGGCACGTGGTTGTCGGACAACTGCGTCCTATAAATAATCCGCTCTCTGTGACCTTTCTGAATTTTTCTGAAACTGTCTCTGATGGTGGGTTGGAGTTATAATTCGAACATACAGGCCAGTAAACTTCATGCCCCACAAATCATATCTTCCTTTGAGGTGCAAAAACAATCAATTTATGTATTCACTTAAGCGGGACGTAATCTTTTTAGAATTAAGATTATAGAAGTAAGCTATATAGTTTTGGAAAGCTTAATGATACCCGAAGGCTATTAGATTCTGATCGCGCCTTTCCTAACTCCGAAGGTGTCAACATCATGCGATGCACCTTTTCTGCCTGCATGTCCGCTTTAACTTGTTGGAAGTGCGTTCCCCGAGCGGGTTACGTAATCTCATCGCTCCGTTGTGCTGGGCGCTCAATGTAGGACCCCCGCAGGCAGTCGCATAATGACCAACAAAAGATGAGAGGGCCTGGGATGTCCATTTCTGGTATATTAACTGTCGTCAGACAGTCGTAACCAAGCCCAGGTTTTGCCGAACATTAGTGGCGGACTCGCATTCTCTGGTCATCGTGCATTACTGCGTCAAATGCTCTTAAGCAATAGGCCACGGCCAGTTGTGGTGTCGGTTGTGATCGAAAATATTAACGTATAATGGAAGTATGTTCATCGATCAGGTTATGGGAACTTTTCATCCCGTTGTGCCTTGAGGCTCACTGCATAGGTCTCGCATGGATTCGCATTGCGACCGGGAATAAGAAGAGAGTTTTATCTGTGTAGAAAGACCTTTCGATGTTGACAAAATACTGCGGGAAATGTATTCCGTTGCAGTTCTTGAAAATCGGGTTTTTGAACTCGAGGCATATGAGGTACGCAAGGGTTTTCAAGACTCTCATAAATGAGATAGTTAAAAACCTAAGCGCCGCCCAGAAACGGCCCAGAACACGACGCACCGTTCCTATCGTCCGGGCGTCACGCCTGACAAAGAACCGCAAACTAGCCGGACAGCCTCACCTAGCAGGCCCGCATGCGAGTCAGACATTAGCACGCCGCTGAGTCATGCGCGACCTTCGGGGGCCAGCAACACGCGAGGGCCTGCCCATGCGGGCGCTCAGGGCTGGACCAGTAGGAAAATGCAAACCAGACGAAGCCTGAACCCTTAAATACGAAGCCACGGACGGAAGGATGACGAGTTGGTGTACACAGAGTGACTGACACGGTCAAGTTGTTCTCTGGTATCCTGTCTGTCTTCTATTCCGCACAGAACTAGCATCATACTATTTGGGGATATAACAGTGTAGAGAGACCTTTCGATATTGACAAAATACCGCGGGAAATGTACTACGTTGCAGTTCTTGAAAATCGTGTTTTCGAACCCGAGGCATATGAGTTACGCGAGGGTTTTCAAGACTATCATAAACGAAGATAGTTAAAAACCTAAGCGCCGCTTCTTAAGATCGAAACTTTACGGAAACCTAGATCTAGATAAAATTAAGCCATTAAATGCGTTCATCATGCATCATTTCTTCAAGATGATAGACGCTTATGCTTGCATGAATAGTAAATAAAATGAATGCCATATATATATCTAGTACCTCAGTTCCAAAGATGAGTTGTACAGATGGCTAAAGTATTACTCAATCAAAATTGAGACATCCAGGTAAATCTTTCGTAATCTTAATTCATGCAGCTACTTTATAGACTGACATTTGGCGAATGACCACTACCAATCGAATGAAGGCCAAATAATTTAAATGATGCCGTTTCGTTTACACTTGTCACTTCTTGGTGTTTACCCCAAAATAAAGTGCTATATACGGTTTCACCTGTCGATTCCAAAGCAAATGACATGTCATTGCGCACAAGGACACTGCTAGTGTTGATTATTGGATGGGA
Source organism: Spirometra erinaceieuropaei (assembly GCA_902702965.1). Lineage (NCBI taxonomy): Eukaryota > Metazoa > Platyhelminthes > Cestoda > Diphyllobothriidea > Diphyllobothriidae > Spirometra > Spirometra erinaceieuropaei. The sequence goes on along the minus strand of CACRXP010000200.1, from coordinate 866,851 downwards.
AAAGCCTGCAACGTCCGCTGCAACCTAAATGTTCGAAAAAGGTAAAAATGTTTTTAATTAACATATACAAGACCCTTGTGGTGGAACATGACCAAAGTCTGAGTGTATAAAGGGTCAGATGAACTGAACATTTGTTAAACCAATGCTTGTAATTGAGGAATAGTTCAACGTAGCGTCTCTCTACTAAAAGTCGTACAAATTTTCCTTCCAAAGCACATGGTGATATTACTAATCGCTAAGCTGAAAAAACTCACGGTTGAGCATTAGTGTAAAAGGATTAGTTTCAACAGTTCAAGCTGGGTAGTGTTTCGCACTTTCTGAAAACATCATAAAATTCCTCCATAAATTGCCTCATCCATATTTCCAATGGAAGTTTGTGTTACAGAAAATGTCCTGTACGGCTTTACGATTTATTAAAAGACCCTCGTGTGCAAAACTGATTTCATTGTTGATGAATTATCAAGCCCATCTGTCAGAAATGTTTCAAAAGAAGACTTTGTTATTATTTGGATCGCATAAATTAACCGCTCGATGTTGGAAAGAATTTCATAATTCACGATCTTCAAAAATGACACCTGATTCTAATGCTGGCAATTTTGACTGGCCACGACTTTCTCATTTACAAGTTAATATTTCGCCTATTAAAAGTCTTAAAAACCAAGACAACTTACAAGTCTGAAGCCGAAGCTTCGCGTAGATGTGGTGGTTCATTTCGAATAAAAATTGCTGATCTTCCGTTAAGATCATGTTTTGATTTTACTCAACAATTTTCATGCTATAAGATGTTTCTCTTTCGAGTACATAGTTCCAATCAGCTTATTTTGGCCTGGTTATGATGTATCAGTTAATGATAGAACCCACTGTGTTTGGCGCTTCATGTTAAATCTAATATCTGATGTGTTAAATCATATATTTGTTATTCAAATCCAATATAAAAGTGAATTGATACGCAATGCAAAACCACCGCCTACATGGTCATACTATTGTTACATGTAAATAAGCATATTAGATAACCGGGATTGATGCTAGTACGCCATTAAGCTGAAGAAAATCATGCAGCATATCGACGGTGTTCTAAAGTTGACTGATACAAACAATACTGAATCCGAATTATTTGTACAGTGAACAAATCATTTTCTAATACTACTACTGTGTAGTAATGGCTGAAAAAGTTACCGACTCGGTCGTTCGAGGAAGTTAAAGTTGATTCCATGGATTTCTTATTCCCCGTAAGCTCTTTTTCAGAAATATCTAACAGACAAAATAATCAATTTGTCCATCCATAGCCGCCTGTTGAATTAATATATTGCTCTACGTAAACATAACCCACTCCTCAATTCAACAATTTTCTGGTGGCAAGATATGCATGCGAGGTCTGTCATTCTAACGTTTACCGAATACCTCACCCCGTTTTCAAAAGTTCTCATTTTTTTAAATTTCAAGCAACATTACGCATCTGTTGAGCAGAGGTTGAATGTTGCAAGTGTATTTTCACAGCTGACTAACGCGTTTGGTTTCATTTCGTTTTATGAAATTTTCAAAAACCAAATATAATATCGACTTCTCTTATGAATATGCTGAACATTCTTGTCCAAACGATTTCATTTTCACAATGAAATTACCATTCGTTCATTGTAAAAGAAGTAAAATATAGGGTTTGAGGGTCGATTGCAAGCTTTTATTGGAACACATAAAAGCTCTGATTTTATTGCATTCGCCTATATAGCTGAAACAGGTTGTTTATCTAAAAAAATTTACCAAAGCGTCTCAGTTAAGCATGCATAATTGTCATTTGGAAATAGATTTATATACAGCAGTCCACAGGAGACAACAAATTGCTACCGGCGTTTAGAAATTAACAAGGCTTCCAACTAAAAGAGTAACGATACTGCACAGTAGAAGGTGTTGGACTCCAACATTATTTCCGCTGTTGCATAAGTCCGTGTAGCAGCAGTTTTCCTCTGTGGTGACGCCATTGTGAAGGCTTTTGGATTCTTGGCAACTTGAGTAACATCTTCTAGTCACTTCTTTCAGGTTGGAGTTTTTATATATGGTCGTTTTCTAAAAGGGAAATTTGAAAAACCGTCGTCTGGACTTGTAAAAAATGAAGTTCTCAAATTTTTTCTTCAGGAAATTTTCAAATATTTTTAAGTTGGGATATATACTGCAGGTCATCTCTGACCTCTTTTTACTGGAAAGATTGATGGTAAAGAACAAGAATCGTACTGCAACATTTGCTCAATTGCGCGAAAAATCGTGGTAAATTTCAGTTTACATTGAAAATATTCTACATCCATATGTATTAGATTAATTAATCGGAACATAGGATAGTATTGCCAAAGCAGGCGCACTAGTAAAACGGAAACAAGTCGGCATTGCCGCGCTTTATTTGCACATAAATATCGGTCATTAAAAAGGCAGCGACATTTGGTTGACAATAGAAAATGCATAAACCAGAAACGTACTCGAAGTTACCGCCCTCTGAAGATAGCCAATATTGATAGTGTTCATGCAATCGCACAGTTTCAAGCAAACATAACCCCCTTTATAAAAAATTGGGACATATGCATGTTGCAAGGGATCCGGTTATACGAATTTACCTGTATTTAAAATGAAAACTAAAAACTAAAAGTAGCCTCCACGTCTAAAACTGTCCAATAGGGAGTAAATATCGTTTCCGATATGATATCAGCGTGACTTACTCCGCATACTCGGCAGTCGGTTTTTTGTGGGGTATACTGAAGTTCACTTCTGCATCCAATGCACTCGTAGCATTTGATGGCGTGACCTATATGCACATCAACACATAGAACATCCATGAGTAATAGTGGAATAACGCTGGATACAGTAGCAGTAAAAGCTCTCCTAACTTCAAAGAAGCATGCAAAGTCATGCTCAAAAAATACGAATAATTTTAAATAAATGACACACGCCTAAAATGACCATTGTTAAACCGTAATACCCTTTATAAACCATGCATAATCAGACTTGGATTGTCATCTTTGAGGAGGTTTTTTTGGTAGGAAGATCAGATTTGCGCACCAGATTATCAAATTAACTTTGTAGGGAAAAGTGGTGTGGAAATAAACGGGAGATAATTTTCGGGTTGCGGAATTTTCAGAACTCATATGTAATTAAAACTCGGTATTTTAGTTAGCTTTAAAGCTTTTATTTTGTCAATATTCAGCGATTGCGTCAATAAAACATGCTGTTATTAGTCACCTGTGGAGGTAAATATATACCTATTTAGCACATGTCCAATGAGAATGACCTTTGTCGCCGTTTTTAATCCATAGCATATAACCCATTAACAAAGTAGCGCAAAATTAAGAAATTCTGGCCAAGCGGTTTCATCTGTATTTACTTGTACCTTTGGCTTTTTTACACCCTCATTTTGCAACCCCGGGAGGGTGCATTTCCGCTGAACTAACATACGTATTTGTGTTATAATAAATTCACAAAATTCGCAATATGTTGTGTAATACATTTTGAGACAATGTATCGAAATGCCAGTCGTGGTCGTCAGAAAAGGTTCTGGCATTGCAGACGCCGATGCCTCCCAGCAGAGAAGAGCACATTACTTAACATGCTAAAGACTGTTTGAATATCCACATTTTGATGCATATTTGGACTAAGGACAGAAGGTGTAAGAAATAAAAAAGAAAGTAAAACTAATTATCTGAACACATTACGAAAAATTAATAGGAAATATTATCACTTTTTCATCCCTCTGTTTGTAAAAGTAACTGATAACGAGGGCGCTTAAATGTCTGTGGATTGCATTAAAACAATCGTTTGCTCCTGACACTAACATTCAGACTCCATCTAGAGCTTGACTACTGAAGTCTGTTAAGAGATTCTTTATCTTAATGTGAGAGCCTACACAGTTCCGCATGAGATATGCACCGTGTCAATTCACATTCAACAGTTAAGAGGAAATCAATATGATTTCAAAAGCTAGGGACGTGTTGTGAATATTTATTGCTAAATGAGGTGTCTTTGTCAACGGTTGGGCATATTCATATTATACTACCTAAGGTTTTTAAAAAATAAAAACTGCAGACTTACTATGCCAGACGAAAAGGAGGACGACATGTAGAAGAATCACCAACTTTAACATGATTTGACAAGAACTGCACACACTATACGATGTTTGCAGACTACAGCACCCACAGACACCCTTAAAAGTTATGTTGCGTATAGTTGGACGGCCGAACTTCTAGGCGATCGCATAGTATTCGACCAATCAGCGTTAAATTCGGCTTCAGTTGGATGTCGCCGATGACTAGGTATGTCAAATCTGCATTCAAAAAATGCATGTGATCATTTATACGCGGAAATTTTGGTATTTCTTACAATGATGATGAATAAACCGTTATTTAAGCAAAAACTATCAAACTTAATGGCATGTGGGGACTTCCTATCTAATGGTGAGACAGCCAAGAGACGTATATGCATTCGTGTTTGCACTTGGATCTGTGAAAACATTGACATCCTGTGGAACAAGGCTATGCCACACAGGTAGTAATTATGAACAGAGAGCCTTCTAAATACGGCCAAAAACGTGAACTCAAAAATAAAATCCTAGTATGCCTGTTGCAAGCCGAATGGCGTAATCCCTTCTATCCAAAAGCATTTGCCGAAATATTATCAAGTATTTCACACATTATGGCACGCATTGTACTTATGAGTATTGCCATAAGTCTGAAGTTTATTTAAAGAGAAAGGGTTAAGACCCGTTTAGTTCAGCGTTATTATGGTGAGGAAAGATTACGTAGGACTGACTTAATTCGTTCTTTTCTACCGTATCATGTCCAAATAAAAGGTCGACTAGAACCGAAGAACACTGAAGTAAACAGTAGTCCTCGCTTCTTCGGGGTCCAGTGTTTCGCCTCCACTATTTGAGAAACGAATGTGTCCATTTTAAGAGCCCGACACGTGTAAGTTACGAATTAGTCACAATTCTACATTATTGTATAGACAATGATTTTTGAATAAAGTTGTGACACTTCGAAACACAAATTTATTAAGTGACTCAAAATTAGAGCATTGATAGACGAAGCGGCATTCAATCAAAGGCCAATCAAACAAGTGGAATTGGAATGCTATGTCAATGTCTGCAAATGAAATGTATTTTAAACGGTTTTTCATGGTTTTCACCGGTTACGTGGTGCACGATATTCTATGGCACATTTTGTTTATTAGGTTTCCTTAATGTTAATATTGTCCTCAAACTTGGTGACAATTTGACTTTCCGACATAACGTCTGCTTCATTTGCTTTCCATAAATTGCCTCGCTGACGATGCCGAATTGCGCCGTCGGTTTGCGTCTGTCGCATAATCTGCGAACACGAACGCATGTGGTGAAAGAAATTTTGACTATTCTAATCGTTAGGCGTGAACAAACAAGCATTAAAAGGGTCCCTGAGCTTGCTGCACACATAATACTTTGAAACTTATAGGATAAAGCGCGACACAGGACAAAAGTTAATGAACACCAGTGGTTTATGAATATCACGCGGTTGCCGACAGATTTCAGCTTAAATGTTCCTATTAAGTTTTGGTCTGAGTCTATAAGTCTCAAACAGACTGGCTTACACCAAGTTAGCGTTAATTTTTGAAGAAATTAAAAAGCCGCAACATAAAGCAGTTCCTGCAATTTGGATTGTCATCAATCATGAGACTACCAAATAACAAGTCAGAGAGGCAGATACGACGGGTTCGTGTTGAGACCGAGCAGTTCCTGCCTGCCGACCAGTCAACAAGATGAGCGGGGACTGGACTGTCGAGTCTGACTTATGTGATTCCTTTGAGAACAAAGGAACTGGCTCGGTCAGTGGACGCGCGAATTATGATTGCAGATGAGCGGCGTGCGACACGAGATGCGAAGTTCAAACTAACGTAGGTGTATTCTTGAACGGGAGGGCAAACGCATTGGCGGGACACGCACCGCCATACTCCATGAAGAAATACGGTAGACCATACCTGAAGTGAGAGAGAATTTGACGGATCCAGGGTGTATGCCATCTAAATGGGCTTTCGAAGGTGTTGCTGTTGACATCCTTGGAAGTCATGTATTTCCCAAGCTAATGAGGGTGCACAGGCAGCTCATAGTTATTTTTTGTGACCCAGAAAATATTCTCCGTGCTGGTTGTCAACATATTCTAAAAATTCAAATGGAAGGTAGAAGGAAAATGCATGACTAAATACAGTAAACAATGAGCAAAAATATCGGGATTAATTTTGCTCACCAAGTTAACCATGGAGTAACAACTCACGATAAAATCAGGCATGACCTTGCAGTAAATATATATCAAAAATGGACGTGAAAGATACCAACGGGCACTGCGTCCGATGGAGGTCTGTAAACTACACCTTATTTTATAGGTATGCAATTCCACTTTGTAAAATACGCGGCCACAGTCGTCGACAGGGCCTGCCACTGTCCCACATGCTAGACGCAGTGGTGAATCGCGCTTTAATTTGTTTATGGTGAAACAGACATTCCTCCCATCTAAATTACTATCTCTTTCCAGACCCGCTGTAGTCACTAATAAGACACAGCCGAGGCGACCGTAGATTGTCATGGGTACAGGAACTACCAAAGCTAAGCAGCCCGTCCGTAAGTACCAGTGCCGGATTTCATTGCGGAGGCGGGGGGCTCGTGTCTGACATGAGCGGACTATCGAAATGTTCACAGTAAGACGTAACCGTCACAGCTGGGCCTTTTGCTCTGATTGGGCCAGGGTTATTCCGTCAGTTGTTAGCCATCCATGGCAGGACTGCTAACGTGTACGGATTGTTTCAAATCACTTTGGACTGTCTGCAGCGAAAGCATAATTGGTGTAACGGAGAAAAACAGAGCGTGCCCTTACTTTCCTCCCAAATGCATCAGTGGCCTGTCTGCTTGAAGACGGCTGAGAGTGAACTCGGGAGTAGTGGGAGAGGCGACTCCAGTTTCCGTCTATCGCGTACTACACGAAGGCTCAGCACATCACAACGACCGTGGGCCATGAGCTCCTTATTTGGCCGTCAAAATAGAGGCGCTTCGCTGCCATCGTGCATATATCATTATCATTTTTTTGGTCTCTGCGTGCAAACTGTACAAACTGCCCAAATCGTTTTAAATTTTTTTAGTTTTCTTCAAAGGTTTCCACATTCTGAATGCGATAAGTATAAGTTCCTATGTTGAGG
>CACRXP010000200.1:824708-838399 GCA_902702965.1 Spirometra erinaceieuropaei | reverse complement strand
ATATATATATATATATATATATATATATGAGAAGAAAAGGCGATCTCGGGAACCATGGTTCCCGAGATCGCCTTTTCTTCTCATTTATGTCCGGGGACTCGCAACTACTGTGGAATAACCACGTAATGCCAATTCTACAAACAAGTAGTACTACGAGTAGTATGAATTCCATATGGTAATGGTAGTATACCGTTATTCCACAGTAGTTGATTGTCATCGACTCAAATGTTCATTGAAATTTCGGTTCTGACCCTAAAAAGTCATGTCCCGGAGATTCAACTCCAAGTTCTGCACTGATTAATTTCTGAAATTATTCACCTGATTATTCTCTGGAGTTCATATACCGGAAACCGCTAGAGAACGCTGGGAGTCCCACTGAAGAGCCGAACCCCTCGCAGCTGTGTCACGCAGCGGCAGAATATCGGCGAAACACGTGTCTGGGCTTTTAGCAAGTATCTAGGTCGGGAGTACGGTATACTACCATATATATATATATATATATGTATATATATATATATATATATGAAGAAGATAGAAGGCTCGCCGGAAAGAATTGAGTTGTACTCGTGAATTTTCGAGCTGGTGACACCAACCCGTCGTCAGACGAAATAAACAGTGGCGAAAGTGAACTGGTAAGATTAAATTTGTTGACGTGACAGGGCAGCCATTGACAGGCATGCAAATAATTTATGAATGGGGGTGGACAGATAATTAGGCTGGTATCCGTGGCGGGGTGGGGGGTGAACTGTTGCAGCTCCCTGTATTGGAGGGTAGGGGTGATGACGATTCATTGGAACTATGGACAGTGGACTTAATGGTCGTCGATCCGGCATGCGGGCAGAGGTCATTGAGCCCAACGTAGAGGTGCTAGGGATTGCAGTTGCGGTTCGGTGTGTCGGGGGGCGTAATGGGGTGACGAAATAGCGCGATTCTACATGGCCCAGTGTGAATTAGCGGCTGTTGTTATTTCGTGGGCGCAAGTCAGTGAGCCGGGCACGCAGACCATAGTGAGCATCTAGATCGACATGCGACTGATGCTTGTCGTGTTAGAGTGCCAGGCTTCGAGGTATTCTCTCGCTCGTTTTGCGTTAGCCATGGCGACGATCCCAGTACCATCCCAGTTGAATCGGCGGTCGCACTTGAGTGTGTGAGCAAAGACGAGGGACAGGGTGTCCCGCCGACAGACAACCAGTTTGTGCTCATAAATACGGCTGCCCAGGCTTCTACCTGTATGACCAACAGACACGCAAGAGCAATGTGCGCACGGAATACGATAAATTACGTTTGTTTGTTGCTCTTTGGGGAGGGGATCCTTGATTCGAGATAGTGCTGCGAGTAGACATTATGCTGGTTTGTGGGCGATGTGAATACCAGAGCGATTTAACTTTCGGGTGATTACTTCAGACGTTCCTTGCATATAAGGTAGGGAAATGGGTTGGATACCAGTGTCGTAACACTCCGTTACTGATGCTAGTATTATTGCAGTTAGTTACCCATACTGTAAGCGTTGGTAGAGTAGAATTGACAGCCGTGGTGGCGGTGGTAGTAGTAGTAATAGTACTAATAGTAGGATTATTAGTATTATTCGCCGTATCAGTGGTGGTAGACGGGGGAAAAGTTTTCTTCAGTGTTGCGACACTGTATTCCCGCCAGTGGTAGTAGTATTAGTAGTAACAGCGGTAGTAGTGGTAGTAATAGCAGTAGTAGTGGTGGTGGTAGTAGTAGTAGTATTAGTGGTAGTAGTAGTAGTCTGCCCGTAAGACAGGCTGGTGGGGGAATAGACAATTCTAAGTGTTGCGACACTGTATTCCCGCCGGGAAATGAATTGTCGAGACGCAGTTTCCTAGTTGAAGATGGGATCTTGCGGTTGTGCCTGGTGTCTGAGACAGTTCTTTACAAAACTTTTCGGATATCCGTTAGATCGAAACAACCGATACAGGTAGGCAAGCTCCTTTATTACGAGAGCCTACGCTCACGACTTACTGTCCCCTGCCCTAATGCCACACCAACTGCCTCTAATCCAGCCACCCGGAGTCAGTTGATCCACCATCCACCCTCCACCTTCAGCACAGGGATGAGCAATTGTTCCGCCTCCCCCACCCCCCTGGCTCAGAGACCAACCATGACTCTGTGGCCATCCCTCTCATAGGCCAATAGTTTGTCCGTCCTGTCGCGCTAACTTGTCTAGTGTGACAAACTAATGTTCTCCTTTGTTTTCATTTCTTCTGACGACGGTCTGGTGTCACCCGCTCGAAAATTCACTAGTACAACTCGATTTTTCTGAAGAACCTCTTCTTGGTGGTGGTCAGGGTTATGATTGGCTGAATGAAGGCAAACAAACCCGAAACAGTGCTGTATCAATCTACTCCACAGTCTCTGTCTTCTCCCCCCATATACCTATATCAACCGAATAATTTTGGAAATTATTCAGTGCAGGAAATGGCGTTGGGTGTTCAGGACATGGCGTTTTAGGGTTTTACCCCAAATTTCAACGAATATTTTAGTCGAAGACAGTCAACTACCGTGGAATAACTGCGTAATTTTCATTCTACGCGTAGTATAAAATGTATGTCACAAACGAATTTTGCCGTACTTCCGATATAAGTAGCGAGCACTGATAAATTTCTTTTCGATGAAGTGCTTATGACACATCCGGTAGACCCCAGTGGTTGACCAGTTGCGCCAGGTGTGTAAGCGCATGTTTATTTTTCCGGTCAAAAGTTTAGACACCGTGTGCTACGAAAGTATCAGCAAACCATGGCCCTCGCAGCCTAGAATGTGCTGGCAGCTGCTTGACATCTGATTACTCGCCGATGGATGCGCTTACGCTCCTGCTGAGTAAACAGTTGGTGGGCATAGCTGTCCAGTTATCCTCGTCCTTCTGACACCTGTTGGGGTGTTGATGTCGTTGCTGGACAAGCGTAGGTTGCAGACCAGGGGGTGTGGTGGCACGTCTGGGTGCGGGTCCGGCCGCGCAAGCCACCTGCCTCCTCCCCCGCCCCCGGTCTTCTTGACTTTGTCTTGGAACTGGGTCCGGGTGGGGAGGGGGGAATAGAGAGTGTGGTAGATGCTTTGCAAGTCTGTTATCACTATAAACTAAATCACGCAGAAGCCATAGCGTCTGCTGTACCTTGCTGTGTAACACGGTGGACACCGTCGGAATCGACAGTTGATTTTTCATGTTTCCGGTCCCAGCTAAAGGTCAGAGTTATGATTGGCTGAATGTATGCATACAAGCCTGAAACAGTGCTGTGTCAATCTACCCCCTCCCAGACTCTACCATCTTCCCTCAGCTATCATAGTTTGGCCGACATCGGCCTAGACGTTTTTGCCATCGAAAACCCGACGAGCACATATAAACGACGATGTATAGGTAGACCATTAGCACCCGTTATGCTTCAAACGTAGTTGTGTGCAAACTCCCTAGAGAAGGACAGAAACACACTACAGCGAGCCGGACGACAGAAGGACAGATCTCCTCTACCTGTAGCGCCTCTTCATGGCAAAGGATACCCCGTAACTTTACCGAGCGCAGTAGGCAGTCCAAGCCGAGCCATAGTCCAGTGACAGATCAGCTAAAAGTCTGGCGTGTTCTACCATATATCGACGGTGCCTCTGAGGCATTTTTCCCGCTTCCTAAGACCGTTAGGGATCGGAGTCGCCCATCGACCGGACTCAACCACTAGACATCTAGTCTTGAGATCGAAGAGCATCCTGTCAAGAGGTGGAACGACAAAGGTCTTTTACTGGGCCCAGTGTAACTCTTGCGAAGCTAACAACGCCGGAGAGACCGCAAACGATTACAGACCCATGTTAACGAACACATGCGGGCAGTGAGGAGAAGAGACCCATTGTCTCTGGTGGTGGAAAACTACGCCACTTTGGACGCATGTTCCTCTTCCAGAATGCCGTAATTCTAGGTCGGGAAAATGACCGTGTAGCCAGGAAATCAGTCGGGGCCTGGCACATGAGGACAACTTCATTAACTGTTGTGCGGTGCTTTCTACGGCCTATCATGCTCTCCGGACACAGTTCAACAAACAAGAGAGCAAACGCATACCCAGGACAAACTTGAATTCAGACGTAAGCGAATCAGTGGCGGGCACGCACGTAACCGCACCATCGTCCGTTCCGACGAAGACGCAGTCGTCACTTATCCGGCAGACGAGAAGGTAGACAGTCGTGAGAACGCAAACATTTTTTTCAATCTAGGACGTATACTAAGGTCAATGAGGGTACGGACGGCGTCTGCCAACTCCTCAACTCCGAACCCGACGAGAGGCAGGTAGAATGGGAACATTCCATCACTGTCCTTCCCTCTCCCCGTCCGCCACGGTCACTATGTACATACGGATGATGGCCACGGAAGTTAAAACACCACTCCCTCATCCAATGACAAGATGCGCGCGTACTCCTCCCTACCCCTTCCTCCCTGCCGTTCTGACTGCATAGGCAAATCCGCTTCAACATGACTGTCACCGCCTTTAAATTCCGTGGGACGTGACGCCACAATTACCTCCGACGATGGGAGTTTGAGTTTGGAACGTCAGGAAGATAAAACTATGTCTCCCGAGACTACCTTTTTTCCTTATTTATGTCCAGGACGCACAGCTTCGCTTTTATTAACATTGCTGGAATTGCGCACCGTCCCAAAGCCATCATGCGCAGCAGGGTCATGAAAATAAAAGGCCCGTTGAAGCCCGGGGAGCAATTTGGAGTAGCGTACCGCATCCCGTACCAAGGCTGTTCTTGTAACCCCACAATTCATACTGGACGCAGGCTGGGATAGCGCATAGACAAACGAAAGCTGGCTGTGCGACGAGGACACGCATTATCACCAGTGGCCGCCCACACCTACGAAATGGGTCATGAGTTTAACTTCGTAGACAAAAAATAGTTGCCCATGCCGAGAATAAAACAGGCTGAGGACTGATTGAAGCCTGGGTCTCGGATGAGAACTCAGACGCGCAGGCGTGGCTGAAAGTAACTCCTGCGAATATCAACAACTGACTGGCGTATGGAAGGCCGACAAGAACGCCGACATGGCTGCAACAACGCCGGCTCACAAGGGAACAAAGGTCACGCGGGTCCGCCAAGGGCCATTCAAAGCTAGTCTGCGTAGGGGGCGGTTACGTTGTCCTGGTCCCAAGTGTAAGGGCAATGTGGGCATTACAAGTAAAGTAAACCGAAGGGGGATGTTGAAGAAGTTAGTGGGCAAGTATCCAAAACTAAAACGGAAAAGGGCAACTTGATGCTTCGGTTTGGAGATTGGGTTAGTTCTAGCGTCTGGGTTAGTGTCGGGCTGAGAATTGAGTTTAGTGTTAGGGCATGTGTTAAGTTTAAGGGTTCCGATTAGAGTTAGGGTTTGTATTGCGGCCTAGGTTTGCGTCTAGTGTTAATGTTAATGCTAAAATGTTAATGTTAATGTTCTTGTTAAGGTTATGGATTGGGTTACGGCAAAGGTTAGAGTTAATATTTGGATCAGGGTTAAGGTAACGTTAAAGACTAGGCTTTTGAGGTAGGTTTTGGTCTAGTTCTAGTGGTAAGTTTACGGCTGGCGTAAGGTTTACAATTACGTCAATAAATAGGTTTATATTTGAGGTTACGTTTAGTTTTATTGTTAAATTTGGGGTATTGCTGCCCCGCGTGTCCTGTCAACCAGATCATTTGCGGGGTTTCTAGCTTCCTTGAATCTCGCGGCAGATTTTTCATACATCAGGTTGTCTTCTCCGATCCAGCCTCGGCTACTTTCCCCAATTACGATTTCAGCAACCCCCGTCGGCTTACTTTACTTTCAATGCTCACATTACGCATGCACTTGGGATCAGGACAGCGTAATCGACCCTTGACCTTCTCGACAGCAAACGGGCAGGTCAAGGTTCGTGCGATGAGTACGGATATAATACGAAGCAAGCAGCAAGGCTAAATATCTCAAGACCAGTAGGAACAGCAACCACACAACTCTGATGATGGAGACGAGGAAGATCGCGAAATGTCAGCACAAATATAATTAGGTTCATAAAATCGCTTTCTCTCCTTCTTCCACTTCTTCGGGAAATGATGAACGCGATACGATGTCTGACCTCAGAGTCTTTACGCATATAGATGTATATATAGCAATCTATATACGGTGTAAACATAAAAAAGTCAACGTACTCACACCATGCGCTGTCAAGAGGATTGAGGTCCCTCGACCTTTTCCCCTGTTCTTAACAGACAGCAAGAAGGATAATTTGATCTGGTTTGCGAGGTCATCCGTGGGCTTAAAACAAGTTCAGTTTGATGACCTCATAGATGAATATCTGTTATATTACCTCAACAGGCACCCAATTAAACTCGTCATGAAACGAAATTTCTAAATCTTTAGCATTTCAAAGTAATTCAAAGTGCCTTTAAGCATTGGAATGATATCCGTGAGAATGCATGAGAGGCTATGATGCTGACTGCAATTTAATGATGATTGAATGATTGTGTGAGTACCATTTTTTCTCTAACCGCTCTTTTTTCCGCTCGACGATCAATTCTATGTACGCCCATCAGCCTATTTACTATTATTTTTGTGCTACTGAAATAATATTAATAGCCTTTATGAAACATGATTTTGTTGTTACGAAAATTCCCATGAAGCAATTCGGAAGACCCTTTGGTGAGCATACGTGTGCTTTCAATAAATTCTCGTCGGGCCAGTTCATTTATATGGGAACGAGCTACAATATAAAACGCGTGAGCGATAAGAGAAATCGATTACGGGTTGGCTTTACACATAAGCGGGGTGCGTGAGTAGGGGGAGCAAGAGAGGAGGCAGTACTTGGCAGTGAGGGTTAGGTGGGGCCGTGTCACCTGGGGTGGGGGCGGGGAGGGGGCCGCGGAGGCATACATGCAGCTAATCGGTCTTTAGCCACGATAGACGCTGAGCGAGCAAGAAGTTTTTCTGCACGCAGTGGACCGGCCTCCGCAGTCCGATGGCAGTCGCCTCTGCCGTTGCTAGCATGCGCTGACCCAGTTGCTTAGGATAGTTGGGTGGGACCTTGTAAATCACACGGGAAAGTATCGTTGGGGCCAACACGATGCTCAGAATAAACGACTTATGCAACGATGGAGCTGTGTCGGCTCTTAATTTCACTCTTCCTCAGCCATGCCTGCAGGCGTTCTCGTATTCTTGTGGATAGGAACCGACTCGCGCGACCAATACAGTCTGCTCCACAAGAACAAGTAAAGGAGTGAATGTGCACGGGGGTGGCCTGAGCAGGTAGCCTATCCTTAGTTTCTTCGCGAGTGAGCTGCGACGACGCCTTGACCAGGCCGTTTTACGGACCTTCACCCAGCAAGAATTCAAGTATTGTTCTCGACCAACCCCGTCTTACGCGGTAAGGCAAGGATAGGCTACCAGCTGAGGCCACCTCCATGTGCATTTCTCATTTACTTGCTCTTGTGGAGCAGGCTGTATTGGCCGTGCGAGTCGGTGCCTATCCATAAGAATACGAGAACACCTGCAGACATGACTGAGGACCCCCTAATCACACACCCCGTTTATGTGTAAGGGCGAACCGTAAGCGATTTTATCTTATCGCTCACATGTTTTACATTATATCCATGCCAGGAGTAATACTGCCTTTTTACGCAAGAAGCTGTCAACATGCTTTCCAAAGGTATTATCTTCTACCCAAAGTACATTAAATATAGTTCTCTGTTTCTTACAAAACGGGTGTCCTGAATGTGAAGTCTGGCTCTTGTAACCCAATGGCAATCTCAGAATGGAGCAAATCGTTTATGTCTCTATCACAGTTGACGGCATCAATGCTCAGTGGATGTTATTTTGGCTTTTAGGAACATAATTTTCCAAAAAAAGTTTCCATCTATCAAGGCAGATTGCTCGAAATAACCGTGAAAGAAAAGTGGGCTGTTCTCTCGCATCTTTCGTATGTCTGCTAGGAGGGGTATAGGTATCTTAAAGAAATAGCGAACGTAAATATTATTCTATGTATGGACTGGGCATGATGTCCAAAATCTTCGCATTTAAGTCATTATGATGGACGCCACTGTTTTAGGTAACTTGCAACAACTTCTTATTTTGCATCACAGCCAGGACGAAGTATAACCCATACGACAGTATTAACACATAGCTCAGGAAATCGACCGATTCTTATCGTCCTTGAATTACGATATTATCTTAAACAGGCGAAGGTTTATCTTCGATTAATCGGAAAATCATCACTGTCGATGTCATTTACGATCGATATTATGTTATTCAGGGACCGTCTTACAATATATCCAAGAACAAAAAACAGCAGCATTCTCGTACGGCAAGCTACCTATGTAAACTAACTTTACGTATAGAAGTTTGCGTAGGAATATCGACAAAGGGTCTGTCTAAAAACTAAACAATAGCCTCAGTTTCCTACGAGACCAACTCACCACTTCGTTTTGTTTAGAAAAACGCGAAGAATAAAATGAAACAACAATGATCAAGAAACCGGGTTTTATTGCGAGCCACTCATGGTTAGTATGTCAATACCGGATGGTGTACTATCTATCTTCTAAAATAATCTATATATTTTGGTAATTAGACAAATTTTCAATCGCACTCCTGGACGAAAATGTAACCTTTGCAAATGACATTCTCGAGACAAATTAATAAAACACTTTGCAGGGCATCTAACGACTTCCTATGAGATGAGTCAGTAAGGACTTGTTCCTGTCTCGAATGCTTCCGTCCTCCTATCGGCGTTATATAGTAAACCACGTAAGAAGCTACTTTATATTCATTTTACTCATCAAAGGGACTAGTTATTGGGGAAGCACTAAAAAACAACGAATAAAAAAACCCATCGACTTCTGAATAGGTTTTGTATTAGGAGTATGATTAATCAATTGAGTGCCTTCTCCAGTTAAATCAATGTTATAAGATGAAAGTGATAGAATGAATGTAAAAATACCAAATTGTCTTTCTTACATATTAAAGATATCTCATTGTGGGTTCGTAAGAGCGCCCCTTTGCTGACGATTTCAAATTCAACAAACGTTTTTTGGTACCTTCCAACATCAGTCCGCATTGTGTGGTCCCTTTTCAGCTGACTGGAGGATACAGTTCCGAAAATTCCTATAGGCTACTTGGTGAGTGTACGCCTGCTTCCGATAAATGATCATCAGGTTAGCGCATTCATACTTTAAGGCGGCTAATTAAAACGTTTGGGCAATTAAGGGAATCGAATTATGCTCATCTTTTCACGCAAGTTGGAGTTGGGGAATATTGGACGGTCGGTACCAAACGAGTCAGGCGCTGATTGTTAAGGCGTATGGAGAAAGTGTCCCTATAAAGAACCCTCAAGAGTTGATCTGGGTAAGTGCGAAAGCCAGACCGAGCTGGTGTGTGTTATGTGGGCTGCGCATCCATCGCAATTGCCACACACGGAGATGTTACGGCACGCCTACGTGCAGGCTCACGCCGCGCCTGCCATCTGCGCCCAATCGCCGCACTAGATGACTGACGGGCTCGGACGGTGGAATGATGATTGGGAAGGGAAGAAAAGAGAAAGGTCGCTCCTCGGATGTTGCGACCTCATGGTAATCAGCGCATATTTCCGACTATAAACAACTCGACGCGTTTTTAAATTGTCACGGTGGGCTAAAAGTCGTAGCTTGAAAAGGCCGTTAATTAACAATGCTACTCGGTTTTATCAAGATAGTTAATCAGGTTGAAAATGTCTTCGTCTTAATGCAACCGCCATGCCAGTTTCATACACCTGGGATTTGAACCGCCCCTCTCTTATTTATGCGAAAACCTTGTTCCTTGCACGCGTGACACGCGAAGGCGGGCTGCTTACCTTTGTTGTCCGATACGCCTATTCATGCCACGGCCTTCGTGACCTTGTTTCCACACCTTGCTCAGGTGGGTGGCAGAGGATAGGCTGCGGCAGATACTGCACTAATATACTAGCAGCATAAACCAATTCACGCATATGTCGCCGTCCCTGCGTCCACCACGCGGCGGGACACGCAATGGGCATCGTTTCCAGGACGTAGGACTGATAAATGGACAAAGGCCAGAGAAAATCGCTGTGGAGTGCGAGAGAAGCAGACAAATGCGTGCAGTTGGCAGTTTAACTGACTTCTGGCATAGTAGACAAGGTGCCTACACGGCGCTCTTCTACGCACACTAGGCCGGCTTTAATTACCTTGATTGCGGCCACGTATTTTGCCAGTAGACACTGCTTCAGTGGTTCGTGTGACTCAGTGGAAGCCTGTAAATCATTCGGAGGATGTTGTTTGGATATTGCATGTACAAAAGCCCTTCGTTGAAGAAGAAGAAGAAGAAGAAGAAGACGAAGAAGACACGATCACCGGGGCAAGAGCTTTATTAGTCTGACGTTTCGGATTCCTGCTCGAATCCATTAGAGACAAAAGCAGATAAGGATGGTTCATGCATATGCGACTGCAGTAACCGTGCTACCGCATACCTATGAATACTTGCGCCTCACCCCCCCCCCCCCTTCGTCAGGGATCGTTGCACGGGGCGTGATGGCCGACATTCGCGTCGTTAATTGTTGCAATTTCATCACGTGCGTTGGATGTTGGTGTGATGATTGCTCGACCATCTGACGCGCTGACCCGGGTGTTGGGAGGAGTGTTCACCTGTGCGCTTCCCGCGTGGCCAATTACTCCGCCTAGCCGAAGACTCAGCACGGAGTATTGAATGGGATGAGCATTGCACTTGTTAATAGACTGGGGGCGAGTAAACCATGACTCAAGCAGCTCCCGACTCACGCGGTTGTCACCTCTTGAGAGAATTTCAGCCTCGCCAAATTTGGATGTGTGGCCGGATCTCGTCGAATGAGCCGCAATTTGAGAGATGGCGTCATTTCTCCGCACCGCTGCAGCGCGTTCGAAGCTGTCTTCCGGTTTCTCCGACGTAGTTGCTTTGTCCGCAACTGCACCAGATCCCATAAACCACTCCAGACGTTTCTTGCCGTGGCAGTGGGTCTTTCGGTTTCATTAACTGACGCCTCGTGGTTGCCTCCGGTCTGTGTGCAACTCCAACCCCAAGTGGTGCGAGAAGGCGGCCAACAGCGCTCCGTTGCAGACCGCCAATTTTAAATGACCAAAAGTCAGCTAACCTGCTAACTGCATGCAGCCTCCCCGTGCCTTTCCTCGCCCTCAACCCAAAACTGAATCCCCTTTCGCCCCCGCCCACACACGCTACTCATCATTACCTGACTGGATTGCTACTGGCTATTTTTAGTCATCCGCCTGCCTCCTCCTCACCTCCTGCGTGTGAAAATGCAAGCATAACCGGCTTACTCTAGATGCCAGCATATTGTAGTCAGCCCACTAAGCATATAATTGTCGGTCGATTCTGCAGACGCCACGTGTCATTTAACGGTTGCGAGAGGCAGATCCTACGATATTTCAAAAACATGATCTTTCTCTCAGTAGTATTTTTTCCAAATTATTACTTGAGTAAAGTTTAACGTCGACTCTGGGAATCTGACCGCACTTTCAGCATTGGTTGCGGAATCTTAAACGTGGCATGTGGATGATTGTTGCTGAAATTGAGTGCTTTATTCTTTAAGACAAAATTTCTGTGACCAACAAGACGTAAAAAGAAAAGCAGAATTTACAATTCAAATTCAAATAAAATACAAAAGGTTGGAAAAGTCATTTCAAATATCACGATAGTTCAAGGAGTTATGTGGACGCGGATGTAAAAACTTCACGAATGAAAAGTATAAAATTACATGCAAGTAGATTGGCTCTAGCGAGGAGAAGGAAGAACTTGCAAATGAATGAAGATGACATGGTTTAGTTAAAAATCGGTGGAGTCTACAGACAATGAGCCTTCCTCGGTCGACTTGAGTAGCTGATGAAGTAGCCGTGTTTGCATGGCGCCCAGGGAGGCAATGGATGTGACATTCGGCGTCGCAAACGAACTTTCAGCCTCCGTCACCCCAGTAGGCGGCTGGAACAATGTCATTGCCCATATCAGGGCCAAATTGCTCAGGCCCATCTTATTGGACGATTCATGTTCCCCAACACTAAATTCGAAATAACAGGCAATTTAGGATATTTTAAACTAACCTGTCCCAGTGGGACCTTAAAATAATTTGAATAACTTCTGTTTCTGTTTATAAGTACGCCGGTGAGGAAAGCCTTGACCAACCAGCAACGTCTGGGTCGGGTTTTAATTTTATAAGTGAAATCAAACTTTCCCTCAGTACGAGATGGATAACTACGGAAAGTGTCCCCAAACAAGGGGACTTCGCTTGTAAGAAAGTTTAAGAAAGCTTAGCTATGCCTTTTAACCAATGAGCTCCGCCATAAGTACGGATTTTTTCAGATTGTCCGGGAAACGGGTGACTCATGTAAAAACATTGAATAAACCAAATATACAATTTGGTAGATAACTACAAACTCAACGTCTACAACCAGAAATTGCGTAGTCGAATTCAAAGCAACCTGGCATCAGCTGTTAGCTTGCTATCATTCTAACGGTTCAGGTGTTTAACTCTAGTCAATCGCAGAGCAAGCCTTCGTCACACTTTGTTGACGGACTCTCTTGTAATCCACAACCTTGTACTTTGTTCAGCATTTAAAACTTTCATGTGCTACGCACTGTTTAACTAACATTGAGTGCAGTAAACTACGTCTGTGCACCCAATTTAAAGGGAATAAAAGCTAAAAAACATCGGGCTAAGCCCATCGTAAATTGCTCCAGAAGTATATCGAAGAGTAAACTGCTATTTTAATTCGCGTTCTAATTGCACAGCATCCTGGCTCTATAGGCACATGTAAACTACGGAACAATTTGTTCCATAATGTCGGCCTAAGTTAGGTCCAAAGCACACTGGGGAAACATACTCCTGGCTTAAGCGACGACGGGGGCAAAAAATAATCTACAAGACAGCAGGCTTATCCGAATCCATTTTGTGACATCGGTGTGAAAATGCTAAGGAAAAGCTGCTGTTCTGTTATATTTTACGTTAGTATTGACTTTTGTGTCCCTAAAACGGCCCATGAGATTGATGCTCTGAACCAACAGGAGGCAAGATCGGAGTCCAATGCAGGCCTAATTGCGGGCGTACGCTGTACCAATTGGGATTTAATCCGGCCTCCTTTGTTCTTATGGTATAAGATTCTGGTCAGTGTACGATGTGGACCACGGAATGTAGTAATAGTCCCAGGTGCGACTTTTATTCGTGCCAGCCACCTGCGCCTTCTCCTGCCCCAATCTTCAGGTCAAGAGGGGAGTGTGGTAGATGCAGCGCAGGTCTACCATCACTGTAACTCATACAAATCACTATCACTACTCTTACCAGGTGTGAAGCACACATTAGGCACCGTCGGCAACGACGGTCGAACTGTCTAGATTGATTCTGCGCAGTGGTACTTCGGGAACCACAACACTGGTAGTTTTGTTTCAGGGAGTAAGTTAACCTTCCGTACCATATAAAATAGTCTGAAAGGTTTCGTTGTGTTTCCAAATACTTTTTTATAGTCTTTCGACATTCTACTATCTGCCGGCACGAATACGAGATATTGCTGCGAGCTTTCAGTGCAGAAAAGCTCATCCTAAATATTATGCATGTTAAAAATGACTCGAGATTTCCTTTTATTAGGTATATCTTATGTGTGATTTCGATGATGGAATACATGGTTATGATACTAAGGGGGGATTACCGAATCAAATGACGCAG
>CACRXP010000200.1:804770-815259 GCA_902702965.1 Spirometra erinaceieuropaei | reverse complement strand
ATTCACTGACAAACTCCTGGATCTGACGGAAAATCAGAAGACTCAACTTCCCAATCAAAACTACTCTAAGTTCCGCAAATACTCCCATGTTATAATTGGAAAGTCAAGCTGGCAAACACGTGTTTTCGGTAATTCGTCATTTGGCCAATACATTTATATGGATGAATGGAAGTGTACAAAATTAACACTGTTTACAGGTGTCTCGCACATTTAGTCGATACGAATCACTGGGTCGATGGCAAGGAAGCATTTCAGATTGTCTACCAGACACCAGCGAGCTTCTCTAAAGGCCTACGCGAACGGGCGCTAACAACGTCCGAGGCAGTGGTTATACGGCTGGCCAATCCAGTGCTATGCTGTAAGAAGACGCTGACACACGCTCTGTCCACCGTGGCCAGCGCCAACTTTAGGTGATGGCGACGTGCCGCCCAAAATCCCTAATTACAGTGATGCGTACTCCGTGTACTCAATCTACGAACATCACTCAAAAGCTCTCTTAGCCTCCCTTCCCTTGCCCTAAGGACCAAAACCCATCGGCCTCATCGTGCGGGCGGCGTGAAGGAGATGAGTGTCAATGACTTAATAGGCCTTGAGACACCTATAAACACTGTTACTTTTGTATATTTTAATGCCCCCATGTCATTGTATTGAACTGATGAAGAATTACTGAAAACACGTGTTGGACAACTTAACTTAAAACTACTCTAACCGAAAGCCATACGTCAGTGAAATACACTACTTACTCTTCCATTTGTCCGTCGGACCCCAATCTCGAAAAAGAACATCGTGCCCGCAGCTCGAATGACGCTGTCTTTATGCCGATTTTCTTGAACCGCGACCTTCTGCTGTGGAGGAACTATCAACGTCTGTTTGACCGTACCGCTAAAATATTGGCCCTCGTCCTTATCCCTTGCATCTGTGTGTGTACTCTGGCGCGCAAATAAGAGGAATTAATGCAGCCTTTTGGTGGCGGGGAGTTGTCTTTATGTTTTGACGTGCCCTCGAGTGCCATTACGTTGAGCGGCAGTACACTGTCAGTGTGTTGGAGAATTTAACTGTTACGTTTGGGGTTTTTTAATTTACTCGCTTGATTATTCATGTAACCAAACGTCCTAGGACTTACTGATATTTTTCTTAAAGTATCTAATTCGATCTATCAATTTTTGCAGCAGTGTCTTATGAGCAGTATGGATCTGCGGATAATTAATATGAAATGATGCCTTAATCTGTTTAAGAGGGAGTACTAGTGTTTTCGGTTAAAGTATTTTGTTTTCTGAAATCGAAAAATGTTAATCCTTCAACCGCAACAGTCGAAAAAGCGATTTTCTGCAAATAAAGTATGATAAGCTCACTTTTTTGAAGTTGATTCTGATGCAATGGTTGATTTTCTGCAGGCATCCATGCCATTAGAGCTTTGTACACCACATATGCAATAAATGTTGCCAGGTGTAATTTACACGTGTGGATGAAAATTAGTTCAAATAAACGTGAGCATTTTATCATGCAGGCGCGGTCGAAATTTATAAAACCCTTGTCCATAGCTTTTAATACACCAGCATAGAAGAGGCTATTACTTACGGCAGCGTGCATATTTATAAGTAAGCATATTTCTGGACACTAAATAAAACGATACCAATGGCAGATTGCTGCGTAAGCAATATGTACCCCTTCCATGGTTTCCGAACAATCGTACGAATGCAATCATGATTCATGGAGAACATACATAATGATTAATTAATTTTACTTTTTTAAATGGAAAATTGAGCATTTTTCAATGTTTGCCATTAAGTAAAGTAGCCAATCCGATTTTCAAATCTCTGATAGGAGTTTTTTTGATCCTTAAATTTAAACATTTGGCCAATTACTCTATCCCTCCCGTTTAGTTATTGCCATTCATCAAGTTTGCGACATTATTTATACCTAGTGCTACACTATGACTATTCGAAGATCTTTTTGTAGAGATGTGTCGCGCCACATAAATCTGCCTCGGAGAACAAGCAAAGCACATTTTTAAAGACCTTAGGGGCAGTAGACAAGATGATGTGAAAATGTGCACGTATTTGTAAAATGTTTTCAAGGGAAAAGTACACTCTTTACGTACGGCGCTTAGCAAAGGCGTACCTGTCTACGAATATAAAGTTAAATTTTTATTCGTTTTTTCTTTAAATGACATTCGAATTTTTGCGAACACCGGACCTCAGTATACACATGCATAATTTCCTCAAATGTCTGGAAATAACGTCGTTTAACGTCCAGCATGTTTTCCCTTCGAAATTCGTTCAGGGTTATCTTTTTGACTGCCAAATTCTACAACTATTTATACTAGGCCTGATAGAATTTTGTCGAGAACGTTCGGCAATACTGTCCGAACAACTTTGGGACTGTATTCTATGCTAATTAGTGTTGTAAGCTAGATTAACTAATTTGTTATTTCAGCGTCGTGCATAAGTATTTCAGTTAAAGTCTTATAACTTGCGGAGCCTATTGTATTCACCGGATCATTGGATTTTCACAGCCGAAGACTGACATGTGTGCACATTTCAGACTGTTTTTGTTAATTTGCGCTACTATTTTTAGTTTGCACCTGTTCGCATACTTAGATTCGGCTTGACGTAAAAATATTACGTCTTTGGATAGTTGTCGACGCGGAAATCGGATATTCCATGAATCAGCATACAGTGACACAATCGCAAAATTAGGCGCGCATGCGTACGTTTACTCAGGACTCGACTTCATAATAAACACTGCAGGAACTTGAGGTGGCTAAGGTGTTCCTGCAGAAAATCGTTGCGCTAATTCGTCGCAGGCAAAATATTTATTTAAAATACTGGGCTAGCAAACCAAAATAGCCTTTTGACTGGTAACCTTACGTCTTCTACCTGCAAACTCCACAGGCATCCAAGCAAAGGCAGGAAACATTTTACAATTGTTGCCTTGGTTTTTGCAGACCTTCGTAATTGAACTTGAATCCTCCCAATCTGCGTTCTTCGCTCTCTATCGCCAATCTACTGTGATCGCGCAGCTTGAGCTGCCGGCAAGTGTTACTCCTTGTTTATGCATTTTGATCCGCAAAAATTGGAATTGGTTCGCATGCTGATTTAAACGCAACCTTTGCAGTCTCCACATTTCCAAGGATAATAAACACATTCGTAGGCACATCGGACGTCTTCGACTGATGCGTATATTTTCAACACTAAGAGAATTGGGCTTTAAAACCGATGTCAACTGTCCACTTGAAATCTTCGCACAACGTAGTTCTAATTAACTGACTGTAACTTGTTGAAATTTAAAATAACTAAACCACAAGTTTTGCATGTCAGCATAAGGCAGTTGCAGACCGTAAAAAAATCCTAGTATGTTTTTTGTACTTAGTTCGCAAACGTCTAACAAATGTGGGAATTTCTGTCAGTAACTAATCCGCCCTTGTTAATTTTTGACGCATAACCGCTGCTACCGTTCTTCCAACCTTTCTGATGCAATTCCGTTTTGGCAGTTTCCCTTCTTGCCAACATAATCCTGTTACATCTGTTTCTACTACGCAGAGATCAAATTCATCCGCCAGCATCCCCTGCAGGACAGTTATAATATTCACTTTTTGCACTCTGAGAATGTCAGTAAGACAGTGTTTTGTTAACGCGAAAAACATGAATACGAGGGCCAGTTGTTAATGGCTCCGTGCAAGAAGTAGGTAGGATTAGTTGTTGCTCACACCGGTTATTTACTAGCCGATAGTCTACAGGTGTCACACCAAATAATTTAAAAGCTCTGACAAAAAACAAAAAGAGATACAGCACATAGACAGACAGGCCTTCTTCGTCTTAAGATTTTCTTCTGAGTGGGACACATTAAATAGAGAATTATCACAGACAATATGTTTTAATTCCACTCGGATAATAGCGTTTATTCAAAAGGTAGATCATACTTATCAGAGAATATTAATTTTATTGTCACTTTTATTAATGTCCCTACCGGTAATCGTACGACCATTGTTGTTATTATAAGATCCACCATAAGGACGACGATGACGTGAGCCGTCCCTCTTCCGAATAGGGCGTCGTGGCCGCTTGCGTCGAAAATCGCCTATTATAGAGGGAGGGCGGATTCGTTTCATATCCAAATCTCTTTCTCATCCCGCAAAACAGCGGTGCGTATTGCTACCTGTTAAAGGGATGGCTGAGTGAAAGTTCATGTTGGTCCCCCTCCCTAGTAGGAGAATCGGTCTAGCGATTTGATAATGACAGTAGGCTTAAGGTAGGTGTATTGAACATTCGGTGCGGACTGGCGCACTACTGCCTACTTCTACAGCTCGATTTTTAATATCAAGTTGGCGCTTTCTTAGGCGAATAGACCGAGATCTTGTCACATACCTGCTGAATTTTTGTTGCTCAGTCTACGGTCGTCGGCTAAGAGGTCATGTCCTTTGACATTTTAAGTGTATGCAGATCGTTTTTTACCGATTCGGCAATTGACGTCGATTTAAAGTCGTTCACCACGATAGGCATCCATCAATACTGCGACGACATTAGGACTGAAGTGGGTTTTACCTCGTTTAGCACAAGGGACCTCTCATGCTGGCCCATCGTACGTAACATGTCCTGCCACGTGGTTAATGTAAATTGTTCGAGACATCCAAATCAATTTCTTTCTATAACCCCTGTTCACAATTACCACCATTATCATCATTACCATCACCACCTTCATAACCACCATCAAACTGCTGCTACTGATACTACTACTGCCTAGACTGACAGATGTAAAAGTATATGACCATCACAGTTTGTACGATAACATTACGCTGGAGAGAGGTATTACCTTTTTCCAAGCTTATGCTGGTTTTTCATATTTGATTTTCAGCTAGATATTGACCAGTTGGCCCAATACTCGGAAACTTGGCATACTGTTCGTAGTTTCGATTCGCCTCCAAAAACGGTTTGTTGTTTGTGTTGCATTTTATCTCTTCTTACGGCGCGCCGCCTGTTGCTTTCACAGCAAGGCTTTTCCAGCAATATATCTGCTGTTACTTGTTCATTGTTTGATTTTTACGCTCTCCATTTCTCGGAAGTTTGTTTGGTATGATTTACCAGGATCCCTCACTTTCATACAAAATTTATGACAAACAGCATTGGCAGTGACTATGGCACCAGCACGTAACGATAGTTAGTGTAACAATTTGATGCGGATTCCAGGCTTCGTATATCACTAACTTTGGCGCAGGTTTGTTGACTAAGACATTTAAAGGCCCATACCATTCATGCACCTTTTGGGTTTGCGAAGTTCATTTTAGTTCTATACAGTAGTAACGCGAATGGATATTTCCTATCTTTTTCTGAGGAGCAGTATTAATCCGCTAGACCTTTAAACTAACGCCAGAATTCCTTGTCCAGTAATTTCGCAAATCAATGTTGAATCTTACTAACGTGATCGATGGGTTTTCGGTCCATTCCTGCAGTCCTGGGCAACTAGTACGTCGGAAGGAAGTCTTATTTACTCAGGCTGAAAAAGCGGAAGTAGAGTGTCTGCATTGTGTTCTACCTTAAGCTTTTCTAACACAAATTCTCTCACTGTCAGATTAAAATGAAGTTGTCCCTCTCCTTCACGGAACGAAATCGGGCTTTTGTTCTGTCTACTTCTTTGGAGAATTCGGACATATTTGGCCAACCTCTGGTCGAAGTCTTAAAGTAAGTTAGCATCGCATACCACACTTGTTTGATGTCTGCACTTAACCATTCATTGTATAATTATGCTAGGCCTACATTAAAAATAGTTAATATAACTCTAACAGAGTGGGTAATCCAGCATAAGCTTACATTTAGGCGTCCCTACATGTACATGCTGCCCTTAGAGTCCACACGAAGCATACTATTTTCGCGCATTCCTGGGACTCAGTGAGCTTGTATTTTTCCGAATTTCCAAGCTCCCCATTTAGGCCCGAATCATAAATGCCTTCAGCTTTAGTGGCCTATGATACGTGACTGCTAATCAAAGCCTAGTTTATCCGTCTTTTTATTTAAAGTTTTCAAACATCGGCTAACAAGTGTCCATCATAGGCCGTCAGGCATTTCGTCCATTATTTCAGCCTTTTTGCAAAGAACTTAGTTTATGGTGCAACTTACGTCTGAAAACATGTTCAGTGAAATTAACCTGAAGGTTTTTACTACTGGTAAACTTATGTTACGGTGTGTTTAACTAAGCTTCTGCTTTTAGGAGGGATCAGCTCCGCTCAGAGAGACTACATAAAATCGCTTCCTCAGGTCGGGTAGAGAAGATAACGGGAAGGGCTGAGGCTCTGGCTCCCAACGGTGTACATGTTCCAGTCATCGTCAGTACTTGTGCCGAGGAAATTGAGCGAAGAGGTCTGGCAGAAGAGGGTATCTATCGAATCTGTGGAAGTTTATCCTCCGTCAATTACCTTAAGGAACAGTTTAATCGAGGTGCGTCTTCGAATACTGGGAAACTTTAGACCGAGTTTTGTTTTTTCCTTTGGAGAAAGTGGATATATTTCATGCTTATGCCAGACAAAGTAAAATGACCCGAAGCATCTAAAACAACCCCTTTTATACTTTTGACTGTGTTGCTTCTCTAATGAATCTTGATTTCAGTAGTTATGCCATTTGGACTTGCTTTATTCAACATCTACTAAAAAAAATCCATATTACCGCTGCCTTCAGATTGTTAAGGGGTTCTGAATTCCGGATTTGTAACGCTCATTGCTTAAAAAATTTACAAACTACCTTGTTTCCCCTAGGCAGTTGTCGAAGACTTGTTTCAACGGGTTATTCGGAGATATTTGTTGCTTCTTTTTAGCTTAGCGACTGCAATTATCACTAGCTTGTTATTGATTTTGTTCCAGCCTGCTTTATGCACTATTTTAGGGTGAGTATCACAAATGAGGAGACGGAATTCACTATAGTAAACGAGTTTTCTCAGTTTTTCTCGTATGCGACGCCGTAACTCGAACCGGCTCACCCAGCAAACCGCTCCTAGTGTATTCTTGCCGCCGTTTTAACAAACATTCCTACCAACAGTTAACGCAACTTTGAAGCTGTCAGGCTAAACAGCCATTATGATTATTCCAATTCTTGTGCGTAAGAAAGCCCAACTTATTTATTTGTACGACTGAGGCAAAATCTGTGAAATAGGAATATGTGAAAGTTTATTTAGTTTTCCTGTGATAGTACTTCGCTCTCCGATATTTTACAAATCCAGCGCTTTCAGAAGTCTTATTGCCTGTGTCTTCAGGATATTTGGCTTTGTTTTGCATCTGTTATATTTGCCAAACCAAATTGGCAAACAACTTCTAAAGTTCTCGATTTACATTTAGACGTGGACACGGCCGTAAAGCAACTGGCGGACTACGACGTCCACGTTCTATCAAGCCTCCTTAAGGCCTTCTTCCGTGAACTTCCAGAACCGCTGATAACTTCGACCGAATTCATTGCCTTTGTTAATGCACTAGGCAAGTTTTCACCATCCTGCCAATCCTGACATCTCTGTTTCCCTTCTGCGAGCGAAAAACCGTCAAATTATATTTAGGTCCGGATGCATAAACGGTTCAGTTTAAAAACAAAAAATTGTAGCAAATGCGACCATGGAGCATCCTCTTCACGACGGATCATTTTCTTAAGGGTAGTTTTCCTAAGTTATTAACTTGTGAAGGCACCGTTAGTGAAGACAGCAATAACTGCAGTGCTGTGACGTCAAAATCAGTGTGCGCAAAATATTTCCTCGGGTAGCATTATGCTTGAGTACGTCGATGTGAATTTTTCGCAAGTACTGTTATAACATAAGCCATCAATGATTTTCCACTGCGCACACCACTTCGTATTTGTAGTTATTTTTTTGTTTCGTCTGCGAAATTTCGAAACCTTAATATTTTGGTTGTCATCGGATTGTTGCAACGCAAGCTCCATACATTAAACATAGTCTCACGTGTGAAGTTTAATGACGAGCTTGTCGTCTTTTTAATTCTGCAGATGTCGTGGACATCAATGAAAGAATCAAAATGTTGAATCATGCCCTCGCCTCTCTACCGAAACCACGGAGGGATACACTTCAGTACCTTCTGCGTCATTTGATTCGGTAATCCCCCCTTAGTATCATAACCATGTATTCCATCATCGAAATCACACATAAGATATACCTAATAAAAGGAAATCTCGAGTCATTTTTAACATGCATAATATTTAGGATGAGCTTTTCTGCACCGAAAGCTCGCAGCAATATCTCGTATTCGTGCCGGCAGATAGTAGAATGTCGAAAGACTATAAAAAAGTATTTGGAAACACAACGAAACCTTTCAGACTATTTTATATGGTACGGAAGGTTAACTTACTCCCTGAAACAAAACTACCAGTGTTGTAGTTCCCGAAGTACCACTGCGCAGAATTAATCTAGACAGTTCGACCATCGTTGCCGACGGTGCCTACTGTGTGCTTCACACCTGGTAAGAGTAGTGATAGTGATTTTTATGAGTTACAGTGATGGTAGACCTGCACCGCATCTATCGCACTCCCCTCTTGACCTGAAGATTGGGGCAGGAGAGGGCGCAGGTGGCTGGCACGAATAAAATTCGCACCTGGGACTATT
The DNA here is from genome assembly GCA_902702965.1 of Spirometra erinaceieuropaei. Classification (NCBI taxonomy): domain Eukaryota; kingdom Metazoa; phylum Platyhelminthes; class Cestoda; order Diphyllobothriidea; family Diphyllobothriidae; genus Spirometra; species Spirometra erinaceieuropaei. The sequence continues at coordinate 806,673 of CACRXP010000200.1, read as the reverse complement.
AATACATTCCGTGGTCCACATCGTACACTGACCAGAATCTTATATCATAAGAACAAAGGAGGCCGGATTAAATCCCAATTGGTACAGCGTACGCCCGCAATTAGGCCTGCATTGGACTTCGATCATGTCTCCTGTTGGTTCAGAGCATCAATCTCATGGGCCGTTTTAGGGACACAAAAGTCAATACTAACGTAAAATAAAACAGAACAGCAGCTTTTCCTTAGCATTTTCACACCGATGTCACAAAATGGATTCGGATAAGCCTGCTGTCTTGTAGATTATTTTTTGCCCCCATTGTCGCTTAAGCCAGGAGTATGTTTCCCCAGTGTGCTTTGGACCTAACTTAGGCCGACAATATGGAACAAGTTGTTCCGTAGTTTACATGGGCCTATAGAGCCAGGATGCTGTGCAATTAGAACGCGAATTAAAATAGCAGTTTACTCTTCGATATACTTCTGGAGCAATTTACGATGGGCTTAGCCCGATGTTTTTTAGCTTTTATTCCCTTTAAACTGGGTGCACAGACGCAGTTTACTGCACTCAGTGTTAGTTAAACAGTGCGTAGCACATGAAAGTTTTAAATGCTGAACAAAGTACAAGGTTGTGGATTACAAGAGAGTCCGTCAACAAAGTGTGACGAAGACTTGCTCTGCGATTGGCTAGAGTTAAACACCTGAAACGTTAGAACGATAGCAAGCTAACAGCTGATGCCAGTTTGCTTTGAATTCGACTACGCGATTTCTGGTTGTAGACGTTGAGTTTGTAGTTATCTACCAAATTGTACATTTGGTTTATTCAATGTTTTTACATGAGTCATCTGTTTCCCGGACAATCTGAAGAAATCCGTATTTATGGCGGAGCTCATTGGTTAAAAGGCATAGCTAAGCTTTCTTTGACTTTCTTACAAGCGAAGTCCCCTTGTTTGGGGACACTTTACGTAGTTATCCATCTCGTACTGAGGGAAAGTTTGATTTCACTTATAAAATTAAAACCCGACCCAGACGTTGCTGGTTGGTCAAGGCTTTCCTCACCGGCGTACTTATAAACAGAAACCGAAGTTATTCAAATTATTTTAAAGTCCCACTGGGACAGGTTAGTTTAAAATATCCTAAATTGCCTGTTATTTCGAATTTAGTGTCGGGGAACATGAATCGTCCAATAAGATGGGCCTGAGCAATTTGGCCCTGATATGGGCAATGACATTATTCCAGCCGCCTACTGGGGTGACGGAGGCTGAAAGTTCGTTTGCGACGCCGAATGTCACATCCATTGCCTCCCTGGGCGCCATGCAAACACGGCTACTTCATCAACTACTCAAGTCGACCGAGGAAGGCTCATTGTCTGTAGACTCCACCGATTTTTAACTAAACCATGTCATCTTCATTCATTTGCAAGTTCTTCCTTCTGCTCGCTAGAGCCAGTCTACTTGCATGTAATTTTATACTTTTCATTCGTGAATTTTTTACATCCGCGTCCACATAACTCCTTGAACTATCGTGATATTTGAAATAACTTTTCCAACCTTTTGTATTTTATTTGAATTTGAATTGTAAATTCTGCTTTTCTTTTTACGTCTTGTTGGTCACAGGAATTTTGTCTTAAAGAATAAAGCACTCAGTTTAAGCAAAAATCATCCACATGCCACGTTTAAGATTCCGCAACCAATGCTGAAAGTGCGATCAGATTCCCAGAGTCGACGTTAAATTTTACTCAAGTAATAATTTGGAAAAAATACTACTGAGAGAAAGATCATGTTTTTGAAATATCGTATGATCTGCTTCCCGCAACCGTTAAATGACATGTGGGGTCTGCAGAATCGACCGACAATTATATGGTTAGTGGGCTGACTACAATATGCTGGCATCTAGAGTAAGCCGGTTATGCTTGCATTTTCACACGCAGG
>CACRXP010000200.1:776579-791369 GCA_902702965.1 Spirometra erinaceieuropaei | reverse complement strand
TGTACGAAAATGGGGAAAAGTGCCTTAAATGGATTCTAAATGGTTCATGAGTATCAATGAACGTGTTTGTGCGTTAGGATTCTATGAAAACTGAGTTTTTGACTGTCAATGCCCACACAAAACCTCTCGAAACAAACGCAGCGAACAAAGTATAGGAGGCAATTTTAGTGCTCGTGATTTCTTTGTAGGTCATATGAAGCAACCGGTTAAAAGGTACTCACCGATCTGCGACTGCAAAGTCTATAAAAAGAACGTGCATAAGTTCCGATCATATAGACATACAGAAAACAAAATGTTCTTCCCAATAAGTCAGCCTCAATCGCCGAGAACAGAGGAAAATCCAAGAGACTCTGGGGATCTGGCAGTTGCCTCAGGAAGTATACGGATAAATTCCGTGCAAAAACATCGACCTTTTAAAAAGGTCGTAATCTATGATTTTACCTACGCGCGTACCTTCAATTGAAATTGTTAAGTGATATTTACTCCCGTCGGATGTGACCCCTCCTTAAATCTTAAACCAAGTGAGTATTTCCCGTCTAAAGCATCAGCTGGAGTTAACTAAACAACAGGATACTGTGCTGGACACTGCTCGTTATGTAATACTTAGAGTATGCTCACGTTAATTGTTCCAAACGATAAACTTTTCTATAGCTCAGAACACAATGCTACAAAAAAACTAGTATTTATCGTCTATTCATGATATCCTGCCGCCTGCTGTAAAGGGGGAAATTCTCGTAACAATTTTTAAGAAGCCTTCAGAGTGAAAAAGGAACACTTACAATTTTAGACTTGGATTGCTCCTTCTTTGACTTCAACGTTTGCAGAATAGTTGGGGTAAGGTTGGCATACATGATGAGCTGTGACTGCCTCTCGCACTAGAACAGACGGGCATTATCCAATTATTAAAAATGACCGTGAATTTTGCATCCTAATATTGGAATAAACCACGCTCTACCGATTAGACCCACCAGTTTATCGATGGTTTTGGATATTTTCGGATTCCGCAGAGAACAAGCCTCTTCAAGAGCCAGAAGGACCTGGAGTTGTGTCATATGCACTCCATTTGTACGTTCGAGGAATTCGGCGGAGACGTTTTTGCCCAAGCTACTCATTATGGCGGGACTTGCCTAGGTGTATACGACAATAAGTAATTGGGTGTTTTGAACGGTGTTCCTTAACGCGTCGACAAGAATCCGTCACCATTAAGTGGAAGTGTGAAAAGTAGGAAAATGTAAAAGAACCTATTAAGATTTACTTTTATTAACTCGGTAAGTTGCTCGTTGCGGCGTTTCTCGCCTCTGTGAATGTCTTCCAGCTCCTTAGAAAGTGGGCTGCTCGAGGGCTCAAGGCTGAAACTTGTTTTAGGCACCATGGGAACCTCCGGTGTAGGAGCTAGCATGCAATTCTTAAAAGGGAAAGGACAGGAGATTCGATAAAAATGAAGCTTTTGAGAAACGACCCAATTGCATGAGGAAGCGGAAGCTGTATACGCTATCGCTAAGTTCAACGCACTTCAGCGGCACCTGCCTGGACTTGCGGATCGTCCGCTTCGATCCAACCAGCCTCAGTTTTTCCGTTGACCATCTCTCCGGAACCTGAGACAAAGTTGGACACATTAAAAAATTGACAATACTGATGGAAAACCGGTAATGCTTTCAAAACGAATTTTGGACAGAAAGGAATGACAAATACTGACGGCATATAGACTGCAGACATCGAAAATTATCTTAAAACTCTGAATAAGTTACAACGAGGTAAAGCACTGAACTTATATGTCAGGCTTTATGTTGCTTGTTCTCAATCACCTTTGGACTTCATTTCTAAATACCCGTCGCATGGCCGATTTTCCTAAACACGAATAGTTAGTTGTCACTTTTCAAGATTAGGGTCCGACATTGGAAAATGGATCCTTCCCCCCTTGGCCTTGCGTACGGTCAAGGAGGCATATTCTCGCGTCCTACCAAAACATCTTAACCCCTACCCTGGCCCCAACTCCCCCCTGACCATAACCCTAGAACTGACGCTAACACTAATCCCCCGTGGAATTTACTGTAGGCGGCCCATATTCCTTTTTTTATTGTGATTAGCCTTTAAAAATCCTCCTCTACTGTACCTGCCGATCTGGATGCAGGGACGTTGCATCACTCTGCCGAAATTCAAGGTTGCACTATGATAGATTGTAAAAGACTGCGTGGAGTCACCACAGACTTATAAGAACGCAGTACGTGAATAGAAATTGGACGTGTTTTTCGCCTAACATGCTGTTTTGATCTCATGTAGCAGAGGAGGTTAACGCGACACACATGGAAGCTAAGAATTAACAGAGGATTTACAAGTATATTGCATATTTTCTCGTCTTACTATCGACATTTTCCTGGTTACTTCGCTTGAGGATTCTCAGCTGATTAGGCATAAAATACAATGTGGGGCAAATAATTCACAAAGGTCAGGTGCTGTGCTTCTTACTCTTAAGGCACACTCACAGAGGAATCATGTATCTACGTGCAAAACCTGACCACGTGAGGCATTAAGAGCGTGGTGCGACGACGTGTGCCAACTGGCTTGATTGTAATTTTCCCCAAATTGCTTCAACCGACGGTGACTAATCAATTCGCAGCTGCCGTGGTGGCTCATCATACAAACAACACCCACGGCGGCAGGTCTGGCAAACGCTCGCAAGCATCTTAAAAATTGGTCAGGCAGCAGTGCTCATAAAACAGAACTGTGGATTTGACGACTGCACAAAAGTTTCGATGGGAAAACAGTCTTCACAAAGAATGCTTTCAGATATACAGAGGGTCAGATGGGCTTGGCAAAGATAAAAAGGCCTCAAGCAGTCATGTCGTCAGATCGGTTTGCCTTCACAGTCCACCGCAGAGGTCTTTAGACCAGCAGTAGTTGCGATTTACGCACCACAGAGTCTATAGATTCTCGATTGGGATGGATTATCTAAACTTTACTCGAAGGCCTAACTTCAAAGTCCTCCTAATTTCTAACAGCGAAATAAACCCAAGCCTGTTTTACTCCAAATAATGCAACGTCAGCATGTAGATCTGGCTAAAATCGCTAGTTAAGTTTGCTTGACTACGTCAAAGAAGTTTCATGTGAGTTAAAAACTGATCAGTAGATCTAGAGTACGGCTATGGAATAAGCAAAAAGAGGTGTGCTTACGAGTAAAATACAGCAGAACCTTGCCAAGAGACCTGACGGAATCATTCAAAAATTTAGGTTTCTCATAAGCCAAACTATACCATCTTAAGGTAAGACTTACATGAGAGAAACTCCTCAACTGTCCTACGCCGGAATAAGCGCTTCCTGCGACGACGGCCATTACCGGATGATTCGGTCTTGCTGTTAGAAGTATCCTCACGCTCCTTTCTTGCAGGCGTTTTACTCAAAAAAGCATCCGTTGCAGATGTCTTTATTCTGAAATGAACGTCAAATCGTATAGTGAACTCCAACTTCAGGTCCTCCTTGGCTCCTTTTGAAAATGGAAACGGCAGACAAGGCAGAAAGCTCTCCAACGTTCTTAACTTATCGATAATATACCTAATCACTAGTTGTTAGTCACCTTGCGTCTTTTTGCGCGGACTATAGACTTTTGATTCCAAGACAATATAGAAATGCGCATGTCGCTCTTGAATGTAGGGCACGTCAGTGTGCGCCAACCACAAGTGACCTGTGATTGCTGACCTCAGATGAAATGAGTCTATACAGCAGAGATAAGAGCTCTACCAACTGGTCGAATGGCCCAAATTCAAACGTCTAGTTGAAAGCAAACGGGGTTGGGCTCTCACTGGCCACTTGCGGTGAACAAGCTGGAGGTGTCTACTACAGTGAACATTCGTTTCCACTGGTAACACCCCACCAATAAAACCAGAATACTCCAAATTTTACTGTGTCATCTAGAGCGTACCTACGTTAGGCAAAATTGGAATTCACGCGCTCTGAATAGTATATTTTGAGGGCGAAGTGAAAAAACCGAAGCTTCCTGATCGCAATTACAGACAGTCATCATTACAACAATTTCTCAGAGGATCGAGATCTGGCAAAATGTATTTCGGATTTTGTTCTGTTTTAGGAATGAATTTCGAAGAAAAACATAATTTGTGACTTACTGAGTTTTAGGCGCAGACGAAGATTCTGTCCCAACTTGCGAATTACTAGGTGGTTCAGGTGAAAGTGAGTCAAAGAATTCTGTGTGGTCACTGTCCAGGTAGTTGTCTAGTGAGCTAATCTCTACTGAATCGCTAATGTCGCTCGAATATTCTTCCGCTTCATTTGTTTCAGCTCGGTCACCCTTCTGCCTTTTACCACTTTCCATTTTGTATGCGAATCTGCCAAAACCCTAAAATATATCCGTAGTAGCATTAGGAAAATAAAATTAGCGACTCCTGATTACGTCTCGCAAACTCCAAAATAGCAGAAAATGGGGTAAGTTTTGCAAACGTAGAAATGTTTTCCAAAATAAGTCAAGCTCAGTTGATTCCCCAACAGTCTATCATTGCAATTGAAGCCAAGACCCCTCCTCAATCATCTGTATTTATTTTTTTTAATTTCCTCAGAAATTACCTGCAAACTTGGGGTAAATCCGTATATTCTAGGGTCTATGGGCATAGATCGAAATTTAATGTATGTATATCTGAGCCGAAGTCCATCATTCACAGCGGACAACCGTGTAATATTCCTTTATTGCCCATAGACAGCTAGTAGTATATTTTTCGGAGTAAGAGGATACCATAAGATCAGCGCATGTGCTAGCTAAAAGCCCACACACTCGTGTTTCGTCGATATTCTGCCAGTAGTATAAATATGTTGCATGGTTTACCATACTGACTTCATAAGAACTAAGCAGAAGCCCAGACACACGCGTTTCACCGATCTTGTGCTGCTGCATGACGCAGCTGCGAGGGGTTCGGCTAATCAATGCGTCCCCCAGCAGTCCCCGTCTGCTTTCTGGTAGACACGCAAATTTAAAAATTGTTGCTTTTAACTTTCCTTAGAAATTGACTGCAAGCTCGGAGTAAATCAGTATATCCTAGGATATGTAGGCATAGACCGAAATTTTATGTATGAATATCTGGGCCACACACACGTGTATGGGCTTTCAGCTAGTACCTCTGCTGCTACTATGGTATCTTCTGACCCTGAACCAACCTGTATTTAGCCAATGGATATTAAATGACTGGTCCGCATTAGAACAATGACAAATTTTGTGGAGGATCTACAGCAGAGAAGAAATTACTACACATGTATTCGGGATCTACATTGAAAGCCTTCGACACTATCATGCGTCAACCCGAACAGGTTGAAGGGCGGCGTTCCTAGGTCGCATTATAAAGATGCACTCCAGAGGCTCAGCAAGCCAGTAAGTTAACAAATTATTCAGGTTTAGAAGCATGCCTGGTAAATGATTCACGTCTCCAAACACTGATGAGTGAAGGGAAGACTGCCAACATCTTGCCCGCTTCAGTTTCAGGTTAATTATACGCCTTGTTCACCCTATTTCTCCTTTGCGCTAGCCTTTCTTACACTTTAATTTCGGCACACCAAATCTTCTAAATCTCATGTTTAAATCCGCCTCTGTATTTACGTGGAAATCGGTAAAAATGCGATCTGTTAATTGGCTTAATTCTCATAAGATATTTAAAAGATATTTTCAAAAAAACTATTTAATTTGTCCGAATGTATGCAAAATGGAAAGCAATGGTATTAAAAGTTGTATTCATCTATCCACACTAGCGAGAACGCATCCCCGTGGCTTGGCAATGTTTTGCAGTGTGTGAAACTCGTTCCTTTCAAAGCAACAGCTATAAAGAACTCTGAAGAATACCCTCATTGAGAAATTTTCTATTGGTTGCAAACAAGGATCGAGCAGTTTTCATGAGACTTTTTTACAAAATCATAGCCAGGGCCTTCAGACCTACACGTATGATGGTAGGTTATCCAAAGTTTACTATCCCTCACAAGATCGCCTTCAAAATGGCTGGCAAAGAATCGGCAGCTTCTTTATGCAGCGCCCCCACTCCTCAGCTTCTGGATTGCTGAGTGAAAAAATAGACTTTCTTGCTTAACGTGAGTAGCGGACGTTGTTATTTAAATTGCGTTGAATATGTAAGTTGCCGTGTTTAAGATGTTTGGGTTAGTGGGAAAGGACTATAAAACAACCGTTCATATGCCTAGAAGAATGTCCTTTACACTTGCCGAACTGAGCTTAACAATTTATTTAGACCTTATTTAAACTTTCAAAAATTCGTACGTCAAGAACCGGGACTGTTATGCCTCCTGCCCCAGGATGTTCAAGCAAGCAATGATGATTTGCGCTAGGCGTGTAGGCTTAAAAAGCATTTGTTGAGACTAAGCAACCCTTAGCCAATTTAGATTGAGGATAGTGGACATCAGGGTGTCGCCTATAAATGAAATTATGTATTATCCTGTAGTTTTGAACAGCGGATTTCCTAGCCGCAAACATATCTATATTATCGATGTACGCCCTAGTCTTTCGCCCAGGCTTCAGGCTTACTTTGCTGCCATTTTATCTTCAACATCCTTTCCGGATTTTTTATACTGCACTTTGTTATTGCACTATGTTATGATAAACCACGCCATACTAAAGTATATTTAATCACTTTAATCCCTCCCACTTCATCCTGAGTTACCTATGGTTTAGTCTTCTTGTTGCATGGATCAACAAGGGTAAGGGTATCATATCTGCGTTTCCTTAATTAGATTGATATTTCCCGCGCGCAATTTGGCACCTGTTTTAGATTTTAATTACTACTTGTCAATGTTTCTAGGCAGCGCAGTAGTTTGATGTTCGCATTCGCTTATCAGCTGTCACATTTTAAGTACCTTTTATATTAATTTCGTAGTCCAACGATTCTAAGGAGGCTTTTTTAAAACCAGACCAAGTTGATTCTTGCAAGTAAGTGGACATTAGAAAGCACTTCCGAAGGAAACTTCCAAGCAAAAATTCATTATGCGCATACCTTACGACCAAAACTCACTAGCAGTTCACCTAACGGTCTGAGAGATGAACGCTGATGTTAGGGAACTGGTGTCGGAATAGGTTGACACGAAGCTGCTGCGTATCCACCAGAATACGCCCTGGGAAAGTCCAGAGCAAAGCCAAATTATACGTGAAGTGACATACTGTTAACAAATTGAATGCGATTTTATTTACTCTGTCCGGCAAAAACAGCTCAGTTAACAACCTCTTATGAGCCTTTGCTACACGCATATAGGATTTCTATCTATGCAAGTGCATGGACCTGCTGATGAAATACAGAAAACTATTGCTCATCAGCGTTGTTGGAAAATCGTTTTTGCGGTACCTCGGGACTAGAGTTATAAGGCGGGATTGGTGCTGATAGGGACTCGTCATCTAAATATACGATCTTTTTTAAAAAACAGTGCTCGAGAAAGAATGGAGAGGTTCTACTGCGGACATGGGCATATTTGAGTAGCCGGGTTGGTTAAGAACTTCGCCAATATTGTTTGTTAAACGCATAGTCGAATTTTGAACTCGTTTTTGTGAATATCATAAAATTAGAACGAAATTATCCGGAAAATAAATCAGAATATCGTACCTCCACGGCCTACCACACAAACAATATTAATTAAGTTCGCTCCATGAACTGTCCATAAACCTGCTTTGCAACTTGGGAATGTGTGTTGAAAACTCCCCTGCTCAACCGTTAAACAATTCCATCAACTTCTTTCCTGCAAGCAGCTGGGATAGCACGATTGAGTGTCACGATAGAGGCAACCGTAAAACCGCAAAGTCGACGATCCTTCACAGCCCAGGCACAAAACAGAGTTTAAAAGTCGGCGATGCAAAGTCGTAAAACCCTTTGCATGCACTTTAGTATGTGAAATCTTTGCAATTGGTTATGTTGCGTGACTGTACATTCGGTGGCTTAACCCAGTAGATGGAATTGCAACCTACAAGCTTTTCCGGGCGGAATGCTGAATTTTACGCAAAAAATAAACCTCAGCGAACCGTTATCGGCCAGCATAATGCTAAATTAGCTTACAAACCTTCATACAGGATTAAATGCCTATACGGTGGTATTACCTGGTGTACATGCACCTTGGGAACATACGTTGACGTGCAACCTTGTGTACATGACGTACGTCATGCATTTCCGAGGGTATTACGTTCGCCACATACTTATGCTTGACAAACCTGTATTAAACAGTCGTCTTAATGTAAACTAAAAGATATAATTCCATTTTCAAGTTCGTGATTCTAACTAGACTCAAATTAAAGAATAAAGTAGTTTAAAAATGCATTAATGTAATCCCTTACTAATTACAAATTAATAATTAAGCCTGAACCGCATATTCAGATACGCTTTAGTGGGTGAAAAATATAATGGTTTCAAAATGAACTCTGAACAGCGCATAGAAAGCATAGGAATCAGATGCTCAGACCACGCGAGGAAATAATTGACCAACCACAGGAATTAAGGAAGGCGCTAAGGTCATGAGCTTGTTATTGCCTCCTCCGGGACGTTTTAAAGAATTTAAACCAATTCATACTTTCCATTCTCAAAGTTGCAGGTTAATTCTATGCCTTGGTCACCCTAGTTCTCTTTTGCGCTAGCTTTTCTTTTACTTTAACACGTTCGTTCTTTGCCTAGTTTTAAACGCGAGGTTTCGGTTCTTGGAGCCTTGAAACCAGTTCCTGTAACACGGCCTTTCTGGCCATCGCAGAAATTATTACTTTCTAGCGCACAATCGTAATGCTACACAACTTGACTTGGGGAAGGCATTCAACTGTTTACCACATAAGTGTGTTTACTCATATTTTGACGACACCGCAAATGTTATTGTTGAAAAAATTAAAACCGATTTACTATGCTTAAGCAAATGGAGTTCACTCGGCAGCTAGCGTTCTTATCGCCGAAGGGTAGTTTTATGCTTTTGGTTCTACCAAGCCTCCAGAACCCTTAATTTTTTAGAATAATACATTCTCACAATGATTCATCATTAAGGACCTAGGTTTAAGTTACACAAATATGCTTATTTTGTCAGCTCATGTAGATAGAATCTCTGCCAAAGCCGCACAGATATGTGGAGTCATATCGCATAATTTGACCCTCTGGAAATGAAGCTTAGATTTTATCAAATGTTTGTTCTTCTTGTCCATGAGCACTCCTGTCCTTTCTTTGGTTTAATGTACTACTGTGACCGCAATAAATTCGAAAATATCCAGAGAATTTTACTCGATACTCTTCTCTCAATCTGCATCCAGTATTTCTTATATTCGGAGATGTTAGTTGGCGGACATTAAGTGTTTGCGGATTAGAGGACTCGACATTGGCCTCTGCTTCCTTTTCGCACTAACTTTACCCCCAATCTTCCGCCCATTGATGCCCTCACTCCGAGAGATCGGTTTTATAATAAGTAGCTCCTTCTACAATTAAACGCTCCCTTTTTTGCTTTCAAATATGCCTTTCTTTGGAGTACTCCTACGTTAAATCTTAGAGCACTACCTAAATTACCGGCATTGAAGTCGAAATTATGCAAGAACCTTACCTCAGAAAGCATATAGGCTTTGTTTGTCGTTCCATTCCTAAACATTCAGTTTCTTGACGTTGAAAAGGATCCCTCGAAATTTAAGGGTTGATGAATAATATTTTGTTTGTTCAAGTGGAAACTTCCACTTACATTTTTACACCCCCTGTTTTTAATTGGAGACTAAATCCACTACTATTATTCCTCTCCTGCAGCGACGATCTTCGCGCTTCTTGATGTCGTCTCCTCATTTCGGTCCCAAGCGCTCTGTTGTTGACTATGGCAGACTGCTCGGCTTTTAACAACTGTTAGTAGTTTGGTAAGAACTCGGAGCGGCATCCCAAATGAAGCCGACGAACAGCACTTACAGGCGAAAATAAACTGACCCGATTAATCGTTCAGTGGTCTGCTTTACTCTCAGTATCGCAAATGCATCGTTCTCTGAGTCGGCAGAACGTATTCTCCGTACCACAGGGTATACCGTCTGAATGGCATACTGTTGCAATAAGTGGACGCCCATAAGTATCTAAGTGTGAAGAAAAGGACGTCGCGTAACCAATAGTTGCATTACTCAGTGGTAGACAAATCCACAGTGTCTGCACTATACGTTGTCTAACGAGCTTTCTCGATCCGTTGGGAGGTTATTCCAGAGGAAAGTATGCCTGAAAGAGAAAAAAGAAAGCGCTTATAGTTGGAGGAAGCGGGGATATATAATCAAGGAAGAAATGCGAAGACTGTATGAATGACTACTAGGGGTAAGCGCTGAAATCCGAGGAAGATTTGAAACATTATTACTGCGAAAGTTGAGACAGTAGCCTGTTTCCTGTCTTCGAACCCATTGCAATTTTAGGTTAGTTAGCTGGTATCTATCTGAGTAGGAGATATTTCTATGTTCTATGCCTAATAGTTTTCTAGTAAAACGTCTTTGAATATTATCTATTTTTGAACGACTGGCCTTGTTCACCAAACCAAAACATGGGCAGCAATACTCGTGAATGGGAAGTACAAACGTGCGATAAAGTCTAAATTTAATTTCGGGAAGATATGAATTATGATAAATAAGGCCACAAATCTGGGCAGCTTTGACTGTAATTCTGTCAGCGTGTGGCAAGAGATCAAGATTATTGGTGTAGCATAACCCTGATAGTTTTGCATTCAGTCATTGGAGTGCCCTGAAAGACCATTGGAAGGGCTAGCTTATCAGGTCCAAAACACATATAGCGACATTTAGACGGTGAGAATTCCATTAGACATTTTGAGCTCCACGCTGAAAGAGCAAGCAAGTCCGCGTGGATTTGCTACAGGCAATGAAAGTTCGTAGATTTATTGAATGAATATGCACATTCATCAGCTCAAATGAATGATTGAGAATGTTAACCTGTCGAAGAGATATCATTTATGTACAGCAGAAACAAGAGGTCTTGAAACGGTACCCTGTAGGATACTATTTATAGTAGGGCCTTCATTGGAAAATGAAGATCCCACCTAAACCTTTTATTTACAATCATATAGGTATGACTTAATAAAGTCAATAATGGGACTGCGAAGTCCCAGAGGTTCAAACCAAACTAAGATTCTTCTATGTGGCACTTTATCAAAGGCTTAAATAGGATCAACATAAAAAGCGACCTCAGAAAAATGACCATTACGAAGAGAAGTAGGCATCGAGAAACGATATATGGCACGTTTCGCAAGAGCTATCGGATAAAAACCATGTTAAGAAGGACTAATAACTTGGTTGGCAATGCAAACGTCAGGAATTTTGGCGTGAGAGGGTGTTATATGGACACCTTGAAAGTTTGAACATCAGAACGGCAGCCAGATTGAAATAGTGGAATAGAAAAAGTTTTCCATTACTTTGACGATGGACTCCCGCAAGTTTCCGAAAGCGCAGGACACTAAACAAAATGCTCGGGTGCTCGAAACCTCTACTTCTTTTCCTTCAGATTTCCAATAGTCAGGAAAGAAATCATTTTCGAGAAAGACTGAGATGAGTTTTCTAAGCGGAGGAGGAAAACTCTTAGCTGTTTTATAATGGAGTTCGGGATGTTGTCAGTTCCTAATGAGTCTTAGTTAGTAAGCCGGCTTATCAGCTTCAGAATATTTTAGGAGTAGAAATAATGGTTGTAAGGTAAGCACCAGACAACGGATTAATTGAAGGGATGGGGTCAGTTTCAATGGTTAAATGTTTAGTAAAGAATTAATTTAATATTTCCGCTTTCCTTGACTCCTCGGTAATGAAGGAATTGTTAGGACCAAGTAAACACGAATGACTTGATAGGACCTAACTGACGATCTTTGACGGAACACCTGAACAACAGATCTAGAAGCCTTTGCACCACTTACGGCTAAAGACTATTTACGCTTATCTCGCGCGAGCCTCATTTTCGAAGCTAATTCAAATATTTCAACAATCCTTAGGTGGACTAATAATGAGCTTACAGAAGTAGCTTTTGGCTGCTTTCGTAGCTTTTACGTCGGTTTTTAAAAAAATGTGAGGCATTAGAAGAAACAGCACTTCATTTAAATATCTTCAGTAGAATGAGATCGAGAAGACCTTCTGTTACGCACTGCAATGAATCGTAGAAAAAGTTGGAGTGTTATTGTGTCCCTCGAGATTGCATGTAAAGTTGTTTCCTTATACCTTGTTAACACTGACAAAGTCAAAGTAGGCATGTTTTATGCTGGCTTTGGAAAGTGGAAGCTGGAAGACAACAATGAAATAATTCATGGTCACCTTTAAATGGTCACGATGGATATCCATAAATAAAGGGTGGATGCCATTAGAAGAAATTAAATTTAATATACGATCGACGAGTGGACTAATTGAAACCAGTTTGAAACGTGAGTAGTATCCAGAAGCTTCTGGAATTTGAGAGGGGAAGGATGTGTATGTCATTCAATTTCTAGCAAGCTACGACTATCCTGACATCGAATGAAGTTTCTGCGATTTTCGAAGAGTTCACAAAGTTGGCTTTCACATCGGCATTAACAAGGGGCCTATACACATACCTAACTAAGGCTTCCGCATTTTGCGGAAGGCCTACCGAAACTAAATAGAAAAGGAAGAGACGTTCAAATCAGTCAATTTCCAGCAAAATGAAATCGCTTACGACTATTTTGACATCAAATGGAGTACCTGCAGTTTTTCAGAGGTCAGGGAGGTGGCTGCTATTACCGGAGTAATGAGGAGGATTATGTACACACCTAATTTCAAATGCTGTCTCACAAACGTTCCAAAGATATTAAAAGAAAGACCCTTATCACAATCCACAATTGTTCGCCTGATGGCGTGCAACAAGGGCCGTACGATTTTTGCATTTCTCAAAAATAAGCACATTATGTTGAGGAGTTTGTCATCAGTACACTGAGGTCCTCTTGGGCTTCCGCGTGTCTTTGAGCTGTACCATCGATAAAGTAGCTGCTTGTGCTGACGGATCTAGCTGTATTTTCCAGATAAAATATACTACGTTTACAGACGTTGAATCGAATGCATCTCAGATCTGACCAATCTTTCAATTGATTTAGGTTGATCTGCAGTTTGTCTTCGTTGGCACGGCTCCGGATCACACTCAATTCTTGCGTCGTCAGCATACGCTACTGCTTTGCAGTCAGAATATCTCGTGCAACCGTCCATGAACAAAGTGGGCCCCAGTACTGAACCCTAGGAAACATCATTATCGACCAAAATAGTCTCTGACTTTTCGACCGATGGACACGACCTGATGCCGGCTCACAAGGAAGTAACATATTGTTATATCCCCAATTAGTATAACGCCAGTTCTGTGCGAAATAGAAGACAGACAGGATAGGAGAGAACAGCTTTACTGCGTCAGTCACTCTGTGTACATCAACTCTTAATCCTTCCGTCCGTGGCTTCGTATTTAAAGGTTCAGCCCTTGTCTGGTTTGCGTGTTCCTACTGGTCCAGTCCTGAGCGCCCGCATGGGCAGGCCCTCGCGTGTTGCTGGCCCCTGGAGGTCGCGCATGACTCAGCGGCGTGCTAATGTCTGGCTCGCATGCGGGCTTCCTAGCCGAGGCTGTCCGGCGAGATTGCGGTTCTTTGTCAGGCGTGACGCCCGGACGATAGGAACGGTGCGTCGTGTTCTGGGCCGTCGTAACACCTCCCGTTTTTAAAGAGTGGACCTCGTATGTTCGGCAGTTTGGGTGGATCATAAGTCTGTTCGGAGGGCGTCTAGTTCGAGAGGATCGCCTAGGGGCCTGGACCACATTTTCAACCTCAACCTTCGGAGTCGGGATACTGAAAGTTTCACAAAGTAGATCCATGGTCAGTTGGTTGTCTGACGTCATTCGGTGTCTCAATTGGTTCGCGTGTCTTCTCACACATCCTCGACTTGTCTCAACTTCAAAAACTACACCATGGGTCCTTTTGATTATACCCTCTATCCACGGTTCCCTTCCTGGAACGTAATCCCGTACGTATACTTCTTCTCCCTCCACGAAACAGAATTTTCGCGGCTGAACCTCTCGGACCACAGGTTTCAGATATTGCAGACGCACATCGGATTGTCTGCCCAGAAATCTTTCTGCCGGAGTTGATCCACCTAACTCCGTCTTAGGCGTCGTTCGATAGGCCAACAGAAATGTGTTTAGGTGCTCCATCTTGACGCCTGTGTTCCACATCTTTCTCATTGCTCTTTTGAATGTGCCGACAAACCTTTCGGCCTGTCCATTGGATTGAGGATGGAAAGGAGGCGACCTTATGTGTTTGATCCCCCATTTTTGACACATTTGTTGAAAGGTGCTTGAGATAAACTGGGTCCCATTATCTGTCACAATCTCTGTCGGGATTCCAAACCTCGAGATTAACTCCTCAGTTTTCCGCACCGTGTCTTCCGCCGTGATTACTGGAACCTCGAAAACCTCTAGCCATTTCGACCACGCGTCAACCACAATGAGAAACATCTTGTTGCAAAAGGGACCCGCGTAGTCCAGGTGGATCCTACTCCAGGGTTTCGTGGCCTCCGGCCACGACGCTGGTGGGATTTTCGGAGGGTTGTTGGCGAAACGTCCACACGGGCCACAACTACGGACAAAGGTTTCAATATTTTCGTCAATTCCTGGCTAGTAAACATACTTTCTTGCTAGCTGTTTCATCCACGTTATACCCGGGTGTCCAGCATGTAGCTCTCGCAATACTTGTGCCCTATATTAAGCCGGCACAATCAGTCGGCCATCGTACATTAAACAGTCCTGCACAATGTACAACTGATCCTTTCGATTCTTAAAAACCTTAATACATGCATGA
>CACRXP010000200.1:760299-775888 GCA_902702965.1 Spirometra erinaceieuropaei | reverse complement strand
TGGGGTGATCATTGCTTGATGGCCGACATTCGAGTCGATAATTGCCGCAATTTCATCACGTGCGTTGGATGTTGGCGTGATGATTGCTCGACCATCTGATGCGTTGACCCGGGTGTTGGGAAGAGTGTTCACCAGTGCGCTCCCCGCGTGGCCTCGTCGAATGAGCCGCAACTTGAGAGCTGGCGTCATTTCTGCGCACCGCTGCCGCGTGTTCGGCCATTCTCGTTCGGAGCTGTCTTCCGGTTTCTCCGACGTAGTTGCTTTGTCCGCAACTGCACCAGATCCGATAAACGACTCCAGACGTTTCTAGCTGTGGCAGTGGGTCTTTCGGTTTCATGATCAGACGCCTGATGGTTGCCTCCGGTCTGTGTGCCACTCCAACCCCAAGTGGTGCGAGAAGGCGGCCGACAGCTTCCGAAACGTTCTTGACATACGGAAGTGCCCGCCAAGATTTGGTGTCCGTGCGGTTAGGCCTTTCGTCCCTTTTGCGTATGCACCGGTCGACGAAGTTGCGCGGGTAGCCATTGGATTTGAAGACCCGTCGCCACGCGGGGAGCGCACTGGTGAACACTCTTCCCAACACCCGGGTCAACGCATCAGATGGTTGAGCAATCATCACGCCAACATCCAACGCACGTGATGAAATTGCGGCAATTATCGACTCGAATGTCGGCCATCAAGCAATGATCACCCCAAGTGTGACAATCCCGGATGAAGGGGGAAGCCGTGAACGTTCATAGGCATGCGGTGGCATGGCTGCGGCATCCTATAAATACCGCAGCCCCTTGTGCAACAACCACCCGTTTCTGCTCTTTTGTCTCTGATGATGGATTCCAGTAGGAATCCGCAACGTCAGGCTAATAAAGCTCTTGTCCCGGCGATCGTGTCTCCTTCTTCAAAATCAGTCAATTTCCAGCAAAATGAAATCGCTTACGACTATTTTGACATCAAATGGAGTACCTGCAGTTTTTCAGAGTTCAGAGAGCTGGCTGCTATTACCGGAGCAATGAGGAGGATTATGTACACACCTAATTTCAATTGCCGTCTCACAAACGTTCCAAAGATATTAAAAGAAAGGCCCTTATCACAATCCACAATTGTTCGCCTGACGGCGTGCAACAAGTGCCGTACGATTTTTGCATTTCTCAAAAAATAAGCACATTATGTTGAGGAGTTTGTCATCAGTACACTGAGGTCCTCTTGGGCTTCCGCGTGTCTTTGAGCTGTACCATCGAAAAAGTAGCTGCTTGTGCTGGCGGATCTAGCTGTATTTTCCAGATAAAATATACTACGTTTACAGACGCTGAATCGAATGCATCTGAGATCTTACCAATCTTTCAATTGATTTAGGTTGATCTGCAGTTTGTCTTCGTTGGCACGGCTCCGGATCACACTCAGTTCTTGCCTCGTCAGCATACGCTACTGCTTTGCAGTCAGAATATCTCGTGCAACCGTCCATGAACAAAGTGGGCCCCAGTACTGAACCCTAGGAAACATCATTATCGACCAAAGTAGACTCTGACTTTTCGACCGATGGACACAACCTGATGCCGGCTCACAAGGAAGTAACATGTTGTTATATCCCCAATTAGTATAACGCCAGTTCTGTGCGAAATAGAAGACAGACAGGATAGGAGAGAACAGCTTTACTGCGTCAGTCACTCTGTGTACATCAACTCTTAATCCTTCCGTCCGTGGCTTCGTACTTAAGGGTTCAGCCCTTGTCTGGTTTGCGTGTTCCTACTGGTCCAGTCCTGAGCGCCCGCAAGGGCAGGCCCTCGCGTGTTACTGGCCCCTGGAGGTAGCGCATGACTCAGCGGCGTGCTAATGTCTGGCTCGCATGCGGGCTTCCTAGCCGAGGCTGTCCGGCGAGTTTGCGGTTCTTTGTCAGGCGCGACCCCCGGACGACAGAAACGTTGCGTCGTGTTCTGGGCCGTCGTAACACCTCCCGCTTTTAAAGAGTGGACCTCGTATGTTCGACAATTTGGGCGGATCATAAGTCTGTTCGGAGGGCGTCTAGTTCGAGAGGATCGCCTAGGGGCCTGGACCACATTTGGAACCTCAACCTTCGGAGTCGGGATACTGAAAGTTTCACAAAGTAGGTCCATGGCCAGTTGGTTGTCTGACGTCATTCGGTGTCTCAATTGGTTCGCGTGTCTTCTCACACGTCCTCGACTTGTCTCAACTTCAAAAACTACACCATGGGTCCTTTTGATTATACCCTCTATCCACGGTTCCCTTCCTGGAACGTAATCCCGTACGTATACTTCTTCTCCCTCCACGAAACAGGATTTTCGCGGCTGAACCTCTCGGACCACAGGTTTCAGATATTGCAGACACACATCGGGTTGTCTGCCCAGAAATCTTTTTGCCGGAGTTGATCCACCTAACTCCGTCTTAGGCGTCGTTCGATAGGCCAACAGAAATGTGTTTAGGTGCTCCATCTTGACGCCTGTGTTCCACATCTTTCTCATTGCTCTTTTGAATGTGCCTACAAACCTTTCGGCCTGTCCATTGGATTGAGGATGGAAAGGCGGCGACCTTATGTGTTTGATCCACCATTTTTGACACATTTGTTGAAAGGTGCTTGAGGTAAACTGGGTCCCATTATCTGTCACAATCTCTGTCGGGATTCCAAACCTCGAGATTAACTCCTCAGTTTTCCGCACCGTGTTTTCCGCCGTGATTACTGGAATCTCGAAAACCTCTAGCCATTTCGACCACGCGTCAACCACAATGAGAAACATCTTGTTGCAAAAGGGACCCGCGTAGTCCAGGTGGATCCTACTCCAGGGTTTCGTGGCCTCCGGCCACGACGCTGGTGGGATTTTCGGGGGGTTGTTTGCGAAACGTCCACACGGGCCACAACTACGGACAAAGGTTTCAATATTTTCGTCTACTCCTGGCCAGTAAACGTACTTTCTTGCTAGCTGTTTCATCCACGTTATACCCGGGTGTCCAGCATGTAGCTCTCGCAATACTTGTGCCCTATATTTAGCCGGCACAATCACTCGGCAATCGTACATTAAACAGTCCTGCACAATGTACAACTGATCCTTTCGATTCTTAAAAACCTTAATACATGCGTGAGTTCTGTCTTCATCGGGCCAGCCACGCAGTATGAATTCCTTAACCTGGCGTCGTAGTGGGTCGTCCATTGTTGCAGCTCTGATGTGCTCGGCTGTGATGGGAACCTGTCGAATAGCTTCCCTAAGTTCTGCGTCATCTTGGACCAGAGTTTGTGCTACTACTACCTCTTCCCGACTTTCTTTATCTTCGCTTAACCTCGACAACGCGTCTGGGGCTCCAAATTTCTGAGTGGGTATGTACTGAATGATGAAGTCATAGTTCAAGAGGATTTTTGCCCATCGCTGAATCCGTTTCGCTGCCGTCTGCGGTATGCCAGCGTTTGTCCCCAAAAGAAACTTCAATGCTGATGATCCGTGTGTAAAGTGAAATGTCTGCCATATATAAACTGATGAAATCTTTGGACAGCAAAGATTATAGCCAAAGCCTCTTTTTCTATCTGACTGCAATTTCTTTCTGCTTTCGTCAGTGATCTCGCAGCATACATTAGAGGCTGAACTTTTCCATCCACATTCTTTTGAAGCAAGACTGCACCCAGTCCATAGTCAGAGGCATCGGCCTGGACGATCGTTTCACTTCTCAACTCAAAATGGGAGAGCATTATCGAATGATTTATCTTAGCCTTTATCGTCATAAAAGCTGCTTGGCACTCCTCTGACCAGACAAATGGGGTATCCCTGCACGAAAGTTGATTTAAAGGTCCCTTCAAACTGTGAAGCCCCTCTATGAACGGCCCGTAGTAACTCACAAGACCCATTAAGGATTGTAATTCCTTTCCATTCTGTGGGGTTTTTATGCTCTGAAATGCCAGCACTCTCTCGGGGTCCGGTGCTCTTCCGTCTGCATTTATTATTAATCCGAGGTAGTGAATTTCTTTCCGCAAAAATTCGCTTTTTTGCATGTTAATTTTAAATCCATAATTGACGAGGTTCTCTATGACTTTGTCCAGCCTTTCTAGTAATTCCTCCTCCGAGCGACCAACTACTAGACTGTCGTCTAAGTACGCAACCGCTCCCTGCGTATCCGTAAGCATTGTATCCATGACCTGCTGGAAAATGCTCGGAGCCGTTTTTATGCCGTAATTTAGCCGCGTAAACTTGAATAAACCTTTTGGAGTGTTGATCGTCAGTAGCTCCTGTGATTCCTCCTCCACTTCTATCTGTAAATAGGCTTCTGAAAGATCAATTCGTGCAAATGACTTTCCACCATTTAACTTGGCAAAAATTTCCTCCACCGTCGGTAGAGGATGATGGTAATCCTCCAAAACATCGTTTAAACCCGTTGAATAGTCAGCACACAGTCTTAAGTTCCCATTTGGCTTCCTAACCGCTACAATTGGGGCAGCCCATGCGGAGTAATTTGTGGGGTAGATTATACCTTTCTCTTGCAAACGTTCCAACTCTTTCTCCACGTCTTCCTGGATTGCAAACGGAACTCGACTACATTGCCTAAAAAATGGTTTCTTGTTTGGTTTCATGCGTAAAACTGCTTTCGTTTTGGTACATTTCCCGACTGACTTTTCCATCATTTTTGCATACTTCTCCCGCAGATTCTGTTCCGTTTCTTGTACTGCGCAGCAGATTCTGTCAAATGGCTGACTCCATAACCCCAACTCGGAGATTGCCTTATTTCCCAGGAGATCGACCGGACACTCCGATACGAAGACGTCTGCTAGACAATTTTTATCTCCAAATCCGATACTAGTTGAAAAACATCCCTTGAATTTCATTTCCGTGCCGTTTGATGCCCTTGTAGTGACAGGATTTGGGATAAGACTGGGTGCTCCTATCATCTGCCATGTTTCTACCGCTATAATCGTTAGATCAGACGCTGTGTTCACTTGAAGTCTGACGGCATTCTCATTTATGATCACGGTTAGGTATTTTCGGTGTTCACAGCCTAGAACCTGTGCCTCACCATCAGAAACGGCGTTGCACTGTTTCCTGGGACTTGGCCTGTGGCGAGCGCTAAAGACAGAACCGTCTATCCCAGACTATAAAAATCAGGATAAGACCAGATTAATGGAAGAATTACTAATCAAAAGTCAAACGACCTGACAATCCCACTCATGCCGAGCGCGTCGCGCCGAGTTGTGTTCATTCCATTCAGTTAAACAACCAGTAAGTTCAAGAATGAGGAACAGGTAGGGAAAGGCAAGATAGTCTGGCGCCTCGGCACAGTACCCCCCTCCGAGACCGGAGGCCGGCGAAAACGACGCCGAAGGATGTGTAGAGGTCTAAAAGAAATGCGTGACCAATCGATCAGGAAAGTGTACTTGACGACCACTACGAGTGGTATATACAGGGTCCGTAGAAGAGTTAATAAATCTGGTGGCGGAAGTGTTGGAGTTGGTGGCGGCAGTCGGAGATGGCGGACAGGAGGGCAGAGGGAAAATACGGGACGGTGGAATAGAGGCTCCGTGGGGAGAAGCAGAAGGTTGAGGACCACAGGGCTCATCCGGAGGAGTGTCAGGGACGGCAGCCTTGAGGCGGTCCACACTCACGACCTCTTCGCGATTGTCGCGATGAATGCGGAAAGTCTTCGGCCCGCGAGAGAGCACCCGAAATGGGCCGTCATAGGGCGGTTTCAGAGGCCGGCGGACTCGATCACATCGAAGGTAGACGTGAGAGCACGTTGTCAAGTCCTTCTCCAGATAAGACGGAGAGGTTGAGGACCTGGGAGGAACCGGAGAAAGTGTCCGCATAAACTGCCGGAGGCGATGCAGGAGGTTGGTAGGATCCTGAACTGCACCTTGAGGGCTTGGCAAGATCATCTCACCGGGGAGTCGGACGGTGGAGCCGAACACCAGTTCAGCTGCGGAACAATCAAGGTCCGGCTTCAGAGCGGAGCGGAAGCCCAAGAGGACCAGAGGAAGGTGGTCCGTCCAGTTCTCCGGATCGGCCGCAGCGCCTAGAGAGGCCTTCAGCTGGCGGTGAAACCGCTCGACCATCTCGTTAGCAGCCGGGTGATAGGCTGTCGTCCGGATGCGGGTACAGCGTAAAAAGTAGAGTAAAGACTGGAAGAGGTAAGACTCAAATTGGGCACCAAGGTCAGTCGTGATTGTGGAGGGTGCACCAAAGATAGCAACCCAACGACTGAGAAAAGCCTTGACCACCGTTGGAGCAGCAATGTCAGGCAGGGGAATTGCTTCAGGCCACCGAGTGAACCGATCCACGCAGGTGAGGAGACAGGAACAACCATTGGACAGAGGCAGGGGGCCTACAATGTCCAGGTGAACGTGGCTGAACCTTGCACCAGGGCCGGGGAAGGTACCAATGGGAGCCTTGTTGTGCCGCTGGATCTTGCTCCGTTGACAGGCGATGCAAGTCCGTGTCCATGCCTTGAGATCCTTGTGCATGCCAGGCCAGACGAAGCGGTCGGAAACCAGCTTGTCGGTTGCTCGACTCCCGGGGTGAGACAGATT
Source organism: Spirometra erinaceieuropaei (assembly GCA_902702965.1). Taxonomy (NCBI): domain Eukaryota; kingdom Metazoa; phylum Platyhelminthes; class Cestoda; order Diphyllobothriidea; family Diphyllobothriidae; genus Spirometra; species Spirometra erinaceieuropaei. The sequence goes on along the minus strand of CACRXP010000200.1, from coordinate 769,377 downwards.
GCGCAGGGAGGAGAAAACTTTGCGGCGGAGAGATGGAGGCACAAATGGACGATGGGAAGGGGTGGATACGTCGCATAAGATGGTGTCGTTGCCAGTTGTCAGTGGTAGTTCCTGAAGTTGGAGTCCGGAACCATCCTCATCACAGGGTGGACCGACACGGCGTTGTTCAGCGGCCATCTCAGCGAGGTCTATCCCGGGTGAAAGCTGAAGGTGAGCAATAGAGGGCCTGGACAGTGCGTCAGCCACCTCATTCCTTGACCCGTCAATATGGCGGATGTCTGAAGTGAACTGCGAAATGTAGTCCAGGTGGCGGATCTCCCGGGGGCTTAGCTTGTCAGAGTGGGAATGCATTGCAAACGTGAGTGGCTTATGATCAGTGAAAATTGTGAACTCTCGACCTTCGAGTAAATGCCGGAAGTGCCTTACGGCAAGATAAGCGGCGAGAAGTTCACGTCCGAATGTGCTGTAGCGGGTTTCGGCTTTGGATAGTTTCTTGGAGAAGAAAGCCAAAGGCACGGTAGAATCCGGCAGACTTTGTTGAAGAACCGCGCCAACAGCAACATTGGAGGCATCGACCATCAAAGATATGGGTGCATCAGCGTGAAGGTGAGTCAGGAGGGTGGCGTCAGCCAGAAGGGCTTTTACCTGCTCAAATGACGTGAGTGCGGCTGATGTAAGTTCAAAGATGCGCTTAGAACCAGAGAGGAGACTGGTCAGAGGTAGGATGGTGTCGGCACAGTTTGGGAGAAACCGGCGATAAAAGTTCACCATACCAAGAAAGCGTTGCAACTGACGCTTCGAGGTAGGGGGTGGAAAGTCCCGAATGGCGGCAACTTTTGAGGGAAGAGGCCGAATGCCGTTTGCGTCTATCAGGTGACCTAAGAACTCAAGAGAAGTGGCTCCTAGGACACATTTGGAAGGATGCAGGATGACACCAACCTGCTGAAATCGGTCGAAAAGCAGGGTAAGGTGATGGAGATGTTCCTCGACATCTCGACTGGCGACGAGAACATCACCAATATACGCTTAAACAAATGGAAGGCCGCGTAAAACACGGTCAATGAAACGTTGGAAAGTCTGTGAGTCATTTCGGAGACCAAATGGCATACGAAGGAACTCAAACATGCCAAAAGGAGTCGTCACTGCCGTTTTGGGAATGTCCTCAGCCGCAATCGGAATTTGATGAAAAGCCCGCACCAAATCGATCTTCGAGAAAATGGTGTTGCCGAAAAGGGCTCCAGCAAAGTCCTGAAGATGAGGAACGGGGTACCGATCGGGCATAGTGATATTGCTTAGGGCTCTATAATCGCCACAAGGACGCCAATCATCCGTATTTGGCTTAGGAACCATGTGCAAAGGAGATGCCCAGGGACTGTCAGACTGTCGAATAATCCCTAGTTGCAGCATGTGGTCAAATTCTGCTTTAGCATCCGCAAGACGCGCGGGAGCAAGGCGGCGGGGACGAGAAAAAACAGGAGGACCAGTCGTTTTTATGTGATGAACAATATCATGGGTAAATGAGGTGTCAGAAAAATGGGGCTTAGTGAGGGTAGGATATTTTGCTAAAAGTCTACGAAATGGACAGTCAGGGTTTGGGTCAAGGACGGAGAGCTGGTTAGAAACTGAGGATGGTGGAAATCCTTTGACAGTGAGGGTAGTTGCGCGATCATGGAGGCGAAGTTGTCTGCAATCCACCGGAAGGTCAAAGGCGGCCAAAAAGTCAGCACCAAGGATAGCAGTGGGAACATCAGCAACCACAAATATCCAGGGGAATAATCGCCGGAGGCCAATATCCAGGGAGAGGGATCGAAATCCAAAGGTTGTAATGGGGGACGAGTTTACGGCCTGAAGGTAAAGACCATGGTTTGGGCAACGTCGGTCGGCTGGCGTGGGAGGGATAACACTAATCTGAACGCCAGTATCGACTAAAAAATGCCTGCCACTCGTGTTATCACTCACGTAAAATGTGCGACCCGTAGAGATGCCAGAGAGCTCGGCCGCATTTACTCTCCGGCCGAGGAGTTTCCCTGCGTGGACTTGAAGGAGCAGGGTGGGACACAGCACCGCGCCTTATCGCCATAGTTGACATGATACCAACATAGGTTGGCGGTCCTGGGGCGAGAGCGGGAACTACGACGGTCACGACCGAAGGAACGTCGAGAGGGAGCGGGGGATCGGCGCAGCTGCAAACCGGCAACAGTCGCTGACAACTGGGCAATCTGCGTCTTTAGTTCAGCAAGGTCAAAGGTGGACACGTTGAGAGGCTGGGACACCTGAGCAATCGTCGGGGATGACAAACGCTCAACCTCCATCATACGGTCAGCCATCTCCGCTAACTTTGATATTTCTAGGTCGTCGGAGCTAGAGGCCAAGATTGTTTGTACAGACGTCGGCAGACGTTCTAAGAACATCTCTTTAAAGAACTTGTCGTCGATTTTCATGTTCCCAACCAGAGAACGCATGCGACGCAAGAGTTCCCACGGCTTGCGATCACCTAAGGCCTCCTCCTTTACTAGTGCGTGATAACGCTGCCGATCGGAGACTGATGTCCGGCGAAGAAGTTCAGCCTTTAACTTGGTGTAAGGAGCATCAGTCGGGGGATCTCTCAGAAGCGTCTGCACTTGAGAAAGAATGGTGGGAGGGAGGGCCTCGACCAGCTTATAAAACTTGTCGGTTTCACGTGTTATCTTGGCGGAGTGAAAAGTCGCCTCAATACGGAAAAAATAAAGCTCTGGCGCATGTTGCCAAAAGTCTGGGAGGGAAGAAACAAGTCCACTAAGAGAAGAAGTGGGATCGTTGGAATTCGTAGAGGACATGCTTGTAGAAAGAAAGAAGGCAAACGGGCGGTATGCAAATAGAAAGTCGACTAATTAAAGGCACAAGCCTGAACGTCAAAGGGTCACCACTGTGGCGAGCGCTAAAGACAGAACCGTCAATCCCAGACTATAAAACTCAGGATAAGACCAGAGTAATGGAAGAATTAATAATCAAAAGTCAAACGACCTGACAATCCCACTCATGCCGAGCGCGTCGCGCCGAGTTGTGTTCATTCCATTCAGTTAAACAACCAGTAAGTTCAAGAATGAGGAACAGGTAGGGAAAGGCAAGATAGTCTGGCGCCTCGGCACAGGCCGTCCTGCTCTGCAGTATGTCGATTTGTGGCCAAATCTGGAACACTTGAAAAACTTCTGCGTTTTATAGGGGCAGTCGACGACATAGTGCCATCCACCGCACTGCCAGCAGGCAGTCTTTGGTCTTCTGGGAAATGTTTCTCTCTGTGGCGGCCAGTTTTTTCTAATGTCCAACACCTGTAGCTGTTGACTGTTTGTTTCGCCAATCAACTTTGTATCCTGTTTAATGTTCCTGAGTTTAAAACATTCATCTTCTAACTTCTATAGAGTCGTGTCACCATCATGATCCAGTTTGGACAGCAGCCGTGTGCGTATGTCCGCATCTTCCGGTAGAGTAAGTGATTTTATGAACAACAGGGCCTTAACCTGGTTTGCTGTTGCCTTCTCTAGATCAGCCTGTTGGTACATATCATTTAGTCTGCCTGCCAAATCAAAATAGTCTTCGTCTACCATCTTCTCCAATTTGAAACATTCAAAACGTCTGTTAAACAATGACTTTGAATAGGTGAATAAAACTTTCAGGTTTCTCACCGTCTCCGTGAATTCGATTTCGGCCGGTTTCTTCGGTAGGACGAATTTGACATACTTCTCGTGTTCCATTCGTCCAAGTTTCAGCAACAGAATTTCCACTTTTTCTCCGTCAGCAAGACTTTTCCACTCTCTTTCGAACAGTAATTCGTATTTTCTGAACCACATATCGAACGTAAAACCGTCGTCCGGGTCCTAAGTGAATTCCGTGATCCTGTCCTCCAGCCACTTCCTTCTGTCATAGTTTCCTGTCTGCTTCCAGTCCTTCTGCATTCCTGCGAGAAGAGCCATAAAACTGGCTTGCTGTGCTTCCAACAATTTCTGCATCTGTTCTTCACTGATCATTTTCTGTGTTCACCTGCGTCGCACCTTGTTATATCCCCAATTAGTATAACGCCAGTTCTGTGCGAAATAGAAGACAGACAGGATAGGAGAGAACAGCTTTACTGCGTCAGTCACTCTGTGTACATCAACTCTTAATCCTTCCGTCCGTGGCTTCGTACTTAAGGGTTCAGCCCTTGTCTGGTTTGCGTGTTCCTACTGGTCCAGTCCTGAGCGCCCGCAAGGGCAGGCCCTCGCGTGTTACTGGCCCCTGGAGGTAGCGCATGACTCAGCGGCGTGCTAATGTCTGGCTCGCATGCGGGCTTCCTAGCCGAGGCTGTCCGGCGAGTTTGCGGTTCTTTGTCAGGCGCGACCCCCGGAAGACAGAAACGTTGCGTCGTGTTCTGGGCCGTCCTAACACATATGGTACCTATCCTCCTCATCTTGTATAACAGTCTCTGATGTGACATCGTGTGAACGCCTTTTGAAAATCAATGATATCAATGTGAACCGCGTCTCTATCCTCGGGAGCATGGGTCCTGATCTGGTGAGATTGCAGCAAGTCTGTCGTGCCGGAATATCCCTTCCGGAACCTGTGTTGACAGTTCGGTAATAAGTTGTTAACTTCTAGGAATCGCACAAATTCGTTCTTCGTGATCCTCTTTATAACTTTGCTGAGAATGCACAGCAAGCTTATGGGCCTGTAATTCCTCGCTGACACCCAAATACCGTCTTAATATAGAGGAGATCTATGCACTCGCTTCCAATCAGCAGGGAGTGTTCTGGTGTAAAATGACATTTGAAAGATTATTCGCGGAGATATAGAAAGCCTACTGCGAAATTCTTTGAGAGGTTTGGATGCTGACTCATCTGGTCCTGAAGATTTCGGCTCGTTTAATGTCTCTAAATTTTTAGGATAAGATCTTCAGTAAAAAGTACATTTATTATGCTCGGAGTCCGCAGAACTTCTGCGAGAGTGGAAAAAAATTTTGCATGTGGTGAATGGTGGGAAACATGACATCACGCTTTAAGAAGATATACCATTGCACGACGAAAATATTAGGTGATTTTTAAGAGAAAGAAAATGCAATCGCTGGAACAAGAGGTTCATTGACCCGGCTTTTTGAGTTCTTACTCTAACCCATCGTCAGATTAAGTCAAATATAAGGGTGATGGAGACACAAGGAATGCAGTATTTCTAGACCACAGGCTCCGCGTAACCTCATGCCTTATATAACTGGCGGCTCCCGCATTCGTCGTTGGGGGGGGGGTCGAAATTGTGGGTTCTTGACGCAATTATCACTCAGCAATTTGACTCATTGTCATTAGATCTGCTTGTGATCCGCGTTCACCGACATGACTGATCATTCTACCCAGACTAAGTCTCAGTACGGATAATGAGGCTGGGAGGTCACTGCACCTGTCGATCGACTGAGGGCCAGAGAGCCATGACACGGTTGTCATCTCTTGTGAAAATTCCTCCCCGTCATATTTGGAAAGAAAGTCTGTGGCAACTCTCTTTGGCTGTCTGGACCAAGGAAATATTTCAAAGAAAAGTTAAATTATCATCTTACCAATCACAGGCTTCACTAACATCCGAGCGAGTCAAGACATTAACAGTTCTAAGATGCACGTCGGAAATACTACTGTTAAAATGTTAACTAAGGATTGAGCGACGTGGACCGAACGGCATCATAAAATCAACACATTTATGCAACGCGGCTAAGGTGAGTGGCTTAGCAATAAGACGGTTTTTAGTGACCGGTTGTGTTTTGCAAACGGGATTAACCAAAGTAAAATGTAAGTACAGGGACAGAGAGACTTCGACGACCGGCGAATTTTGGTCTCATCTTTGTAACCGAGCTAATGGCCGAATTCCAGCAGAATTTGAATGTAATAAAGATAAGACACGCTTACGACAGGTATACTTCCAAAATGCGAATTGCAGAAACTGCAGAAAAACTGCTGGTGAAACACTTCCCCTGCAAGCTGGCTGCGGTTGGCAGATGCAAAAGATTCAGATCCGAAAACGAAAACACACAGAATTCTTATCACCGTTCCCCGCTCCCACCCACAGGTCGCCAGGTTGTGCAGTGTCATTCTGCTAGCTTCCAATGTCCGTTCCCCTCTAGACAACCCAATGACAAACCGGCCGTAAAGGAGGATAGCATTGATCGCCAGGATCTGGTCCTGCACAAAGTGGGCATTGTGGCTCTTCGGGAGACCCACATTTCCTATTTGGACAACTGGATTAGGTGGGCGCAGCATGCATGCTTTAATGGAGCGGACGTCCAGAGACAGACTGATGAGACGCCGGAATCACTTCCACCTTCGGAACCGACGTCGTGGAACGAGTTACCTGCGCCCGTAAGGCGTAACTGATCGTCTCATGGCCATGAGATTGTCACTCTGTGGGAACAAATTTGTCATAATCGTCAACTCTCATTCCCCAAGTGACCAACTCCGATGACGGGAAGGACAGTTTTTATAAAGATCTGCACGCCGTTCTAACGACCTTGTCGAAGACTCGAAGACTGTTGGTCCCCGATGACTTCAGTACTCGCTTTGGAACATGCCATGCCGTCTGGAAAGAGGTGCTCGTGATCGGCAGCTGCAAGAGTTGCAGAGTTTTCTTCCTGCAGGTCAGTGCGGAACTCAATCTTCCCCTGACCAATACCTCCCGTCCTCCTAATAGCTATCGCACTCTGTGTCAAAACGACAAGACGCGGACTGCGGCGCTGTGACTAACAAGGTTAAACAGCCAGTCAGTGCGTACTACACAGGACCCCGTCCCCAGTCCACGAACAAAGCATTAAGATTTACAGACCACCAAACCTTCCGAGTGGAGCTGATGAGTCGCTCATTGGTTTAGTCAAATACGTAGCTAGCCACCAAGAAGTACTTATTGCTGGGGATTTCAAAGCACCTGCAATAGAGTGGGAAACTATGGCAGTTAATGGTGGACCGGCCTCTTTCAGCAATAAGCTACTGGACCTCACACTCTGGCGCAACATGTGAAAGTACCAACAACATTTCGAGAGAACCAGAGAGCAAATTTTCTAGACCTAGTTTTCACTAAAGACTTCTCTAATATCGACGAAGTGTATTTGAATGCACCTCTCGGGAAAAGTGACCATACTACGCTACTATGGGATTACTCGCTCTTCTCTAAACGCCAGAAGAGAATCGAGGGCCAACCTAATATCTGGAAGGCAGATTTTAATATGATGAAGAACGAATTGCTGTCCGTGAATTGGGACCAAATACTCAGGGGAGATTCCGAGGACGACTGGATATCTTTTAAGACGATTTCACTCGATCTGATTAGGCGCTGTTGTCCAACTAAAGCACAAAAAACAACTAGTCGACCTGCTTGGTTAACTAGGGACCTAAATAGGCAGCTACGGAAGAAAAGCAAAAGATGGAAAATGTTCAGGGAAACTGCGTCACCAGCGCATTTCGAAGAATTTCGTCGTCAACGAAATGCCGTCAAAAATGTATCCGTCAGGCACGGAAGGAGTATGAATCCGAAATTATCCGACAGGCTGAACAGAAACCTAAGATTTTATTTCACTATCTTAACAGTAGACTGAAAAATAAGGACCCGGTCGCGGTGCTGAAGGATGGTAATCGTGTAGAGATCACTGAGAACAGCGGGAAATCCGAACACTTAGGACAGTATTTTGCCTCCGTTTTTCCTAGAGAACCAGAGTTTCGCAGTCGCAGTGCTAACAATGCTGTTGAGACTGCTGACCGCGTGCTTGACTCCATACTGTTCCCGACAGCAGTCGCGCAGAAGGAGCTGAAAAATCTCAAGGAAGCAAAGTCCTCGGGTGCGGACAATATACCGGCCAAATTCTTGAAGGAACTGGCGAATGAACTTTCCAAACCACTGGCTCACATCTTCCGCTCGTCATTCGAATTAGGGAGGTCGCCATTGGAATGGAAGACAGCAAATATCTTTCCGATATACAAGGGCGGGACTCGCACTAATGCTAACAATTACCGGCCTGTTAGTCTCACCTGCATCTGCTGTAAAATAATGGAGGCCATAGTTAAGAAAGCAACTATGGAGTTCCTGGAGCAGGCCCATTTAATCTCAGACCTGCAGCACGGCTTCAGACAGAACGGCTCGTGTCTTTCCAGTTTACTGCTCTCGACGGAGCAGTGGACTCGCGCACTGGACGAGGATGGGAGGGTTGATGTCATATACACAGACTTTATAAGGCGTTCGACAGCCTCCCACACAAACGCCTAATCTACAAACTTTCTGGAATTGGGATAAGAGGAAGGCTGCTGACATAAATAACAGATTTTCTTACCGGCAAATACCATACCGTGTGCATTGAGGCCTCAAGGTCAACTCCTACTCCCGTTCTAAATGGTGTACCCCAGGGCTCCGTCTTAGGACCGTTGCTATTCCTGGTTTACATTGACGACTGCGTCGACGACCTGGGATGCAGCGCCATCATGTTTGCTGACGATGTTAAGCTGTGGAGACCCATCAGATCTGATGCAGACAGGTACGCGCTTCAAGATAGTCTCAACCGCCTAAACAGTTGGTCAGCTCGCTGGCTCCTCAATTTTAATGTGGACAAATGTGTAGTCCTGAGACTCCACACCAGACGGACCAGTAAGAAGGACGATTCCTTTCAATACGTCCTTGGTGGTCAGCCCCTTTCGAATGTAGTGGAACAGAAAGACCTGGGCGTCCTAATGACCTCCTCGCTGAAACCATCTTCACAGTGTTAAAGGGCAGCCAAAAGTGCGATAAGGGTGTTATTTGCGCCGAGGCTAGGATTTGTGCAGATCGATAAAGTGCTATTCGGGAAAACCTATGGGGCATTCGTCCGGTCTCACTTAGAGTATGCAGTCCAGACCTGGCGACCGTGGTTGAAGAAAGATTATCAAAGACTGGAAAGATTACAGGCGATGGCTACGAAGATGGTCAAGAATCTTCATCATTTGCCTTACGAAACCAGGCTGACCGAACTAAATCTGTTTCCTCTAAATTACAGGCAACTGCGCGGCGATCTCATTGAAACCTACAGGATTGTCAGAAGCCGTGAGTGTGCCCTAGACTTTGATGAATTCTTTG
>CACRXP010000200.1:740774-759312 GCA_902702965.1 Spirometra erinaceieuropaei | reverse complement strand
TCCACATTCTTTTGAAGCAAGACTGCGCCCAGTCCATAGTCAGAGGCATCGGCCTGGACGATCGTTTCACTTCTCAACTCAAAATGGGAGAGCATTGTCGAATGATTTATCTTAGCCTTTATCGTCATAAAAGCTGCTTGGCACTCCTCTGACCAGACAAATGGGGTATCCCTGCACGAAAGTTGATTTAAAGGTCCCTTCAAACTGTGAAGTCCCTCTATGAACGGCCCGTAGTTACTCACATGACCCATAAAGGATTGTACTTCCTTTACATTCTGTGGGGTTTTTATGCTCTGAAATGCCAGCACTCTCTCGGGGTCCGGTGCTCTTCCGTCTGCATTTATTATGAATCCGAGGTAGTGAATTTCTTTCCGCAAAAATTCGCTTTTTTGCATGTTAATTTTAAATCCATAATTGACGAGGTTCTCCATGACTTTGTCCAGCCTTTCTAGTAATTCTTCCTCCGAGCGACCAACTACTAGAATGTCGTCTAAGTACGCAACCGCTCCCTGCGTATCCGTAAGCATTGTATCCATGACCTGCTGGAAAATGCTTGGAGCCGTTTTAATGCCGTATTTCAGCCGCGTAAACTTGAATAAACCTTTTGGAGTGTTGATCGTCAGTAGCTCCTGTGATTCCTTCTCCACTTCTATCTGTAAATAGGCTTCAGAAAGATCAATTCGTGCAAATGACTTTCCACCATTTAACTTGGCAAAAATTTCCTCCACCGTCGGTAGAGGATGGTGGTACTCCTCCAAAACATCGTTTTATCTCGTCGAATAGTCAGCACACAGCCTCAAGTTCCCATTTGGCTTCCTAACCGCTACAATTGGGCAGCCCATGCGGAGTAATTGGTGGGGTAGATTATACTTTTCTCTTGCAAACGTTCCAACTCTTTCTCCACGTCTTCCTGGATTGCAAACGGAACTCGACGACATTGCCTGAAAACTGGTTTCTTGTTTGGTTTAATGCGTAAAACTGCTTCCGTTTTGGTACATTTCCAGACTGACTTTTCCATCATTTTTGCATACTTCTCCCGCAGATTCTGTTCCGTTTCTTGTACTGCGCAGCAGATTCTATCAAATGGCTGACTACATAACCCCAACTCGGAGATTGCCTTATTTCCCAGGAGGTCGATCGGGCACTCCGATACGAAAACACCTGCTAGACAATTTTTATCCCCAAATGCGATACTAGTTGAAAAACATCCCTTGAATTTCATTTCCGTGCCGTTTGATGCCCTCGCAGTGACAGGAGTTGGGATAAGACTGGGTGCTCCTATCATCTGCCATGTTTCTACCGCTATAATCGTTAGATCAGACGCTGTGTCCACTTGAAGTCTGACGGCTTTCTCATTTATGATCACGGTTAGGCATTTTCGGTGTTCACAGCCTAGAACCTGTGCCTCACCATCAGAAACGGCGTTGCACTGTTTCCTGGGACTTGGCCTGTGGCGAGCGCTAAAGACAGAACCGTCAATCCCAGACTATAAAAATCAGGATAAGACTAGAGTAATGGAAGAATTAATAATCAAAAGTCAAACGACCTGACAATCCCACTCATGCCGAGCGCGTCGCGCCGAGTTGTGTTCATTCCATTTATTTAAACAACCAGTAAGTTCAAGAATGAGGAACAGGTAGGGAAAGGCAAGGTAGTCTGGCGCCTCGGCATAGTACCCCCTAAGAGACCGGAGGCCGGCGAAAACGACGCCGAAGGATGTGTACAGGTCTAAAAGAAATGCGTGACCAATCGATCAGGAAAGTGTACATGACGACCACTACGAGTGATATATACAGGGTCCGTATAAGAGTGAATAAATCTGGTGGCGGAAGTGTTGGAGTTGGTGGTGGCAGTCGGAGATGGCGGACAGGAGGGCAGAGGGAAAATACGGGAGGGTGGAATAGAGGCTCCGTGGGGAGAAGCAGAAGGTTGAGGACCACAGGGCTCATCCGGAGGAGTGTCAGGGACGGCAGCCTTGAGGCGGTCCACACTCACGACGTCTTCACGATTGTCGCGCTGAATGCGGAAAGTCTTCGGCCCGCTAGAGAGCACCCGAAATGGGCCGTCATAGGGCGGTTCCAGAGGCCGGCGGACTCGATCACATCGAAGGTAGACGTGAGAGCACGTTGTCAAGTCCTTCTCGAGATAAGACGGAGAGGCGGAGGACCTGGGAGGAACCGGAGAAAGTGTCCGCATAAACTGCCGGAGGCGATGCAGGAGGTTGGTGGGATCCTCAACTGCACCTTGAGGGCTTGGCAAGATCATCTCACCGGGGAGTCGGACGTTGGAGCCGAACACCAGTTCAGCTGCGGAACAATCAAGGTCCGGCTTCAGAGCGGAGCGGATGCCCAAGAGGACCAGGGGAAGGTGGTCCGTCCAGTTCTCCGGATCGGCCGCGGCGCGTAGGGAGGCCTTCAGGTGGCGATGAAACCGCTTGACCCTCCCGTTAGCAGCCGGGTGATAGGCTGTCGTCCGAATGCGGGTACAGCCTAAAAAGTAGAGTAAAGACTGGAAGAGGTAAGACTCAAATTGGGCACCACGGTCAGTCGTGATTGTGGAGGGTGCACCAAAGATAGCAACCCAACGACTGAGAAAAGCCTTGACCACCGTTGGAGCAGCAATGTCAGGCAGGGGAATTGCTTCAGGCCACCGAGTGAACCGATCCACGCAGGTGAGGAGATAGGAACAACCATTGGACAGAGGCAGGGGGCCTACAATGTCCAGGTGAACGTGGCTGAACCTTGCACCAGGGCGGGCGAAGGTACCAATGGGAGCCTTGTTATGCCGCTGGATCTTGCTCCGTTGACAGGCGATGCAAGTCCGTGTCCATGCCTTGAGATCCTTGTGCATGCCAGGCCAGACGAAGCGGTCGGAAACCAGCTTGTCGGTTGCTCGATTCCCAGGGTGAGATAGATAGTGCAGGGAGGAGAAAACTTTGCGGCGGAGAGATGGAGGCACAAATGGACGATGGGAAGGGGTGGATACGTCGCATAAGATGGTGCCGTTGCCAGTTGTCAGTGGTAGTTCCTGAAGTTGGAGTCCGGAAACATCCTCATCACAGGGTGGACCGACACGGCGTTGTTCAGCGGCCATCTCAGCGGGGTCTATCCCGGGTGAAAGCTGAAGATGAGCAAAAGAGGGCCTGGACAGTGCGTCAGCCACCTCATTCCTTGACCCGTCAATATGGCGGATGTCTGAAGTGAACTGCGAAATGTAGTCCAGGTGACGGATCTCCCGGGGGCTTAGCTTGTCAGAGTGGGAATGCATCGCAAACGTGAGTGGCTTATGATCAGTGAAAATTGTGAACTCTCGACCTTCGAGTAAATGCCGGAAGTGCCTTACGGCAAGATAAGCGGTGATAACTTCACGTCCGAATGTGCTGTAGCGGGTTTCGGCCTTGGATAGTTTCTTGGAGAAGAAAGCCAAAGGCACGGTAGAATCCGGCAGACTTTGTTGAAGAGCCGCGCCAACAGCAACATTGGAGGCATCGACCATCAGAGATATGGGTGAATCAGCATGAAAGTGAGTCAGGAGGGTGGCATCAGCCAGAAGGGCTTTTACCTGCTCAAGTGACGTGAGTGCTGCTGGTGTAAGTTCAAAGGTGCGCTTGGGACCTGAGAGGAGACTGGTCAGAGGTAGGATAGTATCGGCACAGTTCGGGAGAAACCGGCGATAAAAGTTCACCATACCAAGAAACCGTTGCAACTGACGCTTCGAGGTAGGGGGTGGAAAGTCCCGAATGGCGGTAACCTTTCAGGGAAGAGGTCGAATGCCGTTTGAGTCTATCAGGTGACCTAAGAACTCAAGAGAAGTGGCTCCTAGGACACATTTGGAAGGACGCAGGGTGACACCAAACTGCTGAAATCGGTCGAAAAGCAGGGTAAGGTGATGGAGATGTTCCTCCACATCTCGACTGGCGACGAGAACATCATCAATATACGCATAAACAAATGGAAGGCCGCGTAAAACACGGTCAATGAAACGTTGGAAAGTTTGTGAGGCATTTCGGAGACCAAATGGCATACGAAGGAACTCAAACAAACCAAAAGGAGTCGTCACTGCCGTTTTGGGAATGTCCTCAGCCGCAATCGGAATTTGATGAAAAGCCTGCACCAAATCGATCTTCGAGAAAATGGTTTTGCCGAAAAGGGCTCCAGCAAAGTCCTGAAGATGAGGAACGGGGTACCGATCGGGCATAGTGATATTGTTTAGGGCTCTATAATCGCCACAAGGACGCCAATCATCCGTATTTGGTTTAGGAACCATGTGCAAAGGAGATGCCCAGGGACTGTCAGACTGTCGAATAATCCCTAGTTGCAGCATGTGGTCAAATTCTGCTTTAGCAGCCGCAAGACGCGCGGGAGCAAGACGGCGGGGACGAGAAAAAACGGGAGGACCAGTCGTTTTTATGTGATGAACAATATTATGGGGAAATGAGGTGTCAGTCTACGAAATGAACAGTCAGGGTTTGGGTCAGGGACGGAGAGCTGGTTAGAAACTGAGGATGGAAGAAATCCTTTGACAGTGATGGTAGTTGCGCGATCATGGAGGCGAAGTTGTCTGCAATCCACCAGAAGGTCAAAGGCGACCAAAAAAATCAGCACCAAGGATAGCAGTGGGAACATCAGCAACCACAAATATCCAGGGGAATAATCGCCGGAGGCCAATATCCAGAGAGAGGGATCGAAATCCAAAGGTTGTAATGGGGGATGAGTTTACGGCCTGAAGGTAAAGACCATGGTTTGGGCTACGTCGGTCGGCTGGCGTGGGAGGGATAATACTAATCTGAGCGCCAGTATCGACTAAAAAATGCCTGCTACTCGTGTTATCACTCACGTAAATTGTGCGACCCGTAGAGTTGCCAGAGAGCTCGGCCGCATTTACTCTCCGGCCGAGGAGTTTCCCTGCGTGGACTTGAAGGAGCAGGGTGGGACACAGCGCCGCGCCTTATCGCCATAGTTGACATGATACCAACATAGGTTGGCGGTCCTGGGGCGAGAGCGGGAACGACGACGGTCACGACAGAAGGAACGTCGAGAGGGACCGGGGGATCGGCGCAGCTGCAAAGCGGCAACAGTCGCTGACAACTGGGCAATCTGCGTCTTAAGTTCAGCAAGGTCAGAGGTGGACACGTTGAGAGGCTGGGACACCTGAGCAATCGTCGGGGATGACAAACGCTCAACCTCCATCATACGGTCAGCCATCTCCGCTAACTTTGATATTTCTAGGTCGTCGGAGCCAGAGGCCAAGATTGTTTGTACAGACGTCGGCAGACGTTCTAAGAACATCTCTTTAAAGAACTTGTCGTCGATTTTCATGTTCCCAACCAGAGAACGCATGCGACGCAAGAGTTCCGACGGCTTGCGATCACCTAAGGCCTCCTCTTTTACTAGTGCGTGATAACGCTGCCGATCGGAGACTGATGTCACGCGAAGAAGTTCAGCCTTTAACTTGGTGTAAGGAGCATCAGTCGGGGGATCTCTCAGAAGCGTCTGCACTTGAGAAAGAATGGTGGGAGGGAGATCCTCGACCAGCTTATAAAACTTGTCGGTTTCACGTGTTATCTTGGCGGAGTGAAAAGTCGCATAAATACGGAAAAAATAAAGCTCTGGCGCATGTTGCCAAAAGTCTGAGAGGGAAGAAACAAGTCCACTGAGAGAAGAAGTGGGATCGTTGGAATTCGTAGAGGACATGATTGTAGAAAGAAAGAAGGCAAACGGGCGGTATGCAAATAGGAAGTCGACTAATTAAAGGCACAAACGTGAACGTCAAAGGGTCACCACTGTGGCGAGCGCTAAAGACAGAACCGTCAATCCCAGACTATAAAAATCAGGATAAGACCAGAGTAATGGAAGAATTAATAATCAAAAGTCAAACGACCTGACAATCCCACTCATGCCGAGCGCGTCGCGCCGAGTTGTGTTCATTCCATTCAGTTAAACAACCAGTAAGTTCAAGAATGAGGAACAGGTAGGGAAAGGCAAGATAGTCTGGCGCCTCGGCACAGGCCGTCCTGCTCTGCAGTACGTCGATTTGTGGCCAAATCTGGAACATTTGAAACACTTCTGAGTTTTATAGGGGCAGTCGACGACATAGTGCCATCCACCGCACTGCCAGCAGGCAGTCTTTGGTCTTCTGGGAAATGTTCCTATCTGTGGCGGCCAGTTTTTTCTAATGTCCAACACCTGTAGCTGTTGACTGTTTGTTTCGCCAATGAACTTTGTATCCTGTTTAATGTTCCTGAGTTTAAAACATTCATCTGCTAAATTCTGTAGAGTCGTGTCACCATCCTGATCCAGTTTGGACAGCAGCCGTGTGCGTATGCCCGCATCTTCCGATAGACTAAGTGATTTTATGAACAACAGGGCCTTAACCTGGTTTGCTGTTGCCTTCTCTAGATCAGCCTGTTGGTACATATCATTTAGTCTGCCTGCCAAATCAAAATAGTCTTCGTCTACCCTCTTCTCCAATTTAAAACATTCAAAACGTCTGTTAAACAATGACTTTGAATAGGTGAATAAAACTTTCAGGTTTCTCACCGTCTCCGTGAATTCGATTTCGGCCGGTTTCTTCGGTAGGACGAATTTGACATACTTCTCGTGTTCCATTCGTCCAAGTTTCAGCAACAGAATTTCCACTTTTTCTCCGTCAGTAAGACTTTTCCCCTCTCTTTCGAACAGTAATTCGTATTTTCTGAACCACATATCGAACGTAAAACCGTCGTCCGGGTCGTAAGTGAATTCCGTGATCCTGTCCTCCAGCCACTTCCTTCTGTCATAGTTTTCTGTCTGCTTCCAGTCCTGCATTCCTGCGAGAAGAGCCATAAAACGGGCTTGCTGTGCTTCCAACAATTTCTGCATCTGTTCTTCACTGATCATTTTCTGTGTTCACCTGCGTCGCCACTTGTTATATCCCCAATTAGTATAACGCCAGTTCTGTGCGAAATAGAAGACAGACAGGATAGGAGAGAACAGCTTTACTGCGTCAGTCACTCTGTGTACATCAACTCTTAATCCTTCCGTCCGTGGCTTCGTATTTAAGGGTTCAGCCCTTGTCTGGTTTGCGTGTTCCTACTGGTCCAGTCCTGAGCGCCCGCATGGGCAGGCCCTCGCGTGTTGCTGGCCCCTGGAGGTCGCGCATGACTCAGCGGCGTGCTAATGTCTGGCTCGCATGCGGGCTTCCTAGCCGAGGATGTCCGGCGAGTTTGCGGTTCTTTGTCAGGCGCGACCCCCGGACGACAGAAACGGTGCGTCGTGTTCTGGGCCGTCCTAACACATATGGAGCCTATCCTCCTCATCTAGTATAACAGTCTCTGATGTGACATCGTGTGAACGCCTTTTGAAAATCAATGATATCAATGTGAACCGCGTCTCTGTCCTCGGGAGCATGGGTCCTGATCTGGTGAGATTGCAGCAAGTCTGTCGTGCCGGAATATCCCTTCCGGAACCTGTGTTGACAGTTCGGTAATAAGTTGTTAACTTCTAGGAATCGCACAAATTCTTTCTTCGTGATCCTCTTCATAACTTTGCTGAGAATGCATAGCAAGCTTATGGGCCTGTAATGCCTCGCTGACACCCAAATACCGTCTTAATATAGAGGAGATCTATGCACTCGCTTCCAATCATCAGGGAGTGCTCTGGTGTAAAATGACATTTGAAAGATTATTCGCGGAGATATAGAAAGCCTACTGCGAAATTCTTTGAGAGGTTTGGATGCTGACTCATCTGGTCCTGAAGATTTCGGCTCGTTTAATGTCTCTAAATTTTTAGGATAAGATCTTCAGTAAAAAGTACATTGATTATGCTCGGGGTCCGCAGAACTTCTGCGAGAGTGGAAAAATTTTTTGCATGTGGTGAATGGTGGGAAACATGACATCACGCTTTTAGAAGATATACCATTGCACGACGAAAATATTAGGTGATTTCTAAGAGAAAGAAAATGCAATCGCTGGAACAAGAGGTTCATTGACCCGGCTTTTTGAGTTCTTACTCTAACCCATCGTCAGATTAAGTCAAATATAAGGGTGATGGAGACACAAGGAGTGCAGTATTTCTAGACCACAGGCTCCGCGTAACCGCATGCCTTATATAACTGGCGGCTCCCGCATTCGTCGTTGGGGGGTCGTAATTGTGGGTTCTTGACGCAATTATCACTCAGCAATTTGACTCATTGTCATTAGATCTGCTTGTGATCCGCGTCCACCGACATGACTGATCATTCTACCCAGACTAAGTCTCAGTACGGATAATGAGGCCGGGAGGTCACTGCACCTGTCGATCGACTGAGGGCCAGAGAGCCATGACACGGTTGTCATCTCTTGTGAAAATTCCTCCCCGTCATATTTGGAAAGAAAGTCTGTGGCAACTCCCTTTGGCTGTCTGGACCAAGGAAATATTTCAAAGAAAAGTTAAATCATCATCTTACCAATCACAGGCTTCACTAACATCCGAGCGAGTCAAGACATTAACAGTTCTAAGATGCACGTCGGAAATACTACTGTTTAAATGTTAACTAAGGATTGAGCGAAGTGGACCGAACGGCATCATAAAATCAACACATTTATGCAACGCGACTAAGGTGAGTGGCTTAGCAATAAGACGGTTTTTAGTGACCGGTTGTGTTTTGCAAACGGGATTTACCAAAGTAAAATGTAAGTACAGGGACAGAGAGACTCCGACGACCGGCGAATTTTGGTCTCATCTTTGTAACCGAGCTAATGGCCGAATTCCAGCAGAATTTGAATGTAATAAAGATAAGACACGCTTACGACAGGTATACTTCCAAAATGCGAATTGCAGAAACTGCAGAAAAACTGCTGGTGAAACACTTCCCCTGCAAGCTGGCTGCGGTTGGCAGACGCAAAAGATTCAGATCCGAAAACGAAAACACACAGAATTCTTATCACCGTTCCCCGCTCCCACCCACAGGTCGCCAGGTTGTGCAGTGTCATTCTGCTAGCTTCAAATGTCCGTTCCCTTCTAGACAACCCAATGACAAACCGGCCGTAAAGGAGGATAGCATTGATCGCCAGGATCTGGTCCTGCACAAAGTGGGCATTGTGGCTCTTCGCGAGACCCGCTTTTCCTATTTGGACAACTGGATTAGGTGGGCGAAGCATGCATGCTTTAATGGAGCGGACGTCCAGAGACAGCCTGATGAGACGCTGGAATCACTTCCACCTTCGGAACCGACGTCGTGGAACGAGTGCCATGCGCCCGTAAGGCGTAACTGATCGTCTCATGGCCATGAGATTGTCACACTGTGGGAACAAATTTGTCATAATCGTCAACTCTCATTCCCCAAGTGACCAACTCCGATGACAGGAAGGACAAATTTTATAAAGATCTGCACGCCGTTCTAACGACCTTGTCGAAGACACGAAGACTGGTTGTCCCCGATGACTTCAGTACTCGCTTTGGCACATGCCATGCCGTCTGGAAAGAGGTGCTCGTGATCGGAAGCTGCAAGAGCTGCAGAGTTTTCTTCCTGCAGGTCTGTGCGGAACTCAATCTTCCCCTGACCAATACCTCCCGTCCTCCTAATAGCTATCGCACTCTGTGTCAAAACGACAAGACGCGGACTGCGGCGCTGTGACTAACAAGGTTAAACAGCCAGTCAGTGCGTACTACACAGGACCCCGTCCCCAATCCAGGAACAAAGCATTAAGATTTACAGACCACCAAACCTTCTGAGTGCAGCTGATGAGTCGCTCCTTGGTTTAGTCAAACACGTAGCTAGCCACCAAGAGGTACTTATTGCTGGGGATTTCAAAGCACCTGCAATAGAGTGGGAAACTATGGTAGTTAATGGTGGACCAGCCTCTTTCAGCAATAAGCTACTGGACCTCACACTCGATCTCCCTCTGGCGCAACATGTGAAAGTACGAACAAGATTTCGAGAGAACCAGAGAGCAAATTGTCTAGAACTAGTTTTCACTAAAGACTTCTCTAATATCGACGAAGTGTATTCGAATGCACCTCTCGGGAAAAGTGACCATACTACGCTACTATGGGATTACTCGCTCTTTTCTAAACGCCAGAAGAGAATCGAGGGCCAACCTAATATCTGGAAGGCAGATTTTAATATGATGAAGAACGAATTGCTGTCTGTGAATTGGGACCAAATACTCAGGGGAGATCCGGAGAACGACTGGATATCTTTTAAGACGATTTCACCCGATCTGATTAGGCACTGTTGTCCAACTAAAGTACAAAAAACAACTAGTCGACCTGCTTGGTTAACTAGGGAGCTAAATAGGCAGCTACGGAAGAAAAGCAAAAGATGGAAAATATTCAGGGAAACTGCGTCACCAGTGCATTTCGAAGAATTTCGTCGTCAACAAAACGCAGTCAAAAATGTATCCGTCAGGCACGGAAGGAGTATGAATCCAAAAGTATCCGACAGGCTGAACAGAAACCTACGATTTTATTTCACTATCTCAACAGTAGACTGAAAAATAAGGACCCGGTCGCGGTGCTGAATGATGGTAATCCTGTAGAGACCACTGAGAACAGCGGGAAATCCGAACACTTAGGACAGTATTTTGCCTCGGTTTTTACTAGAGAAACAGAGTTTCGCAGTCGCAGTGCTAACAATGCTGTTGAGACTGCTGACCGCGTGCTTGACTCCATACTGTTCCCGACAGCTGTCGTGCAAAAGGAGCTGAAAAATCTCAAGGAAGCAAACTCCTCGGGTCCGGACAATATACCGGCCAAATTCTTGAAGGAACTAGCGAATGAACTTTCCAAACCACTGGCGCACATCTTCCGCTCGTCATTCGAATTGGGGAGGTTGCCATCGGAATGGAAGACAGCAAATATATTTCCGATATACAAGGGCGGGACTCGCACTAATGCCAACAATTACCGGCCTGTTAGTCTCACCTGCATCTGCTGTAAAATAATGGAGGCCATAGTTAAGAAAGCAACAATGGAGTTCCTGGAGCAGGGCCATTTAATCTCAGACCTGCAGCACGGCTTCAGACAGAACCGTTCGTGCCTTTCCAGTTTATTGCTGCCGACGGAGCAGTGGACTCGCGCACTGGACGAGGATGGGAGGGTTGATGTCATATACACAGACTTTAAGAAGGCGTTCGACAGCCTCCCACATAAACGCCTAATCTACAAACTTTCTGGAATTGGGATAAGAGGAAGGCTGCTGACATAGATAACAGATTTTCTTACCGGCAAATACCATACCGTGTGCATTGAGGCCTCAAGGTCAACTCCTACTCACGTTCTAAATGGTGTACCCCAGGGCTCCGTCTTAGGGCCGTTGCTATTCCTGGTTTACATTAACGACTGCGTCGACGACCTGGGATGCAGCGCCATCATGTTTGCTGACGATGTTAAGCTGTGGAGACCCATCAGATCTGATGCAGACGGGTACGCGCTTCAAGACAGTCTCGACCGCCTAAACAGTTGGTCAACTCGCTGGCTCCTTAGTTTTAATGTGGACAAATGTGTGGTCCTGAGACTCCGCACCAGACGGACCAGTAAGGAGGACGATTCCTTTCAATACGTCCTTGGTGGTCAGCCCCTTTCAAATGTTGTGGAACAGAAAGACCTGGGCGTCCTAATGACCTCCTCGCTGAAACCATCTTCACAGTGTTAAAGGGCAGCCAAAAGTGCGATAAGGGTGTTATTTGCGCTGAGGCGAGGATTTGTGCAGACCGACAAGGAGCTGTTCGTCCAGTCTCACTTAGAGTATGCAGTCCAGACCTGGCGACCGTGGTTGAAGAAAGATTATCAACGACTGGAAAGAGTACAGGCGATGGCTACGAAGATGGTCGAGAATCTTCATAATTTGCCTTACGAAACCAGGCTGACCGAACTAAATCTGTTTCCTCTAAATTACAGGCAACTGCGCGGCGATCTCATTCAAACCTACAGGATTGTCAGAAGCCGTGAGTGTGCCCTAGACTTTGATGAATTTTTTGAATTGGCCCGGACCGAATGTCTGCGTGGTCATCCCTTCAATCTGCAAAGAAAGGGGACTCATTCGGACGTCCGACGGAACGCCTTCTCTCACAGGGTCATCGGGGCATGGAATGGACTCCCTGATGCCGTCGATCTTTCCGAAAGTGTCAAATCCCTTAAAGTGCAGACTAGATGCTCATTTGTTGAGAACCTACTCTACATATAATAATGATTATTTTAGCGGCGGCAGTTTGCGCCTGACTCACACTAACCTCTAACTTTTTAACTTGTCGCCTTTGCTGATGTAATTGATGACTTTATTTCTGTTTATCGATATGAATAGGGAGCTCAAGGGCGAAAACCTCATTCCCTTAATAAACTGACTGAAACTGACTGAACTGACTGAAAGGGGAATCAGATCTCTTGTGAGTGAAAGTGCCATGGAGGCCGTATCAATAAAAGGTCATGAAGTACGTCTCTCAGTCCTGTGACGTAGAGAGTTATCTCGTCATTTGGAAACCCTTTAAGTCAAAACTAGTAGCTCGCAGTGGTAGATTCAAGCGCGAAAGATTTGTTATAATGAGGAACAAACTGATGTGTCATGAGGGTTGATCTCTGGTGTGGATATCATTATTCCGTTCATCTCCCTTGGGCTGGTGCTGAGATTTTGCGCAATGGCTGACAGGGCGTGATGGACTACGCCTAAGACGCCACCTGTGAATCTACGACGGTCGTTTTAGACTCGTGAGAACTCCTCACGGCCTGCGCAAGGCGTACCTTGAGGCGTTTTGATTTCCGCTTTGGTCCAGCGCATCCGCAGAGCAGCCACCTGGGGATCAACCCAGAGCTTACCTTGTTGTTTCAAATTTGGAGATACGGATAATCCTCAATGATTTTAAGGATGCTAACATCGTGCACATCTACAAATCCAAGGGAACCTGCAGTCTGTGATAATCGCAGCAGCCTTTCCCTTACCAACATCGCAGGAAAAACTTAGTTAATATCATGATCATTTGCCCGATGACACATCTGGGGTAGAGACTTCATCCAGAAATGTGCAACAGATTCTGAAAACACAGCGAGGCCAGAGCCATGATCTTTGGGGTGTTGGGAGAGTGAGGACTAACATCTACACCAACTTCGTGGGTCGGATAAACGTTTTCGACAAGTTATTCCCAATGGACTTTTGAAAAATCGTCGTGTTCACTTCGGTTTATTTGAGGGCAAGTAGGCGTTTACCTCTGACATTCCTATTTGTTACACGCAGAAGAAGTATCTTGAAGAACTGGAAAGGGAGTAACATGGAAGAAATACAAGGTAAATATCAAACACTGTAGAGATAACACGGTATTTGAAGGCATATGAACTCAGTTTGATGATCAATACAATAAATGTTTGAGGCACACCTAAGCTACAGGGAGAGTAATAAGCTTTGTAGTCTGCAAACGTCTTGGTAAATGCTAGCGGTGGTGTGCTCTGCGGTTGATACATCAATAAATTACACGGGCAGGTGTTACTTGAATATTGGTAGTAGTATCATGATTGCATTGAGTCGTTGCCGTGGTCTGTCATGACGGTTGCGGTCGGGTGGCATTGTGGTGCGCACTAGAATTATGATCTAACTTCATTTTAAAGTTTCTAGGGATCCATATAGAACGACGTCCTCAGTCAAAGCATTCCAAGCTGCTACCACGCTGTTAGAGAAAAGGGACTTCCGTATGTCTAGCCGGGAACCAGCCACATGTAGTTTGATCGGATGACCTCTCAGATCAGCCATAGTCGCCAACTTGAGGAGGTTTCCTGATACGAGGCAGCAGTTATAATTACGAAGGATGCGAAAGGCTTGTATTGGGTCACCCGTAGCTGCCTGTAACCCAAAGGAAAGTAATCAAGATTAGCTAATCGCGTTTCGTAGGGTAGTGAACCGTCCAGTTACAGGTTTGGTTGCCCGCTGTTGAACTTTATCGGGCATGATAAGGTCTTTAGCGCTCCAGCATCTCCATGCGCGGATATCAAACTCTACGTGCGGCCGCACAAAAGTTCGAAAGACCCTGGCGAGAGAACGCCCATTTGACGAAGTTTAGGATGGACATCGTCGACTTGGCTACCTTTGAGCAGTGTAGAGAAGGCCTGAGCGAGGTTGTGGTCCACACACCTAAGTTCTTCTGTGTGACGACTTCTTACAGTGTCCTGCCAGTCGGGCGGTAGACCGTGCAGTTAGTAGGACTGAATCATGCGAAGTTACATTTGTTAACGTTAAACGGCAAAAGCCAGTCCTTCGACCATTGCTCGAGGCGGTCTAGGTTTGCCTGCAGTCGCACTTAATTTACTTTATTTCGTATGGTATTCCATATCTTTATGTTATCAGAATACATTATGACATCGCCATCCAGTTCATTTGCACAGTCATTGACATATATAATGAACAGGGTAGGACCAAGAATAGAGCCCTGGGAAACACCAATCTTAACGGCAACCTCCAAAGACTGCTGGTCAATGATATGGGCAACTTGAGAGCTGTCGAGTGAAGAGCTTCGAATCCACATCAGAAGCTTACCTCGAACTCCTATACGGCTGAGTTTATACAGAAGGCGATGGTAAGGCACACGGTGGAGGACCTTTTTGAAGTCGATGTAAACCGCATGCGCACATGTGCGTCCTGAAATTTGGACGTCCAGTGAAATTCATACAATTTATACATGACGGCCGCGGACGCATCCGATGTGACCAATAGGGTGAAGCATGGCTGCCTACCCTCCCCGATTATATTTTGCCTTATATTCTCCGCTAAATTTATGAACGCCTAGTGTGCAGGACTGCCGGGGGCCGATAACGACTGCCGAACCAAAGAAAAACTGCTCAACATCCGTCTCCTGAAAGCATCTTCAAGGACATCTAAGCACGGCACTCATGACCTACTGCCTGCTGAGAACTGTGCGCCAAACATCACAACGGAAAAGCACTTGCAGCGGAATGCGGACCTTTTCACCTTCGGCTGCATTAATGTCCGTCATAAAATCAGCACGCAAAAGAGCAGTCATGCAAAAACCGGTAGCAAATGCCTACTACACCTACTGTAGGCACCCTTCAACAGTGAAAAAGTTCGCATATCTTCAGAGTACAATTTCAAAAAACATAAAGACAGACGACAATCTTGTGATTTGTGTCTTCGGAGACAGTCGGGCCTTCGGTAGACTAAAGCATTCTCTCTAGAGTCACCATAGCATACTACTCAAAAATAGACCGCCCATGTTTAAGCTTGTAGTTCTAATAAGGCTTTTGCACAACGACCAGCGAGGGAAGTCGACAATCTTCATTTCAGCTTGCTCCTGAAGAAAACTGATGGTGAAGTCGCAGGAAACGATCCTCGGAACTAAGAATCTGGAAGGAACCAGCGTCTTCGGTACCCACGCATGCTGAGGGCAATACAGTTGGGATGGAGCAGCCAAATCATGAGGATGTAGGGCGGACGCCTGCTCAATCGGCTATTCCACGGCAGCGTTGTCACGTGTGGTCGCGGACAAGACAGACAAAAGCTTTGCCACAAAAACACCAAAAAATTTCACTCTTGTACCTGAAAGTCAGCCAAGGGACCTGGAAGGAGTTCACTCAAGACCGTCATACATGACCCATTCTCGTAAATTATGGAGAAGTAATTTCTAAAACCAACTGAATGGCAGACAGGGGTCCGCAGGACTTATATGCAACCGGCCCCTGGCGCCAGCACTCAACCCTGCCATTGTGTTCACATTGTAAATGGATATTGCGGGCACGGATCTGCTTCACTGGCCAGCTGCCGCAACTGCCCACACCGCAGTTGAACATTCAGACGACGTATGTGTCTATCCGGTCAAATCTGCATACACAAGAGCGGAATTCGCAGCATCACCACCTCAGCCGGCTCACATTACACATCGCAAACCACTACCATTAAAACTAAAAACTACGCCATCTTCAATGAAGCCGCCATCACCAACCAGTCTCATCCTACCCGCACTCCCACTGAACTTTCGAACCACCCAACGACCTGGTCGGTAACTCGCGAATCCGCCGCACCGATACCGGTGAGCCAGTGTCGGAAGTCCCGATATACAGGTACCACTCTTGTCTCATCAGCTCACATTGCCCCACGACACTCGGCCATCATATGAGCCCATTGGGCCATATGCGCCTCCTCGGAAATCTTAGGTGATAACTCCGGACCAGGTCCCATCACCACACCTCGTTGTACCTGGTCACACACAACTCTCTAGGCTACATGCACACCTACTCCACAAAGATGCTTGGACTTTTTTGACCGAAAATGTATGCCGTGCGCTCCACAGCAGGGTGAGAGCAGGCAGTGACTTGGACGTGAGTTAGTTCAGAGTGATGGCGGACTTGCGCAGCATCTACCACACCCTCCAATTCCGCCTGGGCACGAGGCCAAGGAAGAGTCAAGAAATCTGGAGGTGGGTGAGGGCGCAGGTGGTCGACACAACGAAAATCCGCATCTAGGCGTACCGCCACACCCCTTGGTCTACAGATCGGGATTTCGCGCCAAAAAGAGGGGATGGGAGCGTACACACAAGGATTATACACACGCGAGGGTAGCGTCTTGAAGCATACATGTGTGAGAATGCAACTAAGGGGCCATCGCAGCCTGACTCGCAGTCTACTAGTCGACCGCTCAAAATAAAAACGCACAACTGGGTGATTGTGTGGTCTGAGTTTCAGTCGTCCACCTTCCAAGCCACGGCTTCTAGCGCACGGTGATAGTCCCGAGCGTGTTAAATATTTTTTATGGCGAGGAATCATACGCTGAGTTGACTTCACTCTCCCTATTCCGTGCACCTGCCGACTGTCCGAGCCGGTCAACCAAATGATGCTGAGATTGGGAGTCTACTCCAGAACACTTACACATACGCCACCCACATATCAGCATGCCTTTCCGCTGTAACAGGTGTACTATCGACTTTGCTAATACCGACAGTATTTTGGGGTAACTGGAGAGCTCGGTTGTAGTGACACCTTCGAAATGCAGCCTCCATCACCATCACTGACGTGAGGCCCGAAGCGCACTTACAGAAGCCTGGTACATACCGTGATGGCCAGGCCATTTATGCCACGCGTAGACAGGCTGCTTAGCTTTGCCATTGACTGCACGCGCGCCCACCTTCGGTCGCCCTGAAATTGTCCAGCCATGGGGGAACGTGGGTGGGTGATGAGAGTGCGGTAGATGTTGTGCTGCGCGAGAAGCTTAAACGATGATTACGACAGCTATCGATCTCGGAAAAAAGGAAACAGGTTTTAAACTGTCTCTGGCATGGTAAAATTCCGTCTTTGGTAACATTTCCATAAAACAACCGGCAAATGCTTTTAAACCACAAGGCAGAGCAGAATCCTCCGTTTCTCCTATGACGTTACTTCTGGTGCCTACTTCGTCTAATACCATCAACGAACTGTTGGTGGATGACAAGAATATAAGCGGAAGACTATCACGGGATATTAAATTGTCCCGTGGAGATGCGGGGCCTCCATAACGGTTGTAGACTTCAGTCCAGGCAACAGTAGCTTCCAGAGGCAGACATTCTGCTTAAAATATGCGTACTCTAGAAGACATCATCCCCGACCTCCTAATTGCTGCAATTCTGAGAATAGCCCAGAAAATATGCTTTCGAGAAATTCTATTAGCTGTTCTTCAGTGAGGCCGAACTTTGTCTAAGGCTCACGATTGGAGTAAAACCTGACTCGGAAATCCGATGTTCGAGTTCGTGCACTAAAACGTTGCCCAAAATCTCCACTTCTCCGCTGGCTTCAAGTGAAATTTGTCAACGGACTTCACACACGGTTCTCCATCCGTGCCCAGACCCATGTGGCAACTAACTGTTATTTGTAGAATAGGCCAGATATTCGCATATGCCTGTGTAAAACAGTTCATTCAAAGATAGCAATCGAGTTCGTTAAGTGACTAAGTAGATAATGAGCACTGGATTTCTCGCAAATTGGAAATTCTGCTCAAGCACTCGTCGAACACTCATTAGGCAACTCAGTCCGTAAGACGGAAGAGAAAAGGATCCCGATCAACGTCAGCACGCTTCTGACTAGGTTTCAGTACTCATGAATTTAAAAATTTGAGTGGTGACTCAGGTATCGGACAGCCGGAGATACCACCGGTCATTTTGCACTTTTACTCAGAAAGCGCTCGCATAACAAGAGCCGCATCCCCAAGTCTTATTAGGGACAGTAAAGATGACCTTTCGTTCGTTGGTAATTCGCCGTGTTCCACAGTTCACATCCAAACAAATCATAATTTCAGAGCAGAGTGCCCATTGCGGACACATTGTGCCAACAAAAGGCTGCTAAAGACAGCTTTTAAAACGGACTTATGTACATCCAAGGGACCTGATCAACTAAAAATAAGCACACAAAGTAGTAAAAATCGAACGTCAGCTTCATTGAGGGATACCGGTCGGATCGTACCGAGTCCATAGTAAAAGATACAGCGCGAAATGCTGGGGGAGAGGGGGGAGGAGGAGGAGGCAGAGGCGGGAGAAGGCAGTGCAGGCAAAATGCAGCAGGTGGAGGAGAAATTGAAACACAGGAGGAATAATGAGCGACGGGAGGTCGGAGGGGGGGGG
>CACRXP010000200.1:701628-733709 GCA_902702965.1 Spirometra erinaceieuropaei | reverse complement strand
CAAATTCGCTAAAAATGACTACTTTACCATTACGCTTTCCTTTCGACTTCTGATGCGTTCGAGTGTAAGCATATTTTATAGACAACATTAGAGAACCACTTTCCATGATCCTTTTACAGCAAGTTACGTCTTCAACTTCTTTTTAACTGAAGAAAGGACATCCTGATGATTCAAGAGGTTTGTACTTAGGTGAAACCGAAAACTTTTTATTAAAGTAGCATCGTATTTGTACATTTACCAATGCTACTTTCGGAGTGATCTATATGCAATGAAATATTTTACGGTCGCTAGTGGGAATCTTCTTAATAAAATATAAGAGTTCATGTTTCTCACTGATTGAAAGTGCACAAAGACAAGTAGGCTCTAAATTATTCAGGCACTGAATGACACCTTCATCAAGTCAAACACTTGAGGACGTAATTTTATGCAAAGTAAGCGAAGGAAAAGATGTCTCTCTTATGTTTTCAATGAAGAGTGCTTGAATCTATAGACACACCGAGAACCAAAGAAAAAAGCGTGCTTCTTACGTAGTCACTTGCGATTATTTTGATTCTTGCAGGCTGCCGGAGGGACGCGCATTCAATGGCCGGTATCCCGACATGTGTGTACTATCTTTGGGATTGTGCCGCATGCCAGTCAACATTTCAACCCCAGTTAAATAACTTCCTCCACCGAAGTCACATGTTAATAATTTAGTTGACGTTTCGCGGATCAGATCACCTACTCATACATGGCGGACAAAACGCAACACCGACTCCAATCTCCCCACGCAATGTTAAAATGCTATAAAACTGAGAGAACCAAACAATACTCACCCAGCTTTCTGGATTTTCGGAGACGAATTATTAAGATCACACAGAAGAAGAGAAGGAGAACCTAAAAAGGAATGTTTGAAAGACAAATGGGAAATGACGGAATGTTGGCGAGCAACAAAAAAACTGGAGATAAGCGGACAAAATGTGCTATGAAGGGGAGCTAGAGTCAACAGGGTCCCAGATCGTAAGAGAGAAGCCGTCAACACAAATTGAAAGGCAAAAGATGACAAGTGTAAGCATTTTGGGCACTGTAAGACAGTGCCACAGAAAACAAGGAATAAGGCAGAAGAACATTTGCAAACTCCTCGCAAGTACCAAAATCGATTCTCATATGGGTGATTACCCCAGAATTGGTCCTCGTCTTAAGTTTTGGCGAGAAAATACTGGGTCTGCCTCTCTTTCTGCATAGGCAAAAGGTGCTAAAAGTATAATCATCTAAGCGACTCAAGTAACTGAACAGCATGTCATTGAGTTCTAAGAAAAACTGGACCCCTGGAAATTATGACAAACGCGTCGTAATGAGTAGAAACACCGTCGCGCCGCTAGCAAAGGCAAGGTTACGTGCCGTATAAAAAGAGTACGAAGCGTGTGAGCAGTCTGTTTCGTACGGTCCCAGAAAGTGTTTAAGCGAGTATGCCATGGGCCCCAAGGTTTGTGAGCATCTGCTATACCATGATCAGCAAATCCTGGTCCTCGCAGCCTGGTGTGCACTGGCAGTCCTCCGCTACCTGGTTCTATGGCGGTAGATGCGTTTGCGCTCGCGCTGGGTATACAGGTCATGTGCATGGTTGTCCAATCATCCAAGTCTTTTCCGTTTTTGTTGTTGGTCAAAATACTGGTCAAGTGTTTGTTGTGGACCAGGGGGTGTGGAGGGGAGCGCTAAGGTGAGGGTTCGGACCACTATCCACCAGCGCAGTCCCCGCCTCCGTCTTCTTGAATCCGGGCTGAGGTAGGGAAGGAGGGTAGAGTGCAGCATGTGCTGCGCAGGTCACCGTGCTTACTTCACCTTGTTGTGGAGCACGCGGTGGACACCATCGAATGCGACGGTCGAAGCACCATACCATGGTCCGAGCGCCTAGGTCCATTTCGTTCTGTGAGGCTTATGATAATCGAAGTTAACCAGCTTAACGTAGGAGAGGGTAACGCGAACTGACCAGCGACGTCCAAAATAAACTAACAGATAATATGTGCATCGGCATGTAAAATATAAGCCAGTGAGCTAGCCTTGAAAAGCGACCCCCGTGGCGTAGGTTCCCGATGTTCCAACAACAGTCAGATTATACAGACGACCTCTATTCCAGTTAGTGTCACGAAATTTAGTGGAGTTGGAGGGGGGAAAGGAGGATAAAAAGGCAGCCGCAGAAATAGAGGTATGCTATCCTCGAAAACTGGTCGGGCTTGCATCTTTAGACGGTAGCAAACATAGGCATGCCGAAGGTGTGAGGGGGAGAGGGGGTTAACTGGTATAAGAGGAAGAAAAATTCCCACAAACAGACGGAAAGGAGAGGCAACAGAAGTCCACTTAAGGTGTGCGAAGAGGATACAGTTTGCTGTGACTTCGATAATAAACAAGAGGGCTATGGAATGGCATCTAAAAGATGCAATTTGAATTTAAAATGTATGCCGGCAGTCCAGATGGATTGTTCAGATGATTGACTTCTATGGAGCCCATTCTACACAGAGAAGGCAAAGTGAGTAAATGTCGCATAACTAAATTCCAGTAGTCTGTAGGCCTAGACACCAGCTGAAGAACATTCACACATAGATGCACGCAAAAAAGGTACAGAGAGATGACGGGACAATGGCTCTAAATAAGTTACGGAGGTAGCGCACAAGATTCGTCAGTCGCTGTAGGCTGGTGCTCTACGCAAGTGGCGCCTAATGTAAGTGGTGCGACTGCATTGTCGTCCTCCACAGCACATTGAGAACCTTTGTGTGTGTATGCGTATTCCAATGTAGGTAGGAAGTGTGCGTCTTGACTTCGTTTCCATGCGGCTCCTATGGAGCATCGGTGATTCGATTCTGAGGCTATCACGGCGCAGTAGCTTGGAAGACTGCTGACTGACGCCCCAACTCGCAGTCTGCCCAGTTGCGTGTGCGCGTGTTTGTGTGCAGCGGCGGACTGGTGGGCGGAGAGCCAGGCTGAAGCGGTCCCTTCTTAACGTGACCTACAACACTCTCACGCATGTGAGATATATGCCGCTCAACCACCGGTGTGTTAATTCCTGGCACTCGTGTTTGGGGGACCAGGCCATGCATATGGCGCGTGCAGACAAGGTCAATAGATATGTCGGCCACCGCGACCACTCCCCACTCCAGTCAAATGACCGGCTCGGACAGTGGTTAGGGACTGGGAACGCGAAGGGAGTGAGGTCGACAGCTCCGCGCATTACCCTCACTAAAAACAATCTGAGACGATTGAAGCTATCACGGTGCGCTAAAATCCGTGACTTGGAAGATTGTCACCTAACGAGATAACTTGGACCTCGCAGTCGGCCCAGTGTTGTGCGTTTGTGTGAAGCGACCGGATGGTGCAATGGCTGCAATGGCTCCTCCTTAATGTGGCCTTTATGGCACTCCCAGTCCGTGAGATCCGAGCCAGGTCTGACGGCGCAACGGGTGCGGCTTTGGCCGTGCCAGCAACTTTTTAGTTGTTTGTCAAAAACCTGGTCATTTGCTGTGTAGACCAGGGGATGTGGAGTGAAACACCAAGTTGCGGGCCCGACCGTTCCATCCACCTGCGCCCTCCCTCGCCTTCAGTCTTCTCGACTCTGTTTTGGCACCGGATCCGGGTGGGAGAGGTGGGAGTGCCGTAGATGCTGCGCATGTATACATTCACTATGAAATAATTAACGCACAAGTCATCGTGCATGCGCCACCTTGCCGTGGGGCACACGGTGTATATCGTCAGCAATTGCAGTCGGACTGTAGTGTGTGTGTGCGTGTGTGCTCAACGCAAGCAGACCATCAGAAGGTGTTTGAGAGGCCAGGCTTCCGGTAAAAATTAACCTACTGGCATAAAGGCTATGGAAGCCAAACAGGGGTTAGAAGAAGTTAGTACTAATGGCGCCTGTTAGTAACGGAGTGAGACGCGGAGCAGGACTTGGCGTCAGGTTCAGGTAGAATAATTGCTGAAAACCCGCCAGTAGATCTTCTGTGGAGTAGACCGAAATCTGGTCAGGAACACCACGGAAAAACAACTTGAAAAAACAGGATGTGAAACAGACCATAGTAGAAGAACCCGAGCTTTTAGAAAACACA
The DNA here is from genome assembly GCA_902702965.1 of Spirometra erinaceieuropaei. NCBI lineage: Eukaryota > Metazoa > Platyhelminthes > Cestoda > Diphyllobothriidea > Diphyllobothriidae > Spirometra > Spirometra erinaceieuropaei. The sequence goes on along the minus strand of CACRXP010000200.1, from coordinate 729,633 downwards.
AGTTCTCCGTGAATAGACTACGCACAAAATACGGTGTATGAAAAGCTTTGCTTCTTTGCCGACCGATTTCGTCCGATGACTTGACAAATGTGGCCGCCTGAAGTCATAGCCGAGACGGTTTGGGTGTTTTTTTTGAAAATACACAACGCACATGATGCCCAACTATAAAAATAAATAGTATGACTGAGTAGTCTGGTGGAAAAGCGACGTAGGCTCTGCGCTAGTGGACTGAAGGTGACTTAAGAGACTTCAAATGAGGCATGCGAAGGAAACTATGTCAAGTGATATTGCAGATACGAAGTCTCACATGCCATTCTGATAATTGAATAAAACGCGGAAATCGTTCGAAGGCAAGGAGAGTATTTAACGCGTACGTCATATTGACGAAAAGTTGCATCGCTGATACGAAAGTGCTGCCGCTCATGAAGAAGATGTGCTGTCTGCAGTGCAGTTTCAACCAGGGATATGGGTGGACCTACGTCTCGTAGTATAATTTCCCCCAATTCCTCATTTTTTTCCTTCCCTTGACCTCCACTGGGGAGCCTTTGTATTTTGTGCATGATGGTAGGGACGACGAAAATGGAGGCTTTCCGTTGAATCAATACCGACGAAGACGTGGTGGACTGGAATAAAACTTTAGTCCCGCAATCTGGCCAGGTCGATGATTGCCATCCCCAACTGACTTTGAATACGTCCAGTCGCGGTAAACAGGTCGTGAGCCTGTAACTCGATGAGCAATTGAGCCTTGATTCAAACAGACCTTTTTGAATCGAAGGTTGGGTATGGCAGACAAACAGTAACAAAAGCAATCGAAATGGCCACTTCAGTCACCCTAGTCTGTTCTGTAGTCATTAATTACTCGCCACTTCGGGACAAACGAAGCAAAATGAAACGCTCGTACTTAGGCCTGTAATCAAGCTAAAGTGATGGGAGGCTTATACGCGACATAGCTCTTCCAAGCAGTTGGCTGAACGATGAAAAACAGTGTATATTTCTGTGTTTCTGCAAAAATTTGACTGGTTAGGCGTGGCCAGGCATGAGGGCCTTAGGAAAGACCTTAATTGACAGGTCGCCCGAAAATAAGCAGTTATTTGACCCTGATACCCAACTTTAAGTGGGGCGCCCCCGACCTACACCTGTTCAACCTGATAAGAAACCAAAGGCGTGAACAAAGTTCCCAGACTGATACGGGAAGGATTCACGAGACGTGGCTGCGTTATCAATTATTTTTAACTAAACAACTACGAATCACTACGAGGGTGTGACCATTCTGTAATAGAACCGTTGAGGCTGAGAGCTGCCTCAAAGATGGTTTATTAAGTCGCAATAAATGGAACACAGGTCCTGCGCGCTCGGCGCCCCACTGTCATGCGGATACCACAAGAAACAACAATGGGGACGATTCATCTTTTTAAGTACAAAAAGCATTACACGAGCCTTTCAACTGCTACGTAGGAGTATACAAAAGTGATTTGTCAAAAGACCAAAGAGCACCGATGTCTAGTATTATAATTGTACGACGGAGGGAGGTGGCGACGACGGCGCGGCATGTCAGTGAGTGTTCAAGTCGATGAGTCAGCCAGTAGGACAGATAAGGTCTGCATAAGCAATATCATTGCACGGGGGCGTACATGCCGCGATTTTTTTCAGTTGGGTGGACTATGGAGAGTATACAAACCAATCTTGTGATTATTCTGCTGAAGGCTTTAGGAGGAAAAAGTATATAAGCCAAAAAGCTCAGTTCGAGGCGAGATTAGACAATAATAGACAGAGGCTGCTGGGTTGGGCTTAGAAATACTGAGGGAATGTCATGGTCCCTCTGTTTGGGGTTTAAAGTCATTTCTATAAAACTGTTTTCACGATGCCATCAATAATCCAACAAATTTTAGACGACGAGGAAAACGTCGCCATGTCCAGCTGCAGAAGCCACAAAAACGAGGCCCACACGGCTGCCGACCGAGAATAATGCGCGACGCCGTGAACCTGGAACACTGAGTTGGCTGAGTCATTTATGTAGCCTATCATGTGGCATGACAGATCGGAAAAGATCTAGAACCACACCACTCTCACGTTCAATTTCTTAACCCCCGCTGCCTTCTAGCGCGGAAAACACATCCTCTGGGTCTGGACAAAGTCAATTAGCAAAACAATCGTTTTGTTGACAAGATATGAAACTGAGAAACTCAGCCAGTGTTTGGCTTCAAATTGTCAGGCTGAACAAAAGTTTACATCACAGTCCAGAGCAGATCACCCTCGTAGACATATATAGCCTTCTAGACTTCAGCACATATCCCGTTGGCGTTGTTCGGCTCCCCAAACAAGCCGAGATTGTGCACTCATTACGGATTCACGAGTTGTAGCAGGAGTAGCAGGCAAAAATGCATCTATTACGAATAAGGCCAAATGCAATGCTGCATGCATGCATATTCGACCGCCGAAGAAGCAGCGCAGAGGCCGTTGGGATAGGCAATGGATGAAATATGGTTGGTAACAAGGAGCTAGAAAGTGATCGAGACAGGTCGTGAGTGGTCACGGAAGGAAGGAATTAGCAACAGAGTGCAAACCGTAAGTACAAATGCAGGCAGACTGAGCAGGTGACCCAACTACCCTAACATATTACAAACTCTACTGCCTCGAGTAATGCTCCACGTAAAAGTGATTAGTTGGCTCCAACTAGCTTCCTGGTGGATGAGAACTCTGGAATGGGATGGCGGTTTGGCTCCGCCCGATAATAAACGCTTTCTGATAACTGAGCTTGCGCACCCTGCACAGCCTGCGCATTTCGTCAATATTCCGCTTATAAGAGTCCTGTCCTGCGATCATCACAAAAACAGGTTAGCCTCGTCAGCCAGCAGAAAGGGCATATTACTTAATTTACACAGCCAAAAAAGCGTGGCTAAAGTCGTTCACAGGTAGAACCCTTCCTCTTCGCGGGATAGGGTATCGCGCCGCAGATAAGTATGGTGGTGCTTAAAAAGAATAAGAGGCTGTGGAAGACGAGTTGGAGCTAAGCCTATAACCGTAGGCGACTTTAACAAAATATATATTCCTATTGGGCTCCACACCTTGACTGAACGGTCCAATTCAGTGTGACATTTTCATCTAATGCCTCGACAATTACGTCATCAATGACTGTGGTCAAGTGTACGCACACCTTGTACTGATAATAATGTACACTCCAATCCCACTTGACCCTAAAGATGCCTTCCTGTGCTTCATGTGAAAATCAGCATTGTGTAAGGTAAACATGACAGAGCGGACTGAGGCACTCTCAATAGCTTGTTGTGCGTATACTGTAATGGTAGTGGTTCTTGACAATCCTAAGGTGTTATTTAACAGGTTAATCTATAAATTTTTAAAATTCTAAATAAGGATTTCGAAAAGCTTGGAATCGCATTGTAACGAAAGGCAGTATGCGGGGTTTCAGTTAACTTCAGGAAGATGCGAATCCAATTCTTTGTGGAAAGCAGGAAATAATAATAATAATAATAATAATAATAATAATAATAATAATAAGACAGCGCTAGGCACTAATGAATCAAGAGCGAGAAAAAGAGACTTTGAAAAACCGTCTACAGTGCGTGGAGTCTGAAAGGCAGTAGTATAAAAGGCCGCCCGACTTACTGTTCTCAAATTCATGCAGCCTTTTCGGAATAAAAATGGGAGAAATAAGTCTAGAAGTCAAAGATTCAGCGTGTGTAGGCGTCTGTTGATCGTTGTAGCACGGTGGAAAAAGGAGCAGTAGTTGAGAGATTTAATTCCCTACAAATTTGATGTTTAGACTGATACGGCTGTGATCATGCCAGACCTAATCGATTCCAATGGCACTGTGGATCAGACCTCTTCACCCATGACGATCTGTGGCAGTCGATATGACGAGCTAACTTACAAACGCCAGCAGCCAAGAGTGCGTTGGGAATTCAACGCGGAAAATGGGCTAGAAAGTAGCGGTCTTCGTGATACCTAGTTCGTGTGAAAAACAAAGGTGTCAGTGGTTTACCACCTTTTTGAAGCATAGTCGTGGTTGCGAGGGTAATTTTCCGTAACATTAGACATTCACACAGGCTAAAAGGACTCAACCGTCTTCCTCGGAAATCACTCCTCAAGTTTATAAGTGCCTCACCGTTAGAGATATCATTTACTTTACTCGAAAATTGCTTACCAGTGTGCGCCGCCGCTAATTTGCCGAGACTGTAGCATAACACTTATGTACGGTTTTGGCCTTTACAAGTCACGCCTACTATCTGAGCAATTACTGGTTGCTGAACATTTTAATTTTATCATGCTTTTCGGTGAGCCTGCGGTAAAAATAAGGCCGTTAGGTATAAACCAATTTGATTTCAAACATTTGAAGCCGAGCAAATCGATGGGGGTCACTCCTGTGTATCCCACCCCCTACCCTACCTCCCGTAACACAGGTGACCTTGCGCTAAATCCCAGGAAGGTTGCCAAGTCCCGTGTTCTAACCCTAACCTTAATTCCTCCGAAGTCTACCGCAAAGCCACCTGTGTTACGGGGGTTTCCTACCCCTCCCTCCTCCACCGTCCTGTGGGGGCACATGAACGAACCTTACCAACGAATTTTCCAGAAAAGAATTGATTTATTGGATCCAAATGACGTCGGATAAGGGGAAGAATCTGTACTACACGATCACACATCTGTTGCTTCGATTAGTAGTGCTATCATCTATAGAATTTCCGGTGTTCTCACGATGAAGGAGATCCTCGCATGACAACGGGCACAACATTGGAGTTGCCCAAAATTCGGATAAAAAAGCTTGTAGATGTGGTAGCTTGGGCTCCAGCGCGCATTCATACTCAGGCCCAGACCTTGAGAATCATACCACCTAATCACGGTAGCAGCAGGTGTGAACAACACCGGTAACTATCAGAGAAGTTTGCAAATCCTATAGACTAAAACTACGGCCTAAGATTGAGCCTTGACGACAGCGTCGAGTGTTTTCAACCAGTAGTAGCAAACTGGACCTGTTAGCACTTAAGGGCTTCGGCAAACGGACATTCGCCTATGAAAATCTTTGGAATTACAACAAGACATTGAATAATCGATATTTAAGCTAAACAACGGAACAGGAGAAATGTTTCAAAAGAGGAATTAACACGGACACGGCAAAATTCCAAGGAGACGGGCTCGCCAGTTAGCGTGGTGTGGGACTTGAGGTATGTCCGTGCGTGGCAAATCGGGCTCTCGAGTCTAAGGTTGGGGTTGTCGCTGAGCATACGGCGGTGATATCGTCAGGTAAGGCTGGTGACTGACTGGTCCAATCAGTGACGTAGAAAAGGATCATAAACTAAGGCGATATTGCGTCATAGCGGATGTTACCCACCATCAAATATGGCGTTATCGGCCGACATCGCCAATAGGGATAATGGCCCGATACACAGACCGGACAGAATAAGAGACCGCGCCCGGATCCATCTGCGAGAATGGCTATGGCAACTTATGAGATAGTTAGTGCAGCTAATAATAAGGGGCTCGGGGGTATCCACGCATTCGATTTGTCAAAATTGGGTCCAATGCAAGTATACAGACTGAAATCCTTCGGCAAAAAGATTAACTAGGTAGTCGCTGATAAAAATGTTGCACACGAGCACCAACAATGTGCACCCGTTTTAAAAAACCGTATCCAAATTACCTGGCAGTTGGGCGCCAACTCCCCATGTGCAGTACAAGTATGGTGTTAAGGACAACTTCGGCAGGCAGTGTGTTCCAGTAACAGTCAGCCGGAGGATTACTTGGACGTCTAGAGCGCAGAATCATATCTCATCGCCCGCACACGACTGCAACTACCAACATCAGTAGTCGTTTTTGTAACTTTATGCCAACAGAGATGACGACAAAAATAATTTCAGAAACCTTTTTTCATTGAGCTTCGTTCTCTATTTCCTTTGGTGATATGAAAATTGTTGCCGGGAATGAGAAGACGACTAGTGACAAAGAGAATCCGACAACCTATCACTACCGCGCAAGTGTTCGGCAAATAATCAACGCGATGAAGACTACCTACTTCATGGTTATGCTAGATGCAGCAGACTGGCTGGGGCCAGCGACGCCGTTTTGGCACCCGAAAACAAGTTTGTTGGCCCCGGAGGACTGGAGCACAGGTCGACTACATTTTTGGGACAGAAGACAAACAGTGGGCATGCACGAAGCGTCGCTTGCCCAGTTAGGTCGCAGCAGGTCGCCAATTATACTGGTGGTTGATTATGCGCGACAATGCCAAACTCCTCCAATCTTTTGGGTTGCTTTCGCCGTGGTCTTTGTGCGTAAGAGAAGACTTAACAACGGTGTCGCTGAATGTGGCCTGTTTCTTATTCATACAAGCCAGTTTGGCTTCGGGATGTCCTAGCAGGTCAAGGCGATTTGCGACGTCTACCAGATGTGATGTTTACAGGTCTGTAAACGTAAAGTTTTTCTGACAGAGTGACTTTCGAACTGGCCTTCAGGCGTAGGCAGGGTCTTCAGAAAGGCCCACGAGTTGGTCGCCATTGTGCCATGAATTGTCGCTGGCAAACATGCTCAGAACGACGTGAATCGTTGAGTTAACTTTATCAGTGCGCGTTTTTCGCTCTCCCTACTTGTACTTGTGATACTCAATAGACTGACAAATAAAGCATAATAACTTAGATTCGTAGGTCTCTTATGTTGTCTGACGTGCAAGTAGAAAACTTAGGAGGGGGTGAAAAAGCTACGTAGACGGCCCAGTCCGGGTCAATTTGGGCAAAAATGCAACTCAAAAAACTAGATACTCTTTCATAATTCGGATTACGGCGCTAAAATAAGCGGAAACAACTAGAAATAGCACAAAGGGGCTTCTAACGTTTTGCCTCGCAATCTCAAACTAAATGGGAGGCTTAGCTTTCACCGAACGTTTGTCAGCAGCTCAAACTTTGGGGAATTAATGGCATCCACACTCTACACTCCCAGGTGGCATTTAACAGTTACTCAAACTCTACAGGCGCTCTGAATTAAATGAAACGCTCCTAGGGTAGGGTAGGCGACAGCGTTCAGCACGACTTCAGCTACTTACTGATTTGTTAAAGCTAGCCAATGTCCATTCTACAGCGCGGGAAGTAACGCCGAGACAACTGAAAAGCATAATGAAAACTTTCCAAGGCACAAGATGGCAATCGCAGCACGTGAGCAGCAAGCAGAAATTAGTCCTGCCATTCCCAGTCGGTTGGACCCAGACTTGTTATCGTTGCATAATAGACGAGGTAATCAACGTATCCGGCACGAACTCGGAACATGAAGCCGTCGCTCGGCAGATTGTCAAATCGGTCTTATTCTGGAAGCAGAGCCAGGATAAGACCTATCCTCTTTAGTGTAACCTTTGTGGCAAAGTTCTTAGGAGAGGGGCAGGAGACCCTTTTACTTAGCGTCCGGTTCGTGTGCCTGTAGACACCAGACGGTGCGTAGTACGCGTATACGCGCGTTTGGCCACGTCAGCCACAATGCCCATGCTAATATCCTGGCGTCTTCACTTTCTAATACCACTGGAAAAAGGTGGGTAGGAAGGACGAGTTATGGAACCGTCAAAATTTCGGGCTGTCTAACTCCGCTAACATTGACGTTGACATGGACCTTTGCAGATTTCCACAGCCGTAAAGTATCCGGAGTAAAAAGTAAATTAGAGCTACCATCGGTTGAGGTGAGCAAGAATCGGGCAGTAGACTCAGAGCAGCAGAGATAGACCTACCTCTCACACGTAACGTGTGACTGCAAGTCGACAGCACTACACGGTCGGCAGAGTGAGTCATCGGTTTCCGGTGCGGAGCGGGTATCTGAACAGACCCACGATCGGGCACAACACAAAAAGCGCGGTGGGTGAGACCATCTATTACGACCCACACAATTCCCTCCTCCGATAGTCGGCCATCCGTGTAAACGGTCAGCGCGTAGGAGGAAAAGTAGGCCAGCCGATTAAAGACGTCTGTGGGGAAGGATGCCGACAATGCGCACATTTTAAGGGTCCGGTCGCAGGACTATGAACCTACACGTGGTGTGTTAGTAGATATTCATGCGACAGAGGGGCTAGTTATTCCAGGAGAAATCACTAAGACGTCCTGCGACTGCTTTCGAGAGCTCCCGCTGGAGCCAACGGGGCGTCCACCCGCAATTCAACTTGCGGGGCATTAGGCCCAATGGCTAGCTAAACCTCGCTTAGAATCCCAGGTCTTGTCGCGTGGATTTGGGGCGTAGCCGACTGATGACGACAAATAAACTACAACTGTCATTGTAGTCACGCCCGATATCTAGGCGAACGGCTGTTAGAACGCTAATCGCCAGTTTCCCTTCCACATCTGTACCTGGAAACGAGATTTGAATATAGCTAGGACACTCTAAGATGAAACGCATAATTAAGACTGAACGAATCTGCAGCACAAGCTTGATTAGCCCTCTTAATGCGGACGTCCTACTCGACCACGCATAACAAACGCGGCAAAGGACTAACGAACACTGACAAATAAGATAACCCCCTCGGGTTACTGTCAATAGAAGGGCGTTTCCTTTTGCCGACTGTAATTCAGCAGGGCGGCGGTGACGGCAAGCCGAGAGACCCTTTTGCATTCGGTCAGTGAGCCTGGAGTTTGGATCCTGACAAGTTTTATGCCACTCGGTTTGTAGCATCATATGGGCAAACAAGTGGGTATACGAAGACGTACACGACTTGGTGTGCTCCACAGAATGAGAATTATGCGGGAGTTTGTGAGTCAACGCAAAAAAAAATACATCGAAAGTATATAAGAAAAGCCTCAAGCCGAGCTGAAAGAAATCGGCAAAATAGAGTGACTGAGGCTATTGCAGACGTGGGGTAGGGAAGGATATTTACATGACTAATCCGGAAAAATAGTGTAAAGTAGTGAGTCTGCGACGTCTCAACCACGGGGCAGTTCGTGGAGACGGAAGACGCCTGCCGTTTATGTGCCGTAGGGTCAAATCTACTACTGAAGGAACAACAGGTAGTCAACGTTGAATGACGGGTGGGTAGACAATGTCATTTTCTGTCTGCCGATAGTCAATACTAACGCGCAAACAACTCGGTAAGATGCATTAGGCAGATGAGACACAAGCAATTTGTGCGAGTGAGGTACAGGGCGGTAGGTAACTGTCATATAGACGCGTCGACTCACCGGACTCTCCGTGGATTGTCATCAGACGAACACCTCCTCCATATGCCCGTCAAGGCTTACGTCACGATCAGCAAATTTTAAAATCAATCCATTCTCCCTAATCAGGACAATGATACTGTTCGTCATTAGGGAGTCCAGTAAATTGAGTCTGGCATAAGGTTAGTAACAGTACGGGGATTCGATAATTATAGTACGTGAGGAGGACAAAGAACTCGCATAGTCTTTACGGCTCAAGAAGGCGCAAGTACCAACATAATTGACTCTGCTGTCTGCAATCCCACGTCCAGCGCGAAGCATTATAAAAAAAGAACTCTACGACGATCTTCCCAGGGAGGGGATTGAACGCGCGCACTAGTGGAGCTGATCCAACGGCCTAGATAAGTTTAAGATCGGTAATGGACATGATCACTGTGACCGACCCTTCGAGTTCGCTGAAGACAATAAACTGGTTGTGGAAAATGTCCGGTTTCAGCAGCCGGGAAGACAACTGCCGGCCTTAAACTCAGATGACGAAAGGAGAACGCTGGACGTTTTAGACATTTGACGTTTGCTAAATTTAAACAGCTGGGACAGGAAATGAGCCCACTGTAGCTAATATGAGTGCTCGACTACACTTGCGCCTCAAAGCGATCGCGGAAACCACTTTGGTTGAAAAGCTCAAAGTTCAATAGCTTCAGTTTGGTGAAACCGACAACCCTCTTCGCCAGGCCGTCAGAAACTACATTCCTCTGTCTGCCTAGTGTGAATGAACAATGAGCCCTATTCGGGAACGCCATTCGTGACACTCCACTAGCTCACGTGCATTCGAACTCCCTCTCTTCACAGCGGAAGCGAAGGGATGCCGCAACTGCAAAAGCTACGAGTTAATCGACTTTGTCGAGAAAGCGCTTATGAGCATCCTCCTGAACTGTTTTTCAATGCCTAGGAGTGCAGAAAAAAACCCAATACCCACTACGTTATGAATTCCATAACCAAAATTTTTTTCCTACCAGAAAACAACTCTTTGCCTCCTTCAGTTGCCTACATTATTGGACTCAATCGATCGAATTCGTCGACTGGTTATGTGCCCCAGAAGCTCATCAGTCTGACCAAGTTAAGTCATCGACTAACGCGAGCAGTTCGGACGTAGGGTCAGAAGATTAGGTGTCGCGGCGTCAAGGCTGGGACGCAGATTCAGCAGAGTACAAACTGCCGGGTGTACGGGGCCATGGACAAAGCTGTCAGGCAATACAGCAGTTAAAACTGACCGCTACACATTGCGCATTTGAGGAACCTGAGGGTGTCCGATACATGGTAACTTCAGTCATGACTGTGGCCATGGATTGCAAAACATATCTAGAACGTGGAACTTAATTACAGATTGGGGCATTTTTCTGTTGGTTAAACAGTAAGACAATGGGCTCGAGAGGGAGCCCGTAAGGCACAAATGAACGAGCGAGTTCCGTAAGAACGATCGGTGAGCGTCCCTCCACCATTGTAGGACAAGGTCCTATCAGACAGCTAGATTACGTGCTGCATTGACCCGTTTGGGGGAGGGGGGGCGTCAACAAAGCCACCTCCCCGAATCTGTCGCAATTACAGCCTCCACGGGAACCAGCTGAGGAAGTGGACGGACTTGGGCAGGACGGTCTTCGGTGTTCATAAATGAAACACCAACAAGACAGAGATTTTTCAAGGCTTCACCGGCCAGCGCAGGGCAAGGACTAGACCGTCAGCCCATGCCGTGAACTCGGGAGCCCGTGAAATCAGTAGTGATGATATCCGGGAAAACATCCTGTAAAAGCCAGGTTAACTCTGCCTACGCAAACCGACACAGGATGGAGGGCAAACTGATTGAGAAGACATGTGGACTAGACGTGGGAAAACTGTAATACTACTGCTCGACAAATCTAGACGTGAGAACTAGGAATGAGTGAACAACAATGATAATTACACCTCAGTCCCAGTAAAAGTTGACACTGAATATCAAAATGTAAAAAACAAGTAAGATGACACTGGTGGTGTTACAATCCAAGAACATTTGCGGAATTCTTTCTTGCGCCTAAGAGTCCGTAGGTGCGGAACACGGAGATTCAGATGCCTGATATAAGGTGAAACCTTGACTTGCTGTCTGGGAATCGTCGGCTAGGGCGATGAGGCTCAAGAAGACAGTTACATAAAGGACTAAAAATTACTCACGAGTAATTCTGAGGATAACCACCTGCCATAAAAAGCCGCGATTTCTGTCAGGGATACAGATTATGACACAGGACTTTTATAAGTGAGTTAACTGGGCATGGAACTAGTAAACAGGTCAGGATTGGGGACAATGGCCTCTATCGCACGACCAATAGAGCTGGGAAACAAAACCCGAGTCTTTCGGTCCAAGCAGTCTGACTCCCGTCCATCCTAAGCATCCCGCATTTTTATGCACGAGATTGAAGAAGAGCCACAAAACACTACGCCGGCTTTTCCCTAACGTCCACTCAGCAGGTCTGGAATATTCTGGATGATTGATGGATTGAGAGAAAGGCCTACAGAGTTCAGACAAGCGGTCCAGAGGTAAGCGGGCGGTCATATTCACCGATATAAATGATACTGATGCAATATCTTTGTTTCGTCTAATCCCATATCTTCAAAAACGGTGCAATTTTCGAAGGAATAAAGACGCCTTTCCGTATTTCCAAGAGGGGCCAATTGCAAAATTGCTCCTACTAAGAGCTGACGGTTACCAAGTCCACACAATTCGATTGAAAATGGGACGAGATAGAAGACAAATCCGGCGAATAAACGGCGAGGTGCGAAAGTAGCTGTAAATGTGACTATTCCGCTGACTGGTGCAATTTTGTTGGCCGGCATTGTGTTGGTTGCAGACAAGTTCCAGAACCCTATAGTGACCCCTCCGCAGGACTTACGGAAGAAACAAAACCAGCCCCATCATTTAAGATCTAGTGTCCGACTCTGAGTGGTGAAGATGATTCTGAGTATGGTTGTTGGTAAGGGGGAGGGGGGGGGTAACCAGTTACCGGTGGTACTACACGTGGAAACAAACAGAGTTCGAGGGCAGTGTATCAAATTAAACTCAACTATCTATGGCATTTAGAGGGAAAGCTGGTAGTCCCAATACCACCCAGAAAAGACATAAAACACCCGAAACCCTCTGGGTGTGGTAATAAAAACTGACCGACACGGAGGAGCATAAAAGTGGGGTTTTAGCGGCACCTACACACGTATGAAGGACAATGTCAAGCAATTGTAGAACTACTCACCGCAAACAGTATCTGGAGACCGGCCTGCACTGTCTCTACAAGTCGGTAATCGGGCCAGCACAGCCCTAATTCGGTCTTGTTTGCAGGCTGCAGCCAAAAACGGGCGTCAGAAACATGAAGAAAATTGAACGCGGTCATTGTCGGTGCAGGAGTGACGACGACTGGGCGTAGCGATGGTTGAGAAGGCGGAGGCAGGACCTCCTGGAAGCTCTCGCCCAGAAAACTGATCCGAGGGGTATGAACTTGCAGGAGTGAGCTTGTAACGTAGTTTGAGTTATTCTTTGAGGTCTCGGTCGTTGGCGGGATGGCAATGGGCTCCACCGTACAGGTGAGACCGTGAGAGTACCACCAGGAGAGGCTCCCCGGCAAACCGAGCGTTAGAATAGCATGAAACTGCGGGAATGAGGGTGATTGGATAGCAGAATTACCGCACGATGAGTCCAGACTAAATAAATGACGTAGCAACAGGTGTATTTCAGTCAGAATATTAATCCACAGCAGAAAAATCTAAACGCGAATGGTCGGCGCAGTCGAGAGAAACCGCCTAGCCATAGCTGGACCTCAAAAGATTATGCAGGACGCATCTAACTGATAGGTTGTACTGCGCTAGTAAAGCTGAACCTTAACAGCTGCGCTGGGTTAGCAGCAGAAGGACTTCTTTTAACAGCACATATTTGAATTCACCCTCTTACTGCCCGGACATTGTACGGACGATTCCAAATTAGGGCAGCGTGAACGAGAACACTTGCATAAAAAGACAATTTTTTGGAGCTGGTGAGGGTCTTCACCCAACAGTAAGTTGAACTTTTTCAGTGTGTCCCTCGAACACACAGGTTCAGCAATAGAGAATGATTGGGCAGTCGTGCTCATGACCCGTATACCTAGAGGGAGCGGGAGCGCAAGCGCATCTGCAGGCAGGGAACCAGGTGCCATAAAACTGTCTGCACACGCCAGACTGCGAGGGCGCAAATGCGTACATTCGCGAGCTCGATACACCAATTTTTGCTATTAGGGCATGATTTTCTGAAAATTGCATAGCAGACGCTTACAATCTTTGAGTGCTGTAATTACTGACTGGCATACGGACGTTGTAGTTTACAAAACTCAAGACGTGAATCACTGCGAAAAACACATCTAGTGGGAGCTACCGGTAGAGGGTTTGAAGCTACGTTACGGACACGGATCACGCAAACTGAACAATCTTTATCAAAATACGAATAATATAAACCGCCAACTTACCAGGTCCATATTGAGTACATTTTGATATGTTAGGGAAACAATAATATTCCACGTAATCCAGATTATAGACCATGGAATCCACTAAAGAAATCATTGCCTGAAATAGTGACCTTTACCAGAGCAAAAGGCCACACTTTCTTCGACACTATGCCGTGTATAGAGATAAGCGAAAGGAGCAAGTCCAATAAATTCATTGATAGCGGTAGCCACATACTGCCAAGGACATCAAAAATAATCCGTGCGATTGCAAAAGCCTTTCAAACAGTAAAAAGACGAAACTACATACCACTTTGACGACGATCAGAACTACTAATGTGCAGAGCACACAGTGACCCATCGCCTGCGCAAGGGCCGGCAGAACCCAATCAACCTATTTTCAAAAGTCGCCGATCGGATGGTTAATTTGAAGCACAGACGGGGTTACCTGTTAAAGCTCTTGAAATGACTGAATTTTTTGGTAATCAGAGGACCGGTATACGTGTTGTCTTGTTGCAGGAATATAAATCGATGCAAAACTCATGGTTTATGTGCCCGACAGAACGCTATTAGAAGTTGGCGGCGACACGGCTGGCATAGCGAGGACAGAGAAATCATCGGTCTATCTAAATCAAAACTGAGAAGAGTTGTGTTGGAAAGAATAGAGAACGAGGTGGCGAGCAAATAAAACCAAGTAAACTTTAAGAAATGGCGTAAAAAAGCAGGCGGCGGCCAACGAATATCATTATTCATTTTCTAAGAGTGATATGACGCCACAGCCTCGTAAGAACTAAAAATCTTCTGCATACTTCTGCTGGATTTCATACTTGGGCAATAGATTTTTAAAGATTGAATTTCCTTACTAACTCCAAGTACGCGTACAAGTCGAAAAGCCTCGTTGCCCATAACGATGGAGCTACGCCATCCCTAAATCTTCTACATTGACGCACATCCTCCGCATCGACCAGTAGTTTTTCCAGGAGGTCTATTGACCTCTGCGAACAGCTACCCCTTTAAACACGTACGCTCGCTAGAATATTTGCCATCCGAGTTCTGTAGGTTTACGTACATTTTCCATTTTTCACTTTAAACTTTCTTGCACACCTGAACTTTTCTGTACCGCTTTTTAAAATTTGATAAAATTCACACATTTGGTTTTGATTCGAGAAAAAGCGTGTTTTGCGCCCGTATGCCGTTTGGTGTCAATGTTGCGTTGATTGCACTCATGCGCCTCGATCGCTTTTAGGCAACTGACACGAAAGATTTATATCTTTCGGTCATATCCAACTGGACGTAAATTCACCTGAGCAACAATCTTCAATAGCTGTTTTCGTATCGGCATTTTACCCAGAACATTCACTCTCCGACAACTGCTTCCGGAGAGGGCTTTATTTTCCGTGAGTCTGTATAATTATTTATCACTTGCCGTTTTTCCTATAATATTTTTGCTACCGTTATTTTTCTTGCAAGAAACGCAGAATCCCCAATTAAAGTTAGATATCTATTATCCTTTCTTGCTTAAATTGTTGTTTACAAATTAAAAGTCGTGACCCCGTTCCTCTACATCTACGCAACCCCCATATTATTATGACCGATAACGAACCTAAAACAGACACTCTCGACGTCAATACCCCCCCCCTCCCCAGTTAAATTACCTCCTTTTACACCGAACAACCCCTCGTGTTTGGTTTTGTCAGATTGAGGCAGTTTGCTCAACGAGCCGCATCGCTAGCGAACGCACCTGATATTCTTACGTGGTGCAGAGTCTTCCTTTCGACGCCGCCGTCGATGTCAATTTCCTCCCCGACCCGATTTCTGTCAATGGCCCTTACAATTATTTAAAGGATGCCGTCTTCTAGAAAGGGGCCAAATCGGCTCATCGGATAGTACGGGAAGTATTCACGCAGAAAGTTCCCTTCAACAGCTCGAGACTGTCCTAATGGCACAGCCCATCCTTCTAGATGGTCCGATAACCTTCTCTTATTGATGTTGTCCATTATTTTCACTCTCACGGCTGACACCGTTTGAATTGCGGCGGATCTTGCCTACCGAACTTACCTACGACGACCTGGTGCAATAATTCCGCGTCAAGCACGCTAACGTCTTTCGAGCCTTATAGTTATGTGAGCCGACTAGGCGGTGCAATGCGCAATCTCCGCGCAGCCTCCCATCGAACTTCACCGGGCCGTTTTTATTCCCTCCTGACCTGGACACGTGTAACTTTGTCTTGGCCCGACACGACATAATCATGGGCAAACTCTCTTATTTCAGACTTGTCACTGAATTTAGATAGCCTCAGATAATACCGCCAGGATCGTGTCGAAAGACGCCGCGATGGTTTCCTCCTTTACATCAGAGCCACACTTGCACAGTCGCCTTGTGACCAGAACATTTCCTCCTTCTCCGGAAATGTATGTTTCGCTTCGGTAATCCTTCTGCAAAATAGGAAAACCTTAGTCGGTTGTGTATATAATCCTCTTTATTACTCCGGAAACGAAAACCAACTCTGCGAACTCTTCGAAGAAATTGCAGACTTTTTGAATGTCAAGATAATCGTAGGCGATTTTAATTTGTCAGAAATTGACTGGCACACACATACTTCCTCTCCTAAATTCCAGAAGATTACAGACACCATTTACTTTTCAAACTTGTCTCAATTAGTCCACTCTACGACCGGAAACACCAGTGTATTAGACTTAATTTTTGCTAACGGCACCTTCCCTTTATCTATGGATTTCAATCATGGCATTTTTCGCAAGTGATCATGTCTTAATTCATTGTCGCCTTCCGGTTGCCATTTCCGCAAAGGCAACAGTACAACGTAGCATTTTTGACTTTGCTACTATTAACAAGAAATTAGCAAATAACTTTGCAAGCACCCTTGACTGGCACAATATTTTTTTTTCAAAAACCGATCTAAATTTTTTCAACAGTTTATTACAATGCGTTACAGAAGGTCTTCTCGGCCTAATTCCACGGAAGTCGTTAAAATCGAGTGCTACTTCCACTGCTGTCTCACACTTTCTTAAAAACAAACTTAAAAGGCTACAGAAGCAGTTTAAAGATCCTTCTGTGAGCTCTTATCAGTTCATCTAAGAATCGTCGAAATATCTGAAGTGGATTGGAAATGTGGCTCGCGCGAGATAGGCGTAGAAAGACTTAAGCTCTTAATGGCGTGAATGCTTAAAAATAAGTTGCTCAGATCTTCCGTGGAAGATCATCTGCTAAATCCTACCAAGTCATTCCGTTGTTGCATAGTAGCAAAGACGCCTTCATTACAGAGGAGTCAGGCAAAGCAATTATGTTAAATACAATCTTTTCCAAACATTTTACCATTGAAACTGACCCAATCCCTTTAATTTCCCCGTTGTCTGGTGCCTCTCTCTGCATTATTAATTTTTCTCCTGAAACTATTCAAAAACTAATAAACCATTTTCCTAACTCTCACGCAGTAGGTACGGACAATATATAAAACTCTTACATTAAACAGCTAAGAGATTTTCCCCACCGTTTAGAAAACTTTTTTCAGAATTTCTCGCAAACGGCTTTTTTCCTGACTATTGGAATGCTTCTATTATCATTCCAGTATTTAAGTTCGACTGTCGTTCTGATGTTCAGAACTATCAAGGTGTCCATAAAACAGCTTCTCTTGACATTTTCTTTGAAAAAATCATCGCCGTAAAAATTACCGACTTTTGCATAGCCAATCAAGTTATTAGCCCGTCGCAGCATGGTTTTTACCAAATCGCTCTTGTGAAACATGTCATTTCTCATTTCTCAATCTACTTACTTCTCTTCGTAATTACCATCTATCTGTTGTCAATATTTATTTTGATCTTAGTAAAGACTTTGATAATGTGTCACATAAAAGACTCTTGGTTAAATTAGAAGCTCTGGAATTCGCAGTCCTCCTATAAACTAAATCAAGTAATACTCGTCTAATCGTAAACAAAAGGTTTTGTTGGAATCTTTGCTTTCCAGTGAAAGCCCTATTGTATTTGATGTCCTACAAGGCACCATCTTAGGTCCTCTATTGTTCTTGTTTTACGTAAATGATATCTCGGCGGCAGATAAGCATCCTCAATCATTTATTTATGCCGATGATCTCAAATGTGCATATTCATTCAGTAAATCTACGAGTCTTCATTGCTTGGAGCAAATCCATACCGACTTGCTTGCTCATTCGGCGTGGAGCTCAAATGGCTAATGGAATTCTCTCCGTCTAAATGCCGGTATATGTGTTTTGGACCTGATATGTTACCCGATCCAGTGGGGTTTCAAGGCACACCTATGACTGAATGTACCACCATCAAGGATTTAGGTTTAAGCTAAACAAATAACCTTGATCTCTCGCCACACGCTGACAGAATCCCAGCCAAAGCTGCCCAGATTTGCGGCTTTATTTCTTACAATTTCTATCTTCCTGAAATAAATTAAGACTCTATCGTATGTTTGTGCTTCCAATTCTCCAGCATTGCTACCCGTTCATTGGTTTGATGAACGAGGCTAGTCGTTCAAAAATTAAAAATGTTTAAAGGCATTTTACCAGGAAACTCTTCCGCGCGGAACATCTAAATATCTCTTACTCAGATAGATGCCAAATAACTAACCTAAAGTTTTTATGTGTTCGATACTGGAATCAGGCTTCATTCTCCTCTGCCGCATTAATAATAGTTCAAATTTTCTTCGAATTTCAACACTTACCCCCTAGTGGTCGCCCATACAATCTTTGCAATTCTTCCTTCATTATACCTCCTCTCGCTTCCTCCAACTCTAAGAGCTATCTTTTTTTCGCTTCCGGGTATACTTTCCTCTAAAATAACCCTCCAATATATATATGAACTTCAGATAATCTGCACACATTTAAGAGAAGGCTGCACATTTATCTGAATACTGACTCGATTAAACTTTTATTTTCCTTATCTTTTCCGGACGACTTTCTCTATGAAACCCAGAAAGGGCCACCGGGAATTTAGGACGCGGACATTAAATTACCGCCTCCGCTTACATTTCGCTCTTTTGTGTGTAGTATCTCTCCCTTGGATACCTCATCAAAAATGTTATTTTTTCGATTTTTGAGTTCATGCATCGTGCCCCTCACAGAATGAGCTCTATCGACGCTCCTGGCGGAGCCTTCTGTATTCGCCATATACTAGTAGTTTGGTCGCATCTCCCTTGCCCCCTTTCCTAAGCTGGGCTCGATTGAGTGTAATCGATCGCACCTGGGTTCCTACCGCCTCGAGACTGGTTTTCAATTTACCACTTTAACATGAATGGCCTCATCCGGCATATGAATTCCGCCTTATTGATGTCCGTTTCGAACCTTTTGCTCAATACCACATAGAGGCCGCTCCGGCCTGCTTTTTATATATTAAGGAGGGAGAGTTCGTTGTCTCCTATAATGTTAATCCGGTTACACCCATTTTGTTTATATGTTGGGAGTTTTATTTCGCTGCTTGCTCATCATTTTTCGTAAGATACTCCTTATTCAATAACTATGAATTTAGTATTGCATAGATTTGGTATACCTGTTGTAAGATTTAAAAATTCGTGCGAAAGTAATTTTTACTCTCTATGAACGGACTCCCATCGGTCTTGAATAAAAATTATTATTACTATTATTATTTTTATTATTGACGATGTCCTTCAGCCAAAGTCATTCGACGATCTGACAGGAATTTTGTCGTCGACCAAAAAGGAATTACTGACACTGTCACTATTAATCGTGCACACCGGCTTACGTCAAAGACCAGACCGACCTCACCGCAACAGTCTGCCCAGCCGCATGCAGTGACGTCCCCACCACCGATTGGTGCAAACCCCGCCCCCGATTCGCCTCACCAGATCCGGTCGTCATCTGCCCTGACCTAACAGATTTGTAGCTGGTTAGCATATCGACCCTTAAACTTTTTTGCTGTCTGTAGGAGAGTTGTATCAGCCGCTCCAGTGCCCCATTTTACGGCGCCTTCTTTGTCAGTCGACAGCCGCGTCAGCCGCGCTAGCTCACAGGTCAACCGCGTATGCAAGGCCACCTTCTCAGGCTTGAGCTATGACACTCGTTGTTCAGCTGCAATGTGCCACGGCTGCGCACACTAACTTTCGCCGCCTCACGAGCTTGGGACCATCTCGATTCTTACCCGTTTCATTTGTCATCATGCACTCTTGAATCTGCTCCCCAAAAAATCAATGCTATGACCATTCAAATAGTTGGACATGCACTTTTAAGGAAACGAAGATAGCAGTGTCCCAGCAGTTACAAACTAGTAAATAAGAGCAAAGTCGTCAGTAGGTAAATTTGCACGTGCTTGTTCTATGTCTCGTTAAAAGTTGTACCAAGTTCTTTTAAAAGCGTATTGTGACTGACTAAAACAAAACGGATTCAAATGCAAATACAATACTCCCCATCATAGGAGAACGGAGTTCAAAAAATAATTGTTAATAGAAGGAAAATATGGGAGTGTTCTGCATACTGGACAAGTTGGTAACGGTCGGGAAAACGAGCATGTCGACCGCTGCGCCTAAGGGGAGGAGTCTGTGGGATAAGTGAAAACGCAGGGTTATTGGGCGTAAGTGGAGTCTGGGAAATAGCAAGCGACAATGTGCCAAGTGGAGGTTGAGGAAATTGAAAGAGGCTCGGTATAAGCCACCTTCAAGCGGTCGGCTTAGACCACATCGATGCAACATTCACGGGACATTGTAAGATGCTTGTCCTTGCGAGATGGTACTCGAAATGAGCCGTTGTAGTGGCCGACGAACGCTATCTACGCGGACAAATACAAAAGCACGTGCAAGTAGGTTCTGCTCAATGTACGACTTACGTGTTGGAGCACATGGAGGAGTGGCTCAAAGATGAGTCATGGCTTGACGCAATCTTTGCACATAATCGCCGGGATCCAAGTCGGCTGAACTTTGAGAGTACCCGCAAAAATCACTGGAAATCCGTAGGGTAGTACCGTAGCCAAATCCGGCAGCGGAAAGCTCCAAATCGGGCTTGAGTGCAGTATGGATAACGAGTAGGCCCAAAGGCAGATGCTCGCTCCAATGGGAAGGGTTGTCATGAGTTCGGAACGAGGCTTTGAATTGCCGATGGAAACGCTCGACTAAGCCGTTGGATGGGGGGTGGTATGCTGTCGTTCTTATTCGAGAACATCCGAGGAGGTCGGTAAGGCTGTTCTATTAGCTGTTTGGAGGAAAAATGAAGAGTTTGGTGACTTACGGTCAGTCAAGGTGGACGGGAGTAGACTGATCTCCGCACCAGTATCCACGAGAAAATTACGACAGGCAGTCCTGTCATAGATGTGGAGTAAACGACTGGGAAAGGACAAGCCGACCACGTTCGTCGCCCATAATGGCCGGCAGGGAAGTTTTCCAACGCAGGTGTTTTGTACTTACACGGAGAGTGACAGCGATGAGCGTTACAGCCATAATTATGATGATGCCAACAGAAACCATCAACTGTAGGTTGGTTTGGAGTGGGAGATCTCGGGCAGTGATTAATTGTAGGACGACGACGGTTATAGACAAGAGTGACCTGGAGCTGGCAAACTTCAAGTGTGAGGGCATCCAAGCATTTGATGACATCCTCGATTGTGGGCTTAATTGTGGTTCGACTAGCAACATTTACCGTAACAGGAGGCCGATGGTACTCGAGTATACGGTCAGAAGTCTCTGTGAGCATCTGAATAATCGAAGAACAAATGTTAAGCGCAAGGATGGCTTACACAGAAGGAGGCAACCGTTGGGGAACAAGTTGCTTGAACATGGTGACATCCAGCTTTTGTCCGTCTGCCAGCTGTTCCAAACGCCTAAGAAGCTGCGTAGGCTTCCTGTCAGCAAGATCCTCTCCAGACATTAAACGTTGCAGACGTTTTTGCATTGACAGGGAAATGAGGGAGATGAGAACCTCCTTTAGGGCAGTATAAGGGGCTTCTGTGGGCGTCCAATCTATGATGTCGCGGAGGTCGGTTTGCAATAACCATTAGGAGTGCTGCCACAACACAATGAATTTTCGTATCCTCTCGTATAATCTGACGGAGGACGAAACGGGACTCTACAATGCGCAGCCAAAACGCGATGTCACCAAGGCACACGGGTTGCAGGTCAAAGGTGTGAATGCCGGTTATCGGCTGGCCGGTAGAATCGTTGGACATAGTTAGCCGATGTCGGTCAGGGGTCAGAATATTGAGGAAGATGACTGGTGCGTTACCAGTGAGATGGGGGAGTTGCACTCGTATTGGATGAAAAGGCGGGATAGCATGGACAGCAAACAAGGGCTAGATAAATAACCTGATCAATAAAAAGTGGAGTGAGGATTAGTCCGAATGGAAATAGTTAAACGCAGAAATGAAACAGAAGGAGCTATACGCGATACAGGGTCACCAATGTAAGGAAACGAAGACAGCAGTGTCCCAACAGTTACAGACTAACTAAATGAGAACGAAGTTCTCAGAAGGTAAAAATGCACGTGCTTCTTCTATATCTCATTCGATGTTGCGTCAAGTTCCTTTAAATGCGTATTGCAATTGAGTAAGACAAAATACGCTCAACTGTCACCACACACTCTTGCTGGCGCGAACAAGCACTCTCGAGTAGTCAACACACCGCGACTGACGATCTCCCGAGCGAGGCTTGCTCTGAAACGGGCAAACTACCAACGCATGGTGACTTCCCTTTGTACAGAATTAACCTGTTTTCACAATTACCTGACTTCTGACATTGGACAGAACGCAATTGTTGTGTAGGGTTACAGTTGAGCTTACACTCTAGACCGCCACATGCTCGTATATTTCCAAATGTCAGCAAAAATTGCATTAGATTGGATTGCAGAGAATAGCCTCTGTGGAAGCACTGGAGCAATATCATATGCTTCAGTGTGCGTGTTGGAATTTTATTCATTCTATAAGTTGTAAACTGGAAAATTTGTTCGATAGCTTTCTTGGCATTTTTTTTCACTTAAACAGATCTCACCAAGGTACATGCGGTCATTTCGGTAAGCGAAGCATCGGGCGTTTTTTCGACGGTATAGTTGGTTGAGAAATATTTGTTGATTAAAGTTACTGTTTGGTTGCCGTTTGTTATTAATTGTCTTGCGTCATCGATCATAGTTTGGGGTCCTGATTTTCGGTGGTTATTCATTTACTGTTGAAAATTTTGGACTGTTCGTTTGGGAGACTCTAATGCCCGGTGTTCCGTTTCTATGGCCTTTTTTGGTTTCTACCTTAGTAAATAGGTCTTGAATTGCTTCAATTTGCTGAAGTGCGGTTAATAATTAAGACAGGAATCCTGAAGTCACATTTCTAAGTTCTTCTGAAAATAAGTTTAGAATTGGTGACTTCTTGCACGGGGATCTCTTGTCTACTAAGGTGTCTCGAATTGTAAATAGAATATGAGAGGTTAACCGCTTCCGTGGGGAGATTTTGTTAGAAAGTTTGGACTTCAGTCTAGTGACATGATATAGCTACTCATGAAGTCTCTGTCGAACTTGTTTAAATTTATATGAGTGCTACTGACGCCAGGTGCTAGTTTGTGTGTAAATTAATCCCTCATACCACTGCTTTGCGATCACTTTCAAAGTTTATGCCGCCGTAATGCGTACAGTGTGGCCAGATGTCGTTGGTGGGAAAAATATTTAATACGTTGTTGCCTCGGATAAGTTTGGCAACTATTTGGGTGCATTTACAAAAGACAATTAAAGATAACATGCGTATTTGACGCTTAAAATTTGATCCAGTTTAATACTGGACGGTTTAGGTGACACGCAACTGTCTTATATTCCGTTTTGATTTCGGATCTACTGCCTATTAGATGATGTAGACTTGCATCATCACTACTACATTGTGGAGGATGCCATCCAAACGGACCGCTTGGTAGATGAGCTGGACCAACACGGGGCCATATGGAATCCTGGCAAGCGTTATTGGAATGCAAATAATAACGGGTGCAAAATCTCAGAATGCGGTTGAAGACCAACATGCCGGCAGACGTCGCGCAGACTGGGATCACTTCGGCCCTCACCAGTGTTGTTGGTTAAAATCCTGGTCAGTTGCTGTGTGGACCAGAGGAGGTGGAGTGGAGTGTCAGGGTGCGGGCTCCACAGCGCCAGCCACCTGCGCCCTCCCCCGCCTACTATCTTCTTGACTCTGTCTTGACATCGGATCCAGGTGGGAAATGGGGAAGAGGGAGCGCGGTAGATGCTGTACAAGTTCACGCTCACTTTAAACAAATTCACGTGCAAGTAACCGTCCCAGCCTCACCTTTTTGTGAAGCACACGATAGGCATCGTCCCAATGATGCCCGAATATTGTGGAGGAATGTAGATATAGCCGATAAGCATATTTTTGGTAGTCTGAGATTGGATTGCAGTAAAACACGTTTCTCAAGCTAAAGTTTCGTTTGGGACCTCAAAACAACCTTGTTCATAGTCAGAAGACCCACTGCAAAGAAAAGAGACGCCAGACGACGTATACTCGAATCTGGTGCAGTAACGGGCGTAACAACAAGGGGGTGGCTCGAGACCGGAAGGAGAAATGACGCCAACTTTCCAGTCGCGATTCCTTCGACAGAACTGTTCATATCTTCAAGCTGAAAGACGTTAAAGTCCTAGTGAGAGGTGACGGCCGCGTGGGTTTCGGGCTGATTGAACAATGGTTTCCGTCCCGCAGACCACCAAAAATCCCAATAACCCACCCCTTTCCTCCATTCAGCGCCGAGACCTGACCAGGGCTGAGAAAATCATCGTGCTGGTGAACACTGCTTCTGGTGACAAAATCGGCGCAAAAACTTACCGGATAATTATCACGCCGGCCACTAACACCGATGGTGGAGTCATTCAGGGTAGTGTACTCGGCCTGCTTTTATTTTGCCTTTTTTAAATTATGTATCCGAATTATTTCAGAATAGTAAGCCTTTCATATATCGATATAAGCCGGCAGATCGTGACATCGTGCTTGAGCTCCTAGAGATCGACCTATAGGCTTTCGCCCAGTGGTGCCGCACATGGCGCCTTTCTCTTTCTTGGCATAAGTGCTCAGTCGTGGTAGTTGGCGACTATAGTCAACCTCAACTAAGTAATGACGGTCACGCCAAAAATGTGTCTGGGGTTATTAAAGATCTGGGTATATCATACACCAAGAGCCTAAATCTTTCGGAGTACTGTGCCTTGATAGTCTCCAAAGCACGTAGAACGACCGGGTTTATCCTCCGAAATTTTAAAACTGGGGACATTAGAATGCGCCTTTACAACATGTACGTTAAACCTGGTCTGGAATACTGTTAGTTTTTATTTAGCCTCAAGCGTGCTACTGAGCGGAAGAAAAAAGAATCCGTTCAACACTTTTTTACCAAGAGAATTTTAACCCCGAAACACCGACATTTGTCTTACCAAGAACGTTGCCGGCTTACTGGCCTTGATCCTTTATGGTTCCGTAGATTACAAAAGGGACTATTTTTGCTATTTAAACTCTTATATAATCACACATTTTATCCACTCGTTTCTTTAAGACGTCATGTCCACCCCCGACGTAACAATCACAGTGAGGTCTTTTTATTTCTTCCTCTGGCACGTACTGTTAAATATCGTGGGTTCTTTTCTGTAAATGCAATTGCTATTTGGAATAAACTACCCAGTTATGTAAAATATCTGCAAAAGTATCCTTTATTTAAGAGAACTATTACTCGATTTTTGCATTCAGAAAAGCTTCCAAATTTTGGGTGCTGAATCCACTGATCTACTGTACCGTAGCGATGGCGTTTGTGGTCTATCAACACTATGGCCGGTCTCACCACGGACAATTTCTTTGGCCAACAGCGATAGCTGTTCTTCGGCGCTTCTGGATGAACTAGCCCTAACTTCATGAAAGAAATTGGCGACTGATAATATCCGATATCGTGTAACCCCTCCATTCTTGTCGGTCGAAATTTTGTCGTCAGCAGTTTTTTCTCCTGAAACCTCCAATCCATAAAACCACCATCAACTATATTTTTATTCCTTCTCCACAGGAGTTTTTTTTCACTTCTGGCCGGATTTGTGTTTAGCGCTTCCCTGACAATGCCTGTAAACTGGCATCAAATAAAATTATTATTATTATTATGATTACCCATAGGCACTCGGGTGCGGACGCTCAGGCCATTGCACCAAATAAGCTCGTCTGTGATTAATGTCAAAGCTTGTAATCTTGGACGGTGTGCGGTTGCATAGCCATTACATTGTCAAGGTAGTGCGCCTCCTCTGCGTATGCTACGTTTATTTATTACTGTCTTATGATGGGTTCGAAAGCGAATTCGGAATGGTTTCTACACATGTCGAACAAAGGCACAATTTAACGTCACCTTAAGCAGTAATTAACTTCTCCGAATCGATGAGGTTTGATTGTACAAATATGGATATTTCTGCCTTCCTATGCTCTCGTTAGTACAAACGGCCGGAAATACTTCTTTAGGTAACATGACTTTGCTTTCTATAGAGAAGACAGAAGGACATCCATTTCGAACGCCCTTTTTCATAAAGAAATTTGGAGCAAATTCTTGTCCATGAGAATCCGCCAAAGTTCTGGTTACTAACTAGAGACATGCGAAGAGGGCAAACGAAGAGTTGACAGCCGAAGAGTATACTAAAAAATTGAAATAAGTGTTCCGTGCAGAAAACACATCAAATTGTTCCGACTAAATCGTTCTCTACCTTGATATGCTTCTTTGTGATAATTGACTAGGGTGGACATCTGAGAAGTTGGCTGCCCTAACTGTTTTACTTTGTTCGAAGTAATTTCGAAATTAACGGAACGTTCGTTAATTTCCTAACTGCGAGTTGACAACTATGCAAGATCGGCCTCTGATTGGTTGTGATTAATTACAGTTTTCAATTTTCCAACGACTGTATGAATGGACTAGACTGCAATGGAGTCATGTTTGCCGATGACACTAATTTATGGCGAGCGATCAAAGGGGAAAATGATGGACGGGCCCTACAAGAAGGACTGAACCGCTTATGCGAATGGTCTGACAAATGGCTGATGAAGTTTAACCTTGAGAATTGCTTCGCGCTGCGACTCAAAATGACTGGAAGAGCCGATGGAGAGGATCACCATTACGTGCTCTGTGTCAGGTGCCCTTCAATGTGACCGAACAAAAAGATCTTGGGATCAACATTTTGTTGACTCTTAAGCCTCCCACGCAGTGCGTTAGAACGGCCATAAGGGCAATCAGTGTTCTCTTTGCCAGTAAACAAACGTTAATAGACATAGACAAAGAGTTATTTGGAAAAGTATACCGTACTTCATTCGTTCGCATCTGGAATATGGAAGCCAAGCGTGGCTATCGTGGCTATAAAAGACTATAATTTGATAGAAAGCGTTCAGAGGAGAGCGACAAAAATTGTGAAAGGCCTTAGAACTTTACCTTACAACTGCAGACTTAGTGGACTTAAACTCTTTCCGTTTGAGTACAGGCAGATTCAAGAAGATTTCATACTGGCGTATGGGATATTGAGGAACCGGGACTGTGCACTAAACCTGACCACAACAACAAACCTGCGTGGGAACTGTCTAAAAATTAGAGGATTCCCATGCCGCCTTGACGTTCGCAGATACTCTCTATCACAGCGAGTCGTCGGTGCCTAGAACGGGCTTCCAGAGGATGTAATAATGGCGCATTCCAAGGAGAAATTCAAGGAAAGACTAGATGTATATTTACTTGGAAAATACCGCTTGTTTGGACAGAACAGCTCCGTGCTGCCAAACCAACGTCCTGCATACATCTACCGTTAATGCAGATGATTGTCATATCATTTTGCGGATATAATCTACAACTCAGTGTTATCGAGTGTCGGTCCTGCATTTTCAACGAAATATGTCATGTTAAGTGGATATATTGCCGCCCCAATTTTAGAAACATGTTTATTTAAAGTTAGATATGGCATGTACCCTTGCAATAAGGTTTTCAAAGGCATTGCCTATTACCCTTAAAATATACTGATCTACTGACCTTTGCAAATTCCGGTTGCACTGTCACTTCGTTTTATTCGTGACAAATCAATTTATACATTTAAAATCTCGGATAACTGAAACCTCTGCCAATTATGCACACTCCGCTATCTCATACTTCTTAAGTGCCTGAATAGCCGGGAGTATTTTGGATGCTACAGCAAACGTCATCATCGGTCTCCAAGTCCAGTCAGCAGGAAAATGCAAAGAGTCAACTCGCTGTCAAAAATTACAATTCGCCTCTCTCATCTTTTGTTAACATAATTGGTCCACCCAGGCAGGATTAACCGCACCATCCCCTACGAAAAAAAATAACTTGGATGAACGTATACGACGTTTCAGCCTCCACTACGCACGTGTTGCGATCGCCAAACCAGGTAAATAGCCGTCTACCAATGACGCACACTACGAATT
>CACRXP010000200.1:678583-697541 GCA_902702965.1 Spirometra erinaceieuropaei | reverse complement strand
AAACCGAGTGTTTCACAACTCGAAGCAGCTCTCCGCCAGTTCACAGTGACCCAACGACTCGAAACTCTCTCGAAGTATTCCATTAGCGTTATAACTGTGTCAGTCGGAAGTGCGGTGTCTTTTGAGTTCGCCTTCTTACATGTCCATAGATAAGACAATCCCACACAGAATGGTATGTGTTCTTTCGAAAACGCAGTAGAGGAGAAAAGTGAGACGCTGGCAACCGAATACATAATGGTTAGAATATGCTTTTCACGAAATCTGGTAAAGTAAAGGAGGCTAGCAGTGGAGGGGGCCAGATGATTAATATGCATAAAGGAGTGTCCATCCATGCCCTCTGACAGGATCTCGCACAGAAATCTATCTAAAATGAACGATCCGACAAAATTTTATTTCAACGCACGCTGTTACCTATTACTACATTACATGTGCACTCTCCGCCCAGCAATCTTCAAGCATCGATGATGCTAGTTACAACAAGAGACTGGATTTCCGAGACCTACATTTTACTCCGTCTGCGAAAACACCGTTGAAAATGCGAGGAGGAGCTAGGAATAAGCCGAGAACCCTAGGACGTCTTTTGAATCCGAAAATGCTGCACTTATGTCTATTAGGTTTGCTGACCTAAAGGCCTGTTAATAAAGGAGGAAGTATGGCATAAAATGAACGCCCGTTATAAAATTTGCGGCTGACGACTTGGGATCAGCACACACTTCCGAATCTGCAAGCTAACGAGGACGTTTTATTCAACTTGCCTTTTCCCACAAGCGTGACCGGCGGATTGACTCGTTGACCCAGTCAAGGTAGCGGGTATGGGATGACGGAACTCTGGCAAGCATGTGTCGACTGAACTTAATATTAGAAGTAAAGAATAAGCACTCTTTTCGAAGTATGATAACTATTACAGCCATGTTCAAGGAAGTGGTGTGTGCTTTTATTGATCCTTTTTGTTCACCTCGAGTGCGTCTTCTCTCGGACTGTTCGGCTAGGTTCACTAAGGACGTGAAAGCATGGTGGTAGCCCTTGTCAAATACAACCAAAATCTGCCAGCGTTATTGAGTTTATTCAGTGATAACCTCAGAGTGAGCTAGATGTTAATCTCCCTGTATTAAGCTATTGCAAGTCAGCGGGCTTGCCAGCCTTAAATGTCGACGATCTATGGGTTCGGACTCTTGCCATTCTTCTATAAGCGTTGGCATCGGGAAACGTTTTCTGTCAGATTTTCACTGCCTAGACATTCGTTGTTCTTATTTTATCACGAAAGAATCTGACTAAGCAAACTGGGGGCAGATGTTTTATTATAATATGCCCATGCTTTGCTATTTAGGAAATTCGGATTGGGGTATTAACGCATAACTCATATGCTACATGAGATAGACCGGTGAATACCAATCTTTAGTGGCAATGAATGCCCTAAATTTGTACTTTTTGTGCGTGACGTGACCCATGTAAGGGGTATTTGGTCAGACAACCGAATAAGACCAGCTTCGTACTGCGGATATGCCAGGCACATGGTTGGGTTCTAGCCAGCAAATAAACCAGGAATGATTGTTTCCTGCTCCCTCATCTTCGGCAGTACTACTTTTTCTTCCTTCCCGTCTTCATTCCCATCCATATCTCCAGTCTCATCATCATCGTCACCGTCATCCTCGTTGTTGTCATTGATATTATTACTATTGTTATTATTATCACTTTCGACCGTCCTTTCACTTTTTCGCCCAACGCCAACATTTCGCCGACCAAACACCAAGCCAAGCACCTGTAGCTTTCCAGTGTCTAAATAGAAGAAAGCGTCCTTACCCTTGGCGTACCTAAGGTGTAAAATTTGAAACCCTGTTTTCGTTTTGTACTTTGAAGAAAGAACGAGATATTTAACGAAACACATAGCTGTTGCCGAGTTTATGAATACTTAATAATGTTAATACCGTCGACAGGAGTAAAAATGACAGAGCACTACAAAGATCCTGCTTGATATTTACGAGCCTCGTATTCCATCTGTAGACGGTCATTGCTAACAAGATTCGACATCTCAGTAATTGCCTATCTGAGAACAAAAACCTCCCTTATTTAACCTTGGTCGGCGCAACGGCAGAGTCAACTGACATTTGTGGCAAAATCTGCCAATGTTCTTGGTAAAGATGGGTAGATAGCAGATGGTTAACAAACGAAAAATGAACTTCTCATTAATTTAAAAGACCTTGCTTTTATTTTTCCACCGTGTGAGTTCATGAATCTCCATTCGAAGCCGTTAATGGTTCTCCCTATTCTGTTCTGTTCCTCAGAAAATGCGGTTAGTTATAATAGACAACGGTATGTGAAAATATGCAACTAGATGGCAGATGTAACCAGGGGAACTAGTGCCACCAACCTATGGATTCCTCTGAGGGTATTTCAACTTGCTGTGAATGCCTTGTAGCTGCGAGAATAACCTGTATAACTTTATTCCGACTCAAAAGGTTAGTAATTTATTTCGTCCGGTCATCCATAAGTTTCTACATACTAGCATTATAAGGTACTATAGCAAATCACAGACACGACTACAGCTGTTCAACTTTGCATTACGATAAAACTAGTACTTAGTAAATAAGCAGCTCATTGAACACAAAGGCTGCGAAATACGCAAATAAAGTGACTAAACTTGATGAAGGACGACAACTGCCACAAAGTAATGACGTACAACCAACAGCATTCAAATAAAATATGTACAAAAAACCGGTGCAGGATCTAAGTTTTGCTCGCTCACCTTACTCTGAGTTCGAGGACGATCAGATAAGTGGCACCACGTAGTTCACTTCCGTGGAATACCTACTTTTGTCATTCGGTAAGGTATGTTAAGTTTTGCACGATAAAAGATTGCGAGTGACGGTTTACGGCAAGGGAGTTGAACTATGACGATAGAATTTACGCTAAAATCAACCCTAACTGTAGATGTAACCCTTGACCTACTTATAGCCCTCACCTTAATGCTACATTACCGCAAGTATTGATGTTTTCGTTCGTCCATTTCCTCCTCCTTCCAGGGTTGCCATTAAGGTTAGCGTTATTATAAGGGTTCAGGGGTAGGTTTAGAGTTAGTGCTGAGGGATAGAATAGAATAGGTTTAGTATGGCGCCCCTTGGGCACTGTCAGTCTCCCTTGAAAACAGGAAAAAACCTAAAAAAACTCATTCATTTCCACTGCACTTTGACGGCTAGTTATAGGGGTTAAGATTACGGTTAGGGGTCGGCTTTAGGCATAGGGTTAGGACTGTTGTGAGGGTCAGGTCTAGAGTTTGAGTTTACGTCTTAAGACCAAGCTTTAGTGATCTCACTAGTGATTAGGGTTAGGCATTTGAGACTAAAGTTAGGGTTTTACGAGAACAGCCTTACCATTTTGCGTGAGCTGTAGTGCCTGGAGCAGCTTCTATCCCGGATACTCTTCCGCCTAACATTATTAACTATTCCTGAGGTTTCCATGTCGTCGCTTCGCCTCGAATACGCTGGCGATATTGCTAACAAGCTTAACTTATTTGTCCTGGATCATTTGTTACTTCATTCGGTGGCTTCTACGTGTTGTGAGCACTGTCAAATTTGCTCAGTTCTTCCTTACTCAATTTTCTTACGGTCACTTCTCTGCCCAGTTACCGATCTACTACATTACTTACTGTTCATAAATGTTTTGGCAGATTTTGAATAATTCATATTGACCCATCTGTATCAGATTTGGAGGATTCCAGACGATGGGCGGGTAACTTGACCCAAAGGTGATTAAACTCGCGTCGTCCGGCGGGGTCTCGTAGCTCGTGGTTAGAGCGTTGGCTGTACTAAAGCCTTCCCCTTACTGCGTGGGTTCGAATCCCACCGAGGCGTCGATTTTTCACAGTTGGGTCAATATGAATTACTAACTGCCTTGCCTTGTTCGCTGTGTACACTTACTTCATTTTTGGGCGCTTGTGTAGTGGTGCCCCTTGTCTTTAGCGGTTTTCTACTATGTAGGCCAGGAATGGCATATCCTATGCGCACCGACAGGATCAGAACTTTGCTATGTTCTTCCAACTGATTCACCGGCTTTGCGGTAAGTCGTTCTTACCGTGACCTTTGCCACTTTACGGCGTACACAGTGCAGAGCGCCTGAGCCCGAAACACAATGGACATTGATCCGCTTACATTAGGAAAGCCCACCCTCCGGTTATCAGCGCATTCAATCTCATGGTGCGCGACTGACTACGTAACTACTGTAATTTCTGAATTTGCATGGTCGGCAACGTCCCTTTCGGCCACGCAGTGTTCGGCTAATGTGAACTTGGCAGCGCGATGAACCGGCTCACTTAAATAAGCGGCAAGATCTTCTTTCATAACCGTATCTGTTAGAAGTTAGGGGTCAGAGTTTGTGGTTAGGAGTTAAGGTTGGGGTTGGAGTCAGGGGTTGAGGCTAGCGGTTAGGGGTTAGGCGTTAGAGGTTAGGGCTTAGGGCTAGAGGTTAGGATGGAACTTACCCACTGTATGTATAGCTACGAAATAAGATCCGACCAAATAAGCATCCGCGTTTATATTTCTCGTTGGCAGCACAGATCCTCTCTCGGGCCGCGTCTGCGGACTTGCGTTTACGCGTATGGACATGCGTCCATGTGAATAATCTGTCTTTTTCTGACAATTTATTCCTTTCGCTTACTTTACTGGACCCTCAACATTTCTGTTTTCCGTCCGAGCTTGTTCCGATGCACATCTTTAAAATTAATTCAGTTTGTTTCATGAGAATGATAAGCAAGGCTAGTGCATTATGTACATCGCCCATGAATTCTGAGAACATGATTACTGTTAATATAATATCCAGACGATTGAAATATCACTGTTTTTTTTGGAAAAAAACTTCTGTCTAACGCTGACGTGGTATTTAGTTCAGGTTCAGTGTCGAGGGAAAACAAAGAACACATTTAATCACCTAAGCTTATCTTGGATGGCAGAAAGGACGGCGACTCCACAACGTTGCGTGAAGAATTTAGAGCAAAAGTCCAGCCTGTGTATTTATGTGTATAGCCACAGTTAGTATCCACGAAAAGTAGACAAAAGGGGTCACTGAAATGCCCTTAAAGTGTGCATATCAAGGAATTATTATATCCATCTCGTGGCTCTCCAGACTCTGTGATTTGCGTCTCCACACACGTTCACTATCTCCTACGGCCTTCATACTTCTTCTACTCCGCCGTAGGGGCTATTATCTCCGTGAATATCGCGTCCAACAGAATTTTACTATGGGTTACCTGCAGCCGGCTACTTCCCCACAGTGCCGCGTTTTCAAATGCAATAATCCCTGTTCTCCTTCGCCTCCACGTAATCTCTTTTCCGTCAGTCCTCCCTTAACTTGGGAAGAAGTTCAGCCATTTACATAAATAACAAAACCGCCAGAAGTTAATAATTGTTCCGGCGGGCACCTATCGTGACAAGGTAGCTCTCTAAGTTCCCATCGTTGGTTGCCGGTCGAATTCTCTTTGAATTAGCCATTTAAGACCTTGCTTTTGGTGCGGTTCTATCGCCTGCATCAATTTCCGGAGGGCTGCTAGTGGCAACATCCATGTGTACTGGATAAGCGTCAGCTTTGTGGGTCAGAAAGACTTCTCATTCTGCTGGCAGGTTGTCCGTCCTCACTCTGAGCCGCAATCGGTATTGTACTTCATCGATGTAGGCCCACACAGTCCGACCAGATGCTGGCCCACTCTCATGCAGTCTGCGCTTCAGGCGGCTATAGTCGCCTCCAAAAACGTTCGCGAGCCTTTCAATCGTCGGGTCAACGAAATATGTGGAAATGTTAATGCTGTAATGCTGGTAACCTTCAGACAACAGACGCGCTTACCCTTTCCATTAGACGGTTAATACAGTGCTACCACTCGTCACCCACTTCTCAATGACAGCCTTCAGTGACGGTCAACATCTATCACTCACCTGCTCGAATAAGGCCTTTCTAGGGACCGTGTAATATATGCTCATCATCTAGTGCTGTCATCCCTGTCTTCCGATGTTAAAGTCTCTTTTACTAATCAGCCTCTCATCGGCTTTCACTTCCATACCAGGATCTCCCACTTGCTTTATCTCTTTCGGGAGGGCCTGCTGTATTTTTGCTCTCTCCGATCACAGCGTCGCGCTGCTTCACTAGCGTTCTGTATAAGAAGGCCAGACAGGCTTTCATTATCCTCCCTTTTGATAGCCTGGTGTTTTTAGATATGAAGCTTGTTAGTAGTGCTCTCACCCGCCTGCAGTGGCCTCATCCAAATGCATAGCCGTCTTTGTTGGATCACTGCGCGGCCGCAGAAGCACCTTAGTTTCATTGGCAGATGCTTCTTCGACTGGCAATACTCAATTAGCTGTGGCGAGTTAGCTGAATGCTGTTCTTCGTCCGAAGGCCTGCGCATGCCCGCCTGCGGCCCATCCTGTCTCCGGTCAGTGGACGTCGAAGTTGTGAGAACAGATAAAAAAGCTATGGCGGTTGGGGAAGTCATCCTTTTATACAACTGGCCCATTTTCACACTGCCTTTTTGGCATAACCATTTAACACTTTGCAAAACTTCCACACGTTATGAGCAGGTATTAGCTCTAGCATAGCCCTGCAATAGAATTGTGTAATTATTTACCGTACTAGCAACACGGGTATTAGCTAAAAGCCCAGACACGCGTGCTTCGCCGACCTTGTGCCGCTTCCTGACGCAGCTGCATGAGAAATTAAACAAGGCAAGTTGAAACTGGAGTTCATATACAAGAAAACACACAGGGGAAGCTGGGAGACCCACTGATGAGCCAAACCCCTTGCAGCTGCGTCAGGCAGCGACACAAGATCAGAGAAACACGCGTGTCTGGGCTTTTAGCTAATACCTGTGTTTTTAGTACTGTAGACTATTACACAATTCTATGCTACTGGTTGCCTGTCGGCGGTTTGTGAATATTATGTAGTTATTGAACAGTAGCTGATGGATTTCAGCTAAAATATTCATATCAAATTTCGGAAATTGCCTGAAAAGGTCTGTACCGAAGGATTTACTCCAACTTCCCGCATTAATATCTTCGAAAATTAAACAAGATAACTTTGCACTACCAGTTTGCCTTCCAAGGCCAGCACAACAGCCAAATTCGACGGTGTATCCTTCGATCTCTCCCCCAATGTGACTGGTCATAATGAGCTGGACCAGTTCGCCCGAAATATCAATACAATGTCCTCGGTTTTCTTTCCCCCGTCCGGTCACGTCTTCCAAGTTCCAGTGTTTTGAGCCACATGCTCGTATTTTTACGCCTTAGTGGTGTATTAAACCAAGCCAATGACGTAAATTTTGGCTTTTTTGGTCTGATGTGTTTATCTGACCCCACCCGAAGTAAACAAACCCCAGCCACCTGTAATAGAGACCAGTGGTAATGGGGGTTTTACAGGTGGGGCGGGAGAACGCACATGCAACGAGGTCAAGTAGTCGTATGCAAAAAAAAGATATTGGGGACGTGCGACTGTATTTTGAGTGGATGACAAATAGTTGCCCTAACTCCTAACCCCCAACCTTAACCCCTAACGCTAACTCCTAACCCTAACCATTAAGTCTACCCCCTTTCCTAACGCCTGGCCTCAACCCCTTACCCAACCCCTCACCCATAACCCGTAACCCCAACAGTATTGTGTCCATCAGGTAGGGCTATTTAACCACATCTTACCTTTCTTCACTTTCGCCCCTTCAAAAACAGCTATCCGTTACTTGCGTTTATCTCATCCATAAAACCTCTTTTACCATCATCCCCATATTGCAGGAGGCATTTCCTCCCGCGTTCTCAATGAGGCCACACAACCAATTGCCTTCCGGAGTTCGTCCGACACCTTATGGCGAAGCGGTTGATCTCCATTTATTAAGTATTGTAATACAAAAGGCTTGGTAGGAGTGCCTGGGAAGCCATAGATAACCAACCTTTTCACAACTGTGTTATGTGACAGCACAAATCATCGAAATAAGTGCTTGTGCTTGCTTGCTGGTTAGTGCCTGTGGTTGGGATATGGTGGGAACAATTTCCGCAGCAAATAAATTGACTTCTTTTGTAGTAATAGCGTGGAAAGGATGTTTCAGAATCTGAGCGAACCCCGCTGTCCTATGCGTACCTTGTGGTGCTGTCTTAA
This sequence comes from Spirometra erinaceieuropaei, assembly GCA_902702965.1. Taxonomy (NCBI): domain Eukaryota; kingdom Metazoa; phylum Platyhelminthes; class Cestoda; order Diphyllobothriidea; family Diphyllobothriidae; genus Spirometra; species Spirometra erinaceieuropaei. The sequence continues at coordinate 689,423 of CACRXP010000200.1, read as the reverse complement.
CTCCAGATTCAGCACCTCGAGGTGAACTTGCGGCAGATAGTTAGCTCATATTTGTGAGACCTTGTGGTGGCATAAAGCCATGCAAATGCTGGCGTCCTTGTCCAGGCACTCAGTCTCTGGGTAACGAGGTCAATTTTCCTTTTCACATACATTGACAACAGCACATATGTATTTGTGCTGCCTACCGACTTTTCCTTTGGCAGCACGATATCGACGCCACTCGCTTCATTGAGGTCACAGACTTCTGCCAGCCTCTTATGCGCCACGGTACGATAAGTTGCTTCAGTCAGTTCTGACCGCTCGGCTCCTGATATGAGAAAACACCGTTTTAGTAGGCATCAATTGATGTTGTCACCTGCGGCCTTCTCGATAACTACCTACTCGGGTGCCCTGTGGGAGTGCTGCTGGTCAAGGCTGTAAAGAGGACTTAACTTTAATCCCAGAGCTCGGGTACAGCATCACTATCTGAAACCTGACCCTCTATAGTAGAGAGGGATGGAATCACTCCCGTCTTTTTGACTATGACTTGACACCGAACTCAGGTGGGGGAAGAGAATGGAGTGTGGTGGGTGCTGTGTAATTCTATCGCCACTATAATCCAATTCACGCACAAGCCACCATGTGTGCTCTCAGCCCTCTGTGAACATCGCCGAAATCGACGGTCGAACTGTCGTGCCTTAGTCGCGTGGACGCACACTCCTGTATCCGTATCAATCATCCGGCCTGTCCAACTGCTCATCCCTTCTTCCCGGAGCACCAACATATACACTCCCGCAATCATCTCAACTGCTCATCCTGTCGGCACGCATCCACTCATCGCATGGGCCTATTCGGTCACATGCGCCTTCGTGAAAACCTGCGGCAAATCACCGCAGACAGAACCACGTTACCACACATTTTATAATAGGTACATATAACACGCATACACATCTCCGACACGTCCCAAGTAAGTGAGAAGTGTGCTTTTCGATTCCCTTCTCCGTGTGGATCCTTTGCTGCATACGAGATCCGAGCGTCCTACCCCCTTGTGCGTGTAATACTAGTGCTCGCGTTTAGGAGGTCCGGTGGTGCGTTTGACTGACTGGTTGACGGGCGGTCAGGCCCCCATGGCTCCCTCTCAATGTGGCTTCTGTGGCACTCCCACTCCGTGTGATCCGAGCCGTCCCCTTCTCTTTTTGCGTGTCAAATCCTGGTCAGTGAGCGCTGTGGACTAGGGGGTGTGGCGGTACGCCAAAATGCGGGTTGCTGCTGTGCCAGCCAGGTGTGCCTTCTACTTTCTTGTGACTGTGTCTTGACACCGAATACAGGCAGGGAAGGGGGAGAGAGGGCGGTAGATGCTGAGCACATCTACTATTACTATAAGCCAACTCACGCGCAAGTCACTATCCCTGCTCTTGCCCCGCTGTGGAGCACACGGTGGACATCGTCAGAATCTATGATTGAACTTCCAGAGGGCATGGATACACACTCCTATAGGCGTATTAATCATCTGGCCTGTCCCACTGCTAGCCTCTTTTACTTTGCCAGATTTCGTAAAAGCATATTCCCACCATTATTTTCTCGCTCGTCGGCGTCTCACTTTTCTCCTCTGCTGAGTTTTCAAGAGAACAAATACCATTCTGTGTGGGATTATTTTATCTATGAACATGTAAGAAGGCGGACTCAAAAGACACCGCACTTCCGACTGACACAGTTATAACGCAAATGGAATACTTCGAGAGAGTTTCGAGTCGTTGGGTCACTGTGAACTGGCGGAGAGCTGCTTCGAGTTGTGAAACACTCGGTTTACGAGGTAAATGTCAGAGTAAGATGCAAGATCACCCGAGAAAAGACAAGATATGAATTCCTACAATCATGCAGACAGACTCGGACTTAGCCTCGTCAACTAAGCAACACCCTCCGAAGAGATGCCCTGCGGCCCACACTACAAAAACCTTGACCGTCTCGCCCTCTCGAAAATAGAGGAATGCGAATACTCACTCTCAAATACGCGCTGGCAGCTAGACCAGTCACAGCATGTGATTGACTCGGTGAGGCCAATGTGTTGGTTATTGTTTACAAAATACGTTCTGAACTTGCAAGCTAAGGTAAGACAATCGTCCCACGCTGATCTGATGAAGTCGCTAAATAAACAACCCGTAGACGAATCGTTTCCAGTAAATCCAGATGACTGCATTGTTAACATGTCGAATTTGAAACTGACTAAACTGCATGCCGAGGCCCTCTCTTTGGGACTTAAGGTTTGTGTGCCGAGAAGATAAATAGATCCGACGGAGATTGAGGCTCAATTTGAAGGCCTATATCACCCATTATCGGAATTAACACCGACGTCAAAGGACAATGTGAGATGGTTGAAAGCGAAATTCGTAGATATCGCCTATCAATACAGAACTTTCCCGACTACGCAACGCTCACTGCTAACTAGACAACACATCTCGGCCCTAACTACCCTACGTAAGACTACTGAAGTCGTCATCTCAAGACTTGACAAAGGAAGCGGGGTCGCGATCATAAACAACACTGATTACGTGAGAAAGACGGAAGCGATATTGAGTGACTCCAGCAAATTTTCCTCGGAAGCCCATGAGAACGAAGAAACAAAAGCGCTAGAAGACCTTATTGGGAAAAAGGTAAAATCGTTGCTTGAAGAGCAAATAATAGACGAGAACATGGCTGCGTGTTTTAGGCCTGTAGGGTCGCATATTCCCAGACTATATGGACTGCCAAAATTGCACAAACCACGGGTACCATTAAGACCGATTTTATCAATGAGGAATTCACCTCAACATAAACTTGCCCAATGTTTAGCGCAACAAATCAAACCAGTCAGACGAAACCTTGCCGTTTACACTACCAAAGGTACTTTCTCCTTCGTAGATGAGCTGAAGCATCAGAATCTACTGAATAAACAGATTATCCCGGTTGACGTGCAGAGCCTGTTTACAAACGTGCCAGTGGATGAAACGATTGACATAGTGAGCATGCGGGTGAAACACACCTGCCACCAGAGCAACTGCGGGAACTACTACAGATATGTACAAAGAATGTACAGTTCTTGTTCAACGGGCGGCTGTATCGACAGATCGACGGTGTAGCAATGGGCAGTCCATTGGGGCCATTCCTAGCGGACATTTTCATGTCTAATTTAGAGCGAAAACTAGCTCGGAACATACAACGAGCCTCATTCTATAGGCNAAATTATTAAAATTTCGGCTAATTTTGCAATTACATCGAAGAAGGTAAAACAGTGGAGAGCTTTCAATTAGGGCAGCCAACTTCTCAGCTGTCAACCCTGATTAAATATCACAAAGAAGCATTTCAAGGTAGAGAACGATTTAGTCGGAACAATTTGGCGTGTTCTCTGCACAGAACACTCACTTCAATTTGTTGGTATACTCTTCGACTGTCAACGCTTCATTTGCCCCTTCGCATGTCTCTAATGAATAATCAGACCTTTGGCGGATTCTCATGGACATGCATTTGCTCCAAATTTCTTTATGAAAAAGTGCTTTCGAAATGGATGTGCTTTTGTCTTCTCTATTGAAAGCAAAGTCATGTTACCCAAACAAGTATTTACGGCCGTTTGTACTCACGAGAGCATAGGAAGGCAGAAATATCCACATTTGTAAAATCAAACCTCATCGACTCGGAGAAGATAATTACTGCTTCAGGTGACGTTAAATTGTGTCTTTGTTCGATTGTCACCGTGGACTTCTAAGTTGTTAAGTCGTGGGTAGCATGCAAAGTACATGTGAACATAGTTGCAGCAACTAAAGCATAATCTGCTTGCCTCTGATGATATAAGTATACTATGGAGAATGAGTCACCTATTACAGAAAGAATACCCCCAAAGACGTGGGAGACTACAATTGCTCTTTACCACATGTCAACGGTTGTTACATGCGAACAGGCGGGTTGTACGAATTGCATGGGAAGGGAGCCCGACAAACACGTGTCCACCATTCTTAATTCGCTCTCGAATCCATCATAGACAGTAATAAATAGACGTAGCAGACGCAGAGGAGGGGCACTACCTTGACAATTTAATGGCTACGCAACCGCGCACCGTCCAAGATTACCAGCTTTGACATTCATCACAGACGAGCTTATTTGGTGCAATGGCTTGAGCGTCTGCACCCGAGTGGCTATGGGTTACGATCCCACCATCGGTGTTAGTGGACGGCGTGATAATTATCCGGTAAGTTGGTGCGCCGATTTTGTCACCAGAAGCAGTGTTCACCAGCACGATGATTTTCTCAGCCCAAGTCAGGTCTCGGCACTGAATGGATGAAAGGGGTGGGTGATTGGGATGGTTGGTGGTCTGCGGGCTGGAAACCATGGTTTAATCGGTCCTAGATCCACGCGGTCGTCACCTCTCACTAGGACTTTAACGTCTTTCAACCTGAGGATGTGGTCAGTCCTGCCGAATAAGTCGCGACTTGAGACTTGACGTCCTATCTCCTTCCGGCCCCGAGTCACCCCCTTGTTGCTACGCCCGGTACTGCACCCGATTAGAGTATACGTCGTCAGGCATACCTCGTCTTCGCAGTGAGCCTTTCGGTCTCATCATTTGGCGACCGATTTCAACCTTCGGCCTATGTGCAAACGAACTCCGAGGTGATTGGCTGAGGGCGTTGTATCGTGCTGTTTTAACCTCACAATTCCACTTCGTCACATTATATTTATCCAACTGATTCCATGCTTTTTCCTACGGTGGCACGACTTTCGGTAGATCGGTGAAACGCGCCCACGCTAGAGGCCAGTTGTCCATACGCATAAAACAAAATCGTACCAAAAGGTCTCATCTTTATTGATACCTTTCAAATTGCTTGGCCATCACACGCAAGGGGAAGTTGGGTAGGAATAATAAAATACATTACCTAAATATATTTCGAAAGACGGCGAACATCGAGATTTGGCGGCGCCTGATGCTGTCCAATGGACTATCGTCTTTAATGGGAACGTCCGAGTATGTGCGAACAAACACACAGACGTCACTTATACATGGTTGAGAGGAAAATCGTTGTAATAAATCCCAGCGTGCAGAGATGGCGTGGAATACTGATTTCGACATCAGTAAGTGGAATGAAAGTTACAGAAAAACTACCTCAAGGCACAAATCAAATGGTATTTATGAGAGTGATTTCAAAGTTAATGCCACGGATTAGAGCAATCGGTGCGGTTAACGGTGGAATGGAGCCAACTGGCGCGGCCGCCTGCAAACTCTCGAACAAAAAGTATCCACAAAATGAGATTGTGAATAGATGAGGACTATGACTTAAGTTTGTCGCGAATTTGCCTGGTGAACGCAAATGGGAGAAAGGAGATAAGGGCGAAGAGGGCGAGCGTGTAGACGGAGGCGATGGAGGTAACACCAATGTCCGTAAGCTCTTGCAGAATTGTGCCGGCCTTCACGAAGAACAACGACAGAGGAACCACACCTTAGACGATTCAAAGAAAAGTCCTTGTGAAGTTACGAACAAAGGTAAAACAAATGAATGGCGCACAAGTGTAGACGTGAATGTAGAAAGTCGAGAAAGGAGCAACAACTTCAGCTGGTGTCCACCAGTGGGCCAGGCGTCAGGTATTAGAACAAATATTCTTCGTTGACGAAAGCCGTATATAACTTGCGAAAGCGTATGCGTCCCAATAAAATACGCATACTGTCCATGACGATCCACACGATTAATTATTACACGACCGACGTGATTTGGTCGCCGAAATGTAGGCTTTCTTAAATAACCACCAGCCTCGTGAAGACTACGAAGCCAATACGGATATCCTGGCGCCTTCTCTATCAACTGCAGGTGTCAAGGTGCTAACACCAGTCACAGCTTTGGATCCCATCTTTGGTCCGAATGGCAGTTCCGCCATCGACTCTAACGATGTCCAACGTGTGCCCCACAGCAAGATGGGCGCGGAGTAACTCGCGTGTTAATTAGTTTACAGTGACATTAGGCTTGAGAAGCATCTGCCGCACTTCCTCTCCATAGTCTGGTGTCACGACAGAGTCAAGATGACCGAAGGCGGGATCGGGCGTAGGTGGCTGGTGTGGCGTGCGTGAGCCTGGGTCTAGACGTACCGCCAGACGTGCATTTGGCATAGGTGTGCCTGTCACGCTGGTCCAGTGCATCAACTATGTAGCCCGTTGTAGGGGCATGGTTCGAATAACCACATTCGATTAAGGGACCGATCACTGGCACCTTTTTCGCTAGCGCTTACGCTAAAATTTTAGGCGCAGAAGACAAAGACCGGCGTGAAACATATGACCTACCGCTACATGTCAATAATGTCCTTCTAGTTCACTTACAGGCGATAGTGACGGACCGAAATGCATATAGCAGTGAGGGCTTCTGTTACACGATTGGAATTTATCGCTGGCGCCTACTGATCAGAAGACTAAGGGCTTGCTAAGGACAGGTGGACCTCACTGACACTTGTTAGAGAGCATCGGACACAGTTGGACACTTGCATTCAATCGGGTCAGGGGGCCGGGAGGAAACATGGTCACAATTCGCATCATAACCTTAAGGACTCAGCCAGCTGAGTGAAACAACACTCTGAAATCCAAATTTCCAAAAACAATGCAAGAAGCTATGGTTTCCTGACTCAAGCATGATTGAGACTGCCGCAGAGGGGTCACAAAAAAGCACGGTAAAGACTAGCATGAATCGTTCGGTTGGCGAACCATATGTTAACTGGGAATCAGTAATACCACGCTTAGTTAGGGTCGTCGGGCAAGCACAAGAGTCGAGCATAACGTTTAGATAGGACGAAGTTGTGTTGACAATGGTACCAGAAAAATTATTTCCCTCGGAGATCAGTCAGAAACTACCATCGAACTATTACGACTGACTAAAGTCAATGAATAACATTCTTGGATGACCATTTGATGCATTGCAAAACGGTTTGCGGAATTTTTTGATCCACCTCACAATTATTGCAACAGGTGCCCTCTTACTTTATTTGTGGACCGAAGTGCACTTTCGGTATTTAGGCATATAGAGATCCTCGAGTGAAGGGCGACTGCAACAAAACCCTACCGTCCAGCATCCAATTCAAATCAATTAAGAAAATTTTCAGGAAAGTAAGGTTCAAACTGTGACTGCCAGCTAGCGATGGTGGCATCATGTTTTCCACCATCAAGCTAAACAAATCAGACCCAATCAGTCTCATACACGACACGTGAGACGTCATGACACGGATTGTCATACAGTAGTGAAATTAAAAAAGGCAACATTCGCGTAAAATTCGGCAGACTGGACAGCCCTCCGGAATGTCTTTAGTGCCTACATGTGATGCCCCAAAACTCCAACTTATTGCAAACACCCGACCAGTAAACCAACAAGAAATTTCGGTGAAAAGGCAACCACCTCCACGTGGAGTTTGACCCTTCCCAACACCACGCTAATTCCATATGCCGTCGACACGAAGGTCTCCACTACACATCTAGATCACCAGGAGCTTCAAAATGACCACAATTTCATTTATGTCGTGCACGCCGCTCCACTTGATTTCTTGCGAAGGCAAAAGTTGCTGATATGGTAGTTATAAAGGATCACAAATTTCATATAAAGCAAAGTAGAAAGAAGAAGGCCTTACAACAGGGACCAGTTCAGGAGGACACAATTAGCTTAAACGCAGACTATAAATGGCAAAAGCTTCAACTGTCTTGGCATTTTAAGGCTTTTGTCTGAAAAGTTCTGAATGGAATCTTACGTCACAGTTTGTTTAGACTGTATTTAGACAAATGCGCAAAGCTCCTTGTTTGAGTGCAAAAACCTAAACAAAGGGGGAACACGTGTACAGAAAGACAAGGGCGTCCTGAATAAGCAGACAAAAACGGCCGCTCCTGATGACGCAATACGACATTGAGTCAAAAACGGCGCAAATTTATCAGAGACAACACTTTCACGAAATCATTTTCCTAGAGGTAGACTGAAAGACTCAGCAGATAAGATGGGTTCAGTTTTCAAGGATAATGCTTCCACGGTTGGTTGCTGTCCACGAATAAAATACACCTGACGGTCGTCACGGAGGACTTAACGCTCGAGAAAACTATCGATATTGGATACAATGCGGGGGGCTCAGTCAACAGCAACGGTTTGGTGGGTAATTATGAGAGACCCTATATCCAAATCGGTGTTGCACGATGTACTTATCGTACCGACAAAAACGTCTTCAATCATTGTAGTAACCGTGATTTCGGGTACAATTCTGAATGGGCCAACAAGCATAAATTTATTGAAACTGCAGGGGAGACTGGAAGACATTTTTGCGAAGTATTCACAAGGTAGGTGCCCGGAGAATTTGGCGGTCTTAGGAAATAGGTCTAAATACGCAGTGCAAATACGAGAACGCATACCAGCTTAATGAATATTGTGTCAAAGACGGAGTTAACTTTTTTTTCGTCGATACATTGGGGCAGGAAAAAGTTCGGAAGACCACATCATCGACATTTGTGTGGATGTGGTGATATATAGCCGTTCACAACAGTTTAGACAGGGCAGAAATTAATTTAACTGCCCAAAGCGGAAGTACGTAGAGCATAGAGTATAGGCGTTGTGAGAGTTCGGCCGTCACACACAAAGACAGCGCGCCTCATGAAGTAGGTGCATCGCCCAACCCTAATTTCAAAGCCATCCGTGTTGCGGGCGGTTCCTATTCTAGTGTCCTGTTTAGATGTCCATGTACAGTAGATGTGCTAACTCATGAAATTTCAACCGAAATTTCAAAATGCGTTCTCGTTTCGAAAAGGTAAATTAAGTAGTATTGTAAAACTAATAATGATAAAGCATAATTCTATAATGATCCAGTTACCTCAAGGTGTCGGCTTTCGAAAGAACTTATTTTCGGCTGCATGCAAGATCTATACTCTGCAAAAAATGACTACTTAAGTAGTGTGCAATTTTCTCATTGATTTTCGATGCCCTTGAAAATTCAATTATATTTCATGGAAAACATGCATAAAAATATTCATTCTCTTACTTATTCGGTAGAAAATCACGTCTTCTTCCAATTACATACTCAAAAGGAGAGTATAATTCGGTTTTAAAAAAGTTTCTAATTGTGAGATTTTTTAATACCGTTGAATGGCCGTTCATGAAACGTCATGTATCTGCATTTACGAATGTGGCTTGTAAAGTTGACAATATGGCTCAAATCCACTGCTTACTTTTATGAACCTCATATGGTCTCCTCTTAACACCGTAGAGAAATGCATGGTTTTCTGTACACGGAAGATATACAGCTTGTAGTTTTGAAACCCTGAATGCAAGTGTAACAGCATGTCGGATTCAAAATTATTCGAGAATTAGAAAAGTTTTTTATAACCGAATTATACTCTTCTTTTGAGTATGAACTTTGAAGAAGACGTGATGTTCTACCGAATAAGTAAAAGAATGAATATTTTTATGCATGTTTTCCATGAAATATAATTGAATTTTCAAGGGCATCGAAAATCAATGGGAAAATTGCATACTACTTAAGTAGTCATTTTTTGCAGAGTATAGATCTTGCGTGCAGCCGAAAATAAGTTCTTTCGAAAGCCGACACCTTGACGTAACTGGATCATTATAGATTTATGCTGCATCATGATTAGTTTTGCAACACTACTTAATTTATCTTTTCGAAACGAGAACGCATTTCGAAAATTCGGTGGACATTTCATGAGTTAGCACATCTACTGTATGTCAGTCCTACTGCATACTATTACTCGGAAATCTTCAAAACAATTAACATTCCGCCGACCAGTTCACTCGAGCTATAGAATTCAAGGATTTTGTGACTACTTTTGATACGTAGTTTACCGTGCAGTTATAAAACCCAATAAGACAGCCCTTAGAGGGGCTGAAAATAATTGCCCGAAATTTGAAGTCGGAGATTTCACATTCTAATGTTTAAGGAAGAAACGCCCGATTTCAATAAGGGCGGCAAGCTGGACCACAAAACAGGCCGACAGTGATAAATTGCGAAAACGAGAGGTAAACAAAGTTGTGGAGTTGAGAACAGAAATACATGAGCAGAATCCAACCCAGCCTTAAAAATTTTCCACTAAAGAATGACAAAAACAGAAATTTTTCTAATTGATAAGGGGCAGCACTTAAGAGTAAATTTTTATAAGATGACAGAAATTGCATGAAACTGTAAAAGTCTAGGAAAATCGACTTACCAAAAAATGTTCCCCAGAAGAAACCACTTAGGGGGATACCGAGCACAGGAGAGCAAATATTAACTAGCCAGTTGGGAATAATAGGGCTTAGGCGAAAGAAGAAAATCGCCAACCCTGACATGCTCTGGAACCGACCAGTCTAAAGAAAAAGTAAGTAGCATATTCCCAAACATACCACCTTCCGACAAGTGACAATCTGTTCTGGGAATAATTTCGCAACGGTTTGAGTGCCGACGAAGTCGGCTAAGATGTAGCAACAGGAAGCGCCTACAGCCGAGCACTACAAGATCACATTTAAAAGAGAAGCGCCTACAAAAGCTATCACAAAGAGGGCCAGAGGAGTGGGGAAAAGAAATCCAAGTAAGATGCTGAAGAGGACTGATCCGGGAATCATGAAAGACTGGAGGCTATGTAAAACATGCTAAGGATTGTGGTCCAAAAAGAGAAACATGACGATAATATGGTGAACATCGTTGGCTTTAGACAGATCATAAAGTGATGTCCAACAGTTGGAGATACTCAGCTTCCAGTTGACTTTCCTTTTAACATATGAAATTAGACGGCGCATTTGGTAACGGAGTTCTATGGCAAAACTCAATCTTACTAATTGGACACTAGTATATATGCAAGGTGAGCTGTATGCACGCTAAGGGAGTCAACACACTACGG
>CACRXP010000200.1:613140-652294 GCA_902702965.1 Spirometra erinaceieuropaei | reverse complement strand
TTTCTGATGAGAACACAGGCCATGCTAAAGTAACAGTCTCTTCTTTTTTTCAGAAAAAGATCGGAGTTTTTAAGCCAAAAGATGAGGAACCATATGGAAAACTCAATCCCAAATGGACTAAATGGATGCACAAACTGTGTTGCCCCTGCTTCTTCGGTCGCAGCTGCTTGGTGCCGAATCAGGGCTATTTGTCTGAGGTGGCAGCAAGTCTCGTAGATGAGCGACTTGGTCTTAATATTGTGCCCACTACTAAGGCAAGTAAAATTGCCCTTTTGCTAGTCATTTCTTCGGGTTTCCACTCTGATATTTCCTTTCGGGTCTGGTTTTGGGCGGTTGTTGTTGCTTTTGCTGATTGGCATTATAAGGTGCACGTGCAGACTGACTGTGTTGACCTCGACCGTCTGTAACTATTGCGCTTTCTCTTGAGCATCTCGTTGTTGAGATGTCCGCCTATCGTCATTTTTTTTCCTTCCAAGGCTGTTCGCGACGATATCGGTGCGGTTCTGTCATAGTGATGTTTTCAGTGTTCCATACCGACTTACTACTCTGATCGATTCGATCTCCTTAATTGCTGTTCTATTTCGCGTTTTAGTTTCGATAGGTACTCCTCCTTCCTGACTTTTCTATCCAATCCTGTCCGTACTCTCTCATTCGCGGGCTTGCGGCCGTCTGATTGCGACAGTTATTCATCGCACAATCCAACAGTGAACTGATTCCTCAGACTGAAACGATTCGACATTGATCCAAATAATTCGAACGCTTCCAGTCAGTTGAACCACTGGTTTCGCGCCTTGGAAGTTATCACGTTCACGATCGAGACTTTGGAACCGAGTAAATTGGGCGTTTTGACTAATCATGTTGCCCCGAGGGTCTGGGAATACGTCAGCTAGTGCTCTAGTTGTGAAAGAGCCGATGGAGTGCTACGAGACCTCCACTCTCAAAACCTAAAGAAATCATTGATCGCCAATTTCTATCGACATGCAGACTAAAAGGCTGTCAGTTTGCTCAAAATTGACCACAGATGAAGAGTGCCATTTCAGAGCTGCTCTGGCAGGACTAAGTCGTAACCATGCCATTAAAGGCACCTTACTTAGTGACCTTTCATCAAATGGAATCTGGCGAAAATTATTAGAGCAGAAAACATTAGATTTTCAAATCACTTTTGAGTTGGTTGGGTCATTGGGATCGACAGGACGATATAGTCTCTGTTATATTATAAATCTCTGATGGCCTCATTCTCTACCGCTACTGAGATGTGCGAAACTCTATCCAGTCCCGTTAAACTACCTGACATAATAGCTTACAGTCACTCCTGCAGCCAATGTTTCCTCTGTAGATAAGACAAACGCCATCCTTCGAACTGTTCCGCACACGACGTGTTATGCAAAGAGTGCGGCAAAAGGGAGACACGGCAACAATAGGGTGTAGGACCCACAATTAAATTGAGCTAGCCTGTGGACCGTGTCACACGTTGGATGGTGGTAGAGGGGGTTTTACAGGTGGAGCAGCATACGGGACGGAGAACAAGAAGACACAGAAAATAGATAAATTTCTGCCGAAAGTCTTTTCGTACACTGTTATTTGACGAAGAAAGTGAACGCGATAATTAAAAAATAAGCAAAAAGCAGTTTCCAAAAAATAACGCTCTTTGAATAAAACGCCGCTGGCAGGTTTTCATTTAGGAAGGGAAGGAAATTTCAAACAACTGGTCGATGAATAATAAGTGATGTTTACAATCACACTGAATGTTAAGGTGTATTTTTGGAGTTGACATCTGCTTAAGGGTCCTAACCCTATCGTTACCGGAGACACTTCCAAAGAGTTTGTCTGACACCACAAAACCGTAAAGTTGTCTTTTCCTCTGCACATCCTCCCGTTCGCACCATTGCACCGGCCGTTGTTCTTTATTGCCTTTCGGATGCCTTGGTTGAAATGCGAATAAACGGACCCAATTCCCAAGCCTTGATGAATGCAGAAAGTTCAGATAGTTGTACTTAGTTTTCCATAGCTCTCTGAAATAGGGCGAAATTCACAAAGAGCTTCCTAAGGTATCCATGGCTACCAGCGTCATAACCAGTGACACGCAAGGAAATGTCCTCGTCTTCATCAACTATAAAGGCCCCGTTTACGAATAGGTCAAGCTTTCGGTCTGACCGAAGTTGTACGCCAATTTTCGACTCGGTCATGACTACCTCCGGCCCCACAAAGGTGTTGAAATCCCATTTGGTGGATATAAACCTACGCCCTAACTATTATCTGTGGTTACCGCTCGTGTCAGGCCTCCCCCTTCGCTTCCTAATCTGCGAGCCTATCGCGACGAGATGTCACAATAGTGTTAGCGAAATATTTATACATAACTAGCCGTCTCCTCTGCGAAGGAGTCCTCGAGCTCCCCTCACCCCCTTGGAGAGCCGAAGTCCTGGTTGTAGCCAATTATGACCACAAAGTGCGACAGATTGTTGATTACAGCCGAACGATCAACAAATACGCACTCCTAGATGTCCATCCCTTCGCTAGGGTGTACGAACTGGTTGACCGTATTGTGAAGTACGACACGTATATCATTGTTGGGTACCTACGGAGGCACAGGAAAGGCCATGCACAGCCCTTAAAGCTTGTGGACGTTTTTGTCGCTTTCGCCGAATTCCGTTTAGTGCGACCAACAGGGTAATATGTTTTCCACGAAAAATCGAGGCATTGTTGCGCTCGAGTACCCGAAGGAAATTTTTGTCTGCATGGACAATATTACCATTCGTAGGAACCTCATCGCGGAACACAATCTAAACCTTTGGAAATCCCTCGATGTGGCGGAAAAATACAGACTGATCTTCAGACAAAATTTATTCCGCATTCACAACATTTTTCCTTCCACCATTGGAGGTGGTGGAAGCATTTGAAACCCTCAAGGAGGAACTTTCAAAGGTCACAATTACTACGGTCCAGTGTGGTATCCCGTTGGTTGTACAAACCAATGTTTTACACGTCGCAGTTATCGCCACTGAATCAGAATGGTCGACCGGCAACGTTATTTTCGCGCGATTCATCCCCAAGTTGACAACGCTATCATGCTGTCGAAAGAGAAGCGGACGACTTAGTGGAGTCCATATGCAAACGGACGCACTTTATCTTCTAATTATTTCGAACCCATTACGGGTCAGCGCTCTGTTCTCTTTATGGCAATTAACGGCCGGAGAACGTGAAGAAAGTCTGGATCTAACGTTGGAGGTTTTTGCTGCCTGCCATTCAATTTCGACATTGTTTACCGATCTGGTAAGGAAAACCGAACGACGGACGTGGTTCCACATGGTTGCTGTGGGACTTTACCGAATAGCGTTGATCTGAAAGGCCTACATCAGTCAGCCACCCAGAAGTCTCTCGCCCATTGTTCTTTGTCTGAGCCAGGAACTCCTCCTTTTCGATGAAAGAGATTGGTAATGTTGCCACCAGCTGTCAAACCTGCTGTGAGGTCAAATCCCGCATTTTCTCTCGATCATAAAGCCAGATCATCAAGGCTAGATAGGTAGATAGATAATTTTTTATTAAAGACCCGTCGGGGTCCCATCAAAGCTACATAACCGTTCAAACGATTGACAGTCGACTTCAAAGGTCAACTTTTGCCAGTGCCCTAGGGTTATTTGCTAACAACTATTGAATAATGTGATCCATTTCCATTTGTTTTTGTCCGTCTTGGTCAGACTAGTGAGACTGACATCAAATGTTTGCCAGCTCTTTTCCATATTCGGTACCCCTTCGAACATCCACACTGATTGAGGGTTATCGGTTATGTCAACCGACGTTCAGCATTTCCTCCGTGATGGGCGGTTGGCAACTAGTGGGACAACATCGTGCGGTGCCCTGAAGAAACGGGCAGACTGGGAGTCCGAACCGAACTTTGTGGAAGATTATTTGTTCTAAAATGTCACGGTTGGCCTCTCATGCACTGGGCGTGTGTTCTATTCGACGTTTTACAGTCCACTCTTGCGTTCTGCTACTAATGCGACACCACATGAAGAATGTTTGCCTACAAGCAAAGGCCAATCATTAGAACCACTCTCCCTATGTGATCCACTTATCGTGGCCGAGTCTGATGAGCGTCCGGCGGGCTAAATATGATCCGCCTGTTGAGGAGGTTGAAGTGTCCCAACGTACTCCACAATATGCTCATACAAGCTGTTGGTCGCAAACCGTATGCGTTCTGCCGCTCGACCCGCCAACGCGTCTCATTCCTGCGCCAGACTCGTTTCGTCCGTAACTGCTGACGAACCAGCCCGGCAGCGTATCCGGTCATGTGACTTCTTTCAGAATAGTTGATCACAGCAGATCTTGGATGTAGCCAATACGCTCACATCACAGCCTGCAGGTTTAAGGTGAACTGAATGACCTTCATTCGCCCGATTCACACCTTTGATCGCGTCCTTGACTAACACCGATTCCATCAGTCTACTGCACCCTTTATTCGTTGTTTGGTTTAGCTCACTAAAGTGCTTCGTTGATGGACTGGCGAAACCGCCCTAACGGCCATTTCGGTTATGTGTGCCCACAGCCGGAGGGAGGTTTGAACCGGTCAACTGATGTCCTGGCGGGCGTGGAGTTAGGGGACCTTACCCCCGTCTATGATTTGCATGACTGGCTTGCCTAACAACCAAACTTTATGTATGTGACAGTTTTCGTTACAAATTTCAGCGAAAGGCAGCCTTTCAATATGAAGCATACGGAAACCGTAGTCTGGCGTCATTTCTTAACGCTGTGACAACATTTCTAGTCCATCAAAGTGGTGAGCCATCAAGGAACATTTTTTGACTCCATTCTGATTGTGATACATTGCTTTCCCTGTTTCACGTTTTATACTGCAATACCCGATCCACCCTCACATTTTTCGACCAACTCTCCCACCGAATCCATCTTCGTGCCTGGCTTTTCAGGCTTACATTTCTGATGCTTTTATGAACAGTTACCTCGACGTTCCAACATCAACCCCGAAAGTATTGCGCCTATGCCATGCCCGGTGTCCCCTTGGAGACCCCCTATCACGGAGAAATTTAAAATAAAATTTGCGATTCGCCGATGGAGAATAATATCCGATTGCTACTGGTCCGCTTTCTACATACTCTAAGAGGGTGGTTGTTCTGATGCGACACCAACTCCGTCGTAGCGGGACTCATGGACCTCCGACGTTTTTCTAAGGGCGTGGTGTGTACCGGCTGTTATCTCTCTACCATAGGGCATTTGAACTCAAGTCAAAACCGCAGACTCATAAACCTAGTTTTTAGTTGTTACGGCTAACGGAAATGGTGCAGAGCCACAGCCTATAGTGAAAGGATGACACAACCACGCTCCGTGGAGCAGGCCAAGCCGGCCGCGGCAGGTTAACTCGGGCAGCCAATTAGCGTGCGCTACAGTACCGAGCACGCGTCATGCTTGGCTCATGCGTGCGGACCAATCAGTGGTTGGTCAAATATTCGAGACTTCCGCCGGGGATTCTCGCGCACACGATGGCCAATTCGCGACCGGCACGCCACAGGCAGGAATGTTGTAGAACGCTCTCAACGGCCGGCATACCATTGACCGAAATGCTCCAGAACGCACAGGGGCCACTTGAGTAAGACGTCTTTCTGACGAGTTGTTATCTCTTGTGTTCGCGGGGTGTCAGTAAAGTGCCCGTTTTCCGAACCGTGTCATAACAACTGGCGACGCAAGTTCAGCAATATGAACAATTGAAACGCATACTTGAAGCACAACAGGACTCACAAAAATGCCGCGGAATTGAGGAGCGGCATCCGGAGAGAACAAAGGGTCACATATTGAGGAACGGATCGTCGAGTTCGTTTACAATCCAGAAGGAGGCGTGAATTTCGAAATCTGGTTTCGAAAGTGTGAAGGACTGTTTGAAGAAGTGGAAGCAGAATTCGGCGACAAGACGAAGGTGGAAATCATGCTACTAAAACTGGCCTAGCGGGAACACGAGCGGTACGTCAAGTTTATTCTGCCTCAGGAACCGTCAGGTGTCTCGTTTAAAGACACAGTCAAACATTCGAAAGCATTATTCTGTCTTACAAAGTCGTTATTCAATTGACGTTTTGAGTGTTTCAAGCTAGAACGTAAGGTTGAAGAAGATTGTTTTGATTTAACCGGTCTAGTTAATGACACCTCTCAGCAAACTGGGCTGGAACAGGCCACCAGCGCACAGATTAAAGCACTGTTTTTCATTAAGTCGTTGACATTGCCAGAAGATTCAGATGTGTGTACGCGGTTACTCGCCCAGTTAGGCCACAAATGTAATATGACAGTACAGGACGTGGCAGGGGAATGTGTCCGAATCACAGATATCAAGCAAGACACCTGACTTATTAGACGTACGAATAGTTAGCCTGCTTACGTCTTCGATACCAGAACGGAACAGTTTTTCACGGAAGCCGAAGACGGTGTTCTGGCAGTGCGGCGGTTGGTACTACGTGAGTTAATCCCCCTATCGTAGTAAAAGGTACTACAAATGTTCCTGTGTTGGCCATAAAGCTTCACGTGGTAAAGCGGCGCAGGCTAGCCCAAGAAAGAATTGCCAGGTCGTTTTAGAGGACAATTCGCAAGTACCAAACAGCGGGCACTTGGAATACTTGAGAGTGAATATTAACGGAGAACCGACCACGCTGTGGGTAGACACAACATCTGATCTGACTTTAATCACCATGCTCACGTGGGAGGTTATCGGTTCTCCGAGACTGAGACCATCACAGATCATAGCATGGACGTCAAATGATACGCGTATGGAATTTAAAGACGTTTTTTAGGCGACTGTTAGTTTTCGACTCGAAGACTCATGACAATCTTCTCGGAAAAAAACGACCTCCGGATTGGGATCGTGCAACCGTCCTTTTGACGAAATTTGCAGCGCGGTACGCAACACTACTGAAGGAGTCCTGAAGAAGAGGTGTGTGGAACGGATGATGAAGGCGGCCGGCAGGTGCACAAAGGCAAAGACAACTTTGGAATTGAGGCCGGAAAAAGCCAGTTTTCAAGCAGAGCGGACGGGTCCCGTTTGTGGTACAGTCGTCCGTAAAAGCTGAACTAGAAAGACCACAGGCAAAAGGTATAGCCCATCCTACCAACTACTCAGCTTGGGCTGCTGTAGTTGTGGCGGTGAAGAGACCTACTGGACGAATACGATTGTGTCCAAATTATTCCACGGGCTTGAACGGCGCACTGGAAGATTACCGTTAACCGCTTCCAATTCTAGAGCAGCTTTTACTACTCTACATGGAGGGAAAGTCTTTGCAAGGACTGATCTATGCGAGGCCTACCTACGAATTGAGGTGGCGGAGAAATCGCAGAAACTTTGGACCATCAATACTCAAAAAGATCTCTTCAGATACACTCACCTCAACTACGACGTGAAAACGAGAGCTTGTGTATCCCAGCAGATCATGGATACAAAGATTGCGGATGTCCCTGGGGCTATTGCATATTTGGACGATATTTTGGTTGTTAGCAGTTCGGGAGAAAATCCCAGTCAAAGTTTGGACCTGATA
Organism: Spirometra erinaceieuropaei; assembly: GCA_902702965.1. NCBI lineage: Eukaryota > Metazoa > Platyhelminthes > Cestoda > Diphyllobothriidea > Diphyllobothriidae > Spirometra > Spirometra erinaceieuropaei. The sequence goes on along the minus strand of CACRXP010000200.1, from coordinate 644,771 downwards.
GTGGGCAACCTGATCGACTACAGCCTTAAGATCAATACGGAAGAAAGCGAATTCTTGCGGGGGGAGATCTACTATCTCGGGTTTGTAGTTAAAACGAATGGACTTGCACCTGACCCAGAGCGAGCGAAGGCATTGCGGAACACGAAAGTGCTGAAGAACACGAAGGAGCTGCGATCGTTATGGGGTTGGTCAGCTACCACGACCCCTTCATTACTGGGCTGCACAGGTTAAAACCTCCACTCGGCCGACCTCTCTGCAATGTCGTGGAGTTTGTTTGGTCTTCGGAATTTCAAAACGCATTTGATGCGATAAGATAAGGGGTTCGACTATGTTGTCGAACTTCGAAACTGACAAAGAGACCATTGTCGAGGAAGACGCCTCTACGGTTTAGGCGGAGTGCTCCTTCAGAAGGACGCAAATGGGAGAATCCAACCAATCATGCATGCCGCCAGGTCACTGACGAAGGCAGAACGAAGCTATAGCTAGATCGAAAAGGAGACACTGGTCATCATCTTGGCCGTGCAGAGATTCCACTTGTTCATGTATGACAGACCTTTCGTACTGCACACTGATCATCAACCGCTGAAGTTCCTTTTGGATACTAGCCGTGGCGTTCCCCACTGCGTGAGTTCTGATCTACAACAATTTTTCTTATCCCTTTGGTATTCGGTCTGACGTTCGACGGGGTTGTGCCTTATCGCCCATTCTGTTCAACTACGCTACTGACTGGATTCTCAGGAGGGTCCTACATGAAGATACCAGCGTTGAGCTTGCATCTAGGCATCGGCTGATTGATCTTAACTATGCTGATGATATTATCTTACTTGCTTCAAGTTTTGATGATCTGCAGTCTATGGCGTCACGGGTGGACGAGGCCGCCAAATCGGTTGGTTGATCGATAAACGCTGGAAGGACCAGTGTTTCCAGGCTACATCCCTGACCAGGGGAAGGCGCCTCGGGTTCGATAGTTGTCGACTTGGCGTAGACATTTTTAAATACCCCGGGGCGAGGCTGTTGCCGAATAGACAGAGTAAGGACGATATCGTCTCCCAAATCGATACTGCCTGCCGGGTTTTCTCAAGCTTTGGAAAATGCCTACAACTTGGACACAACATATCCATCGCCACTAAGATTCGCGTGTACCGTTCATCCGTCCGGTCTGTCCTCTAGTTGTGGGTGTGGAGGGCGAGCGAAAACTGGAGGTATTTGACCACCACTGTTTGAGGACCATCTTTCGAGTAAAGTACACCGACTTCGTCTCAAATGGGACAGTCCCCACTCACTGCGACAACATCGCAAGGATGACCGAAGATGTCGAGGAAAAACGCCTGAGGTGATTTGGGCATGTTCTTCGTCGTTCACCCCGAGCAGGCTTTACTGGGGCAGGCCACTGACGTGGGAGAAGAAGAGAGGGTATGCTCGGCCCAGCTCGAATCCAGCGCTTACGTTTCTTTTTATAAACGATCAAACGCCCTTCGAAATTATCATGACGTTCTAGTAGCCGTGCCCTGGAAGGTTTCTGGCTGGTAGGGTAACTCGGTCGTAGTCAGGACTGAGGGCCAGTCCTCAAGACTGGTTAATGTTACTTCCTTGTCACTCCGGTTCGCATGAGATCAGAGTCCCCTTCATTAACAGCTGATGCTGACTTTGGGAATTAGGGTGTGCGTTGCACGCGTAGATTGATGTTATGTCTTGTTAGCCGCTACACCCACTAACACCCGGTCGTCTTGACTGCGCCATGCCACAGGGACACGACGGATGTGTCAGGAGAGAGTTGAGTGCATGTAATGTAGTGTGATTTCCTATAAATAAATCCATACACAAGTCATGGCTGTGCCACTTCATGGCTTAGTCGTGGGCCTCGTTGCTTGAGACAATCGGACCACAAAAGTGACCTGTGCTGATTTACGACCTCATCAACTCCTGACATCCATTCATTCTACTTTAGAGCGCGGGATATTAGGCTTATGTTTCCAGGTCGGCTATTATGCAGTCAATATATTGGCGTTTGAGTGCTGAAGGCCTGCCAACCCCTTATTTCTCTGACTGCCGATGCTCAGCCGTAACTTGACAGTCATTTTGGCTACGATATCTCCGTTTTGTGAATGTTCGTGCTGAACTTCTTTTAATAATTGGCAATATTTTGTAACAATTCATTCAGCTGTTCACTTCTTTATTAAAACACCCCCTCATCTTTCCTGTTTTTGCTAATATTTCAGGTTGTTAAGTTAGCCAGCACTACCTTCAATTATCGCGCAGTGGATCGTGCTGCCGCCCGTACAAAGCAGCACGTAGCTGAACGTTTCCCAGACATCGGGCGGCACTTCCATCGGCTCGGCCTGCCTCCAAAAGTGAGCTCAGTGTCCATTTTTATAGGATCGATGCAAAGTAGCGCTAAATTTCCCATCATAGGTTTTAAGCCGCTCATCAAAATAAAAACAACTGGTATCTACTTTTCCTTCCACCATGACATAAGCCTGTTTATTCCACTACAACTGCATTCGGGAGTTCGGGGCCAAACTAAAGTCATATCTGGCTGTTGTTTGGTGGTGAGGGATGTCTTCTTCCAGGAAGTTGTATAGGAGCTTCGAAAAGCAACAGCCAGTTGTTGTGGGCCCTATTAAATTCGTCTCATAGCCTATTTCATTGAACTTCTGGATTTTATTTCTCAGAACGTGTGATCGGGCGTGGTAGCAAAGGATATGACTTCAGCATTCGTAATTACCGATGTTTATCGCGTAACTTTGGCGTCTTTCGCCTAGTTTACGATGGTATTTCATTATAGTGATAGTCTCGCTTAGACCAACGAAGTCGTAGTGGATACTGCGGGTCGCACACCATCATGCAGTCATCATGAATTCTGTTTGAAAAGTATCATGGGTCGTCTTCGCCGTCGGTATACTGTGTTGCTCGTAGGCAGTTACCTCATCGGATTCACTCTAGTTACGCGTCAATAGTTAAGGTCGACCGTTTATCTCCTGCGAAATGAATGCAAGGGGGACTCATCTCGATTAGATTTCCTTATTCCCTTTCAATTCGTGTGTGGCCCACTTGTCGATATTTTTTGTTCTTCCGTTTTCTTTACTATGACGGGCACTAGTCGAATTACTAGCCTTTAGCTCATTCATTACCTCTCGCGCAGTTTTGCGCTGTCCACCTGAGTGTTTTTCTCCGTTTTCATAGTCCTTAACAGTAGAAGGATATTCCCGACCTTCTTCATCTTCAAGACTCGGATTTCCATTGCAAAAATTTCTGAGACACAGGGCTAATTAACTGTTCCTCCTCGGAATATATCGTTAAACTTCTACGCCCTTTTCGTTGCTACTTGCCAGTTGCTACTTTTCAGTATTTTGCTACATGAATGAATGGAAAGTGCAAAAGAAGCCGCTGGTGTTAACAAATAGTTCAATTTTGTCCTGCAAAATAGCGAATAATGTAGACTGTACGACAAGAGGTGTATGTCTAGGATAGCATTAACGACGAAAACAAGGGAGATTGGAATGACAATTTCTGTATTATTAGCCGTCCTTAGCCAGCCGTACCCAACACCAGGATTTGCAACCCCTGAGGCTCGATCTACCGACCTGTTGGTTAAAATCCAACTCCCTAACCACTGAGTTACTAGCTCGTTGTCCAGTCGATTGCGATAGGATATACAGAATGATAGAGGGAGCCTCAGGGGTTGCAAAGGCTGGGGTTGGGTACGGCTGGCCGATGACGGGTGATTAGCCAAAAATGACCGTCCCAGTCACCCTTGTCTTTGTCGGTAGTGTTGTTCTGCCTACACTACTAACCACTGTGCGGCGGCAGACAGGGCCCACGATTGAGCTTCGAGGCACAAAGCCGGACGGGTCTGTCACGTGGCGCAATCGGTGGGCGCCCCCCTGCCAGTGCAGTATATGGTAAGATTTCGAGTTCCAAACAAGGAAAACAGCGAATCATTCTGTAATCACCTCTTCTCTCCCCTCCCTCCTCTCCTTCCCCTCATCCTACTTATTACACTCCTTTTCTCTCATCCGTACCCATCAGTCTCTGATAGATTACGCTTACGAGTGTCGTAAAGCTCTTATTTAGCAGGTCTTTTAGCTATCATTGGCTACTATAATTTCCATGGGCGCGTAGTCACATCTCAACTCTCCTTGGCACTGACTGTTCAGTTCTTTTTATTCAGACGGCTGTATACAAGTCATTACGTACCCCGCACATTTTTATTTCTCCTTTTAGCTGTCCAGGTTATGCTTTCGGGTCTTAAGATAAGAAGTATTTACATAACCGCAGGGTTTGAGTCGATTTATAGCATCCAATTAACCCTACTTGTACTTCCTGGTACCTGCTGCAGCTGTGATCATGTCTAATCCAGCCGGGCTAACTGATGCTGTTGATTGCACCTCTCAACGTGTGACGATCCGCGTCGGCGAACCTGGACATCTCGACTCATTTTCTCCTCCAGCAATGGGAACCGAGTACTGAAAGTTCAAGAACCTTGCCAAGCCAGTTCTTGAGTTGGTCGTCAGGCGTCAACGGCACCGGATCGGGACATTGGCATCGAATTCGTGAGGCAGACGACGAAGAACGTGCCCAAATCACCTCAGTCGTCTGTTTTGGATGGTAGGAGATGTCCTTGTGATATTGTTGCAGCGAATGCTGACTGTCTCAATTGAGAAGGAGTCGTCTTACATTCGACGGATGGTCCTCAGGCGGCAGTGGTCAAATACCTCCAGCCTTCGCTCATCTTCCACGTGCAAAACCCAGCATTCACAAGCCTAGAGGAGGACTAACTGGACAGATGCGCGATACATGCGAATGTTCATGGTGATGGAGATGTCGCGTCGGGTCCATAAGCACTTTCCAGAGTGAGAAAACCTTGCGAGCAGCATCGATTTGTAGGGACAACGTCGTCCTTACTCTGTTAATTCTACAGTAGTCTCCGTCCGAGTTACTTGGAACCGTCTACTTCTTCAATTTGGCGGCCATCAATCCTGAGGGGCACCTTCTTTTGGTCAGGGATGCCCCTCGAAGGCAATTTAGCCTTCTCGTAACTAAGTCCGTAGCAAGCACAGGAGATGAAGAGGACAAACAAATAGGATGTAAGAATCAGAACGAGAATACCCTTAATAGTGCTTTATTCATCTTACAGTTGACGTACTGAAATTGAAACGAGAAATAGAAAAGTAGTAGATAATATGGAATTTAGCCAGGGGCTAATGTCAGCATGACAGGCCCTTCCAGCGTTTATGGGTAAAACAACCGAAGTAGTGACATCATTCACCCACATCCTCAATCACCTCATGGAGCCAGGGTGTCAGAGTACCGATACAAGACTTGTGGATTTCAGCGGAAATAACGTCCTTTCTGGGTGCCATGTTGTTGTGCGGCCTCAGTACTGCATCGGCAGCTTCTCCATCAGAAGGGAGTCACATCACATTGCATAGGCTGGGTAGGAATAAAAATCAGCTGCAGGACAGTGCGAGGGTGTAATGGATCGATTATGGGAGTTGTGAAGGTGCTCGAAGTGTTCACGCCAGCGACCGACCTTGGCCGAGTCGTCATTCACATCGCGAACAGTGGCATGGATGTGCCACCGACATGGAAAGTAGTCTATTAAAATTTTCGAGTGTCACCAGCGTTTGAGGCCTGTTTCGTGGAGATCGCTGATTCAGTCCAATATTTCTGCCGGTCATTCTTAACTAATCTTATTGTCATTTTCCGCAAGAAAGTTTTGTTTACAGCGTAGATCGGCGGTTGATGCTGATGTGTACATATAGACGATAGAGATGTTCGTAAATTGACCCCTTATTCGCAAGTGAGCCATGCGGTAATTAACTGGTTCTCACAACCTGGAAGGACCTCGCCCGAAGCAGGCCGGTCTGGACAAAAGCACTGGAGACTGGAGCAGCAATCAATGAAGCCAACCGGATCGCAGCTAACAAATTTCAAGCGCCTCCGATGTACAACGCCAGCACCTAATCACTTAGAACGTGTCCACGTTGTCAATGGACATTCCGAACGCGGATCGGCCTATTCGGACATCGTCGGATACAGTGAAACAACTCACCAACCCCACCTTTTGCCTCCACACACATTGGCATCGCCATCCCTTCACCAATCCGTAAGGCGTCCACGAGGAAGACCATCCCCACCGCCGGTGGTAACACTCTCGGTATCCCGCCGACGACGACTACCACCTCTCCCATTCCCGATACCCATTAGAACTCTCCATACGCCCTGTTAACATCTACTCTCAACACCACCGCTTCCACCAGCCAAAATGTGGACTAGATCTAAACCTATTTTGATCGCAATCGCACACACACCTCATGCACCGGTGTGGTCGGTCACTTGCGAATTCATCACACAGAAACTGGCACATCAGTGCCTGGGGCGCCAGCATACACCCATCGTCATCGCCTCAACTGTCTGCATTGTCCTTGCACATTCAGTCATCGGATGCGCCTACTCGGTCACATGCGTCTCCATGAAAATCTGCGATAAGCTGCCGCTAACTTGACCATATGGCCACACACGGTTCATAAACGCCCAAGGGCATACCCAAAACAGTGTCTTGTCATCACGGGTGCATTGTACCCACATAAGGACGTTACTTGTCAGAAATCTTCTGCTGCTTGTTAGGCATCTAGTTTCAGGCTTCTGTAGTGCCGGAGTCTAACGGTTTTCCACTAGGCTGATCTCCACTTTTCACCTGTACGTGTGTTGAATTCGTCTGCGTTTTCCAGAGATGCCGTACCATGATCAGAAAATCTTACTGGGGTGATCTAGTCTATGAATTCTTTGGCCACGGCTACCCACCGACCGTCCCTCCCCCTTCATTGTCGCTTTTTCCAGAGTGTACTAACGCTAGTAATATTAATCTGTTATAGATGCCACAAAACTCAGGACTTTCCATACTTCTTTAATCTATCCAACCATTACTTAGTCCTTTTTGCATCTGCTCCTATGTAACGTCCAGTAGGTTTCTTCGTCGGTCCTCACTGCGAATCTGGGTGATAGGTTTCTTTTAGCCGAGTTAAATGGATAACCAGACACCGCAAGCTTCTTCGAGATCGTCATTTTTTGTCCTTTTTGACGCCTCCATTATTTTTAGGTGAGTATCTGACAGCGCACTTTATTTTATCCCTCTCTATTGGCTTCTTGGTGTATCATTACCTTGTAATTCCACTGTCTTTTGTCGCGCGAGGCAGCGCAGTGTTCTTCTCACTCCACTTAAATTCTAAATAAAAGATCGATATAACCCACTATTGGGACCGCGTGGCGGTCAGCTGGATCGGTATGACGTACATATGGACATCCAAATCGACAGACCGAATGCATCCACCCGGACCCGCCGTAGCCCCTCTATTTCCAGTATTTCCAGAGGTCCAGAAGAATACGACGGCCTCGCGGTCAACAGTGTAGGATATAACGTTGTTGGTTGCAGCAGTGATCCAACCTGTATTTTTGACATTCTACCTGCCCTTGACGTGAACAACAGTGCTGATAGCGATGACTGGAGTCCCCCTCATTCAGAAGAAATCCGAAAAGTTTCTGACGAGGACCCTCCTGCTCCATCAATGCGTCCAACCAAAAGCCGGGTCAGCCGCCCGCCTCCGCCCTCTGTTAGCCTTTTCCCACCTACAATCATCAGCACCTCCAAGGCCTCACTTAGGGACAGCAAGTATGGACCTCGTTGGAGCTATCCCGGTGCTGACTTGAAGTACTCGGATAAGGAGTACATCATTCAGCTTTCCTTGCCCACCTGCGACACCACTTGCCAGCTCATCCTCTCCTTCTATCGTCTGCACACAGAAATCGGTCATCGTGACACCTGGACCCGCTGGTGCAATAGTCACAAAATGCCCGAGATGGCTGCATCCTTTAGGGAATTTCACCACGCTCATAGGATCGGCTCAGAAAAGAGAAATCTACAGGCCGTACGTCATAGATTCAACGTTGACATTGCCGTGAGCGATATATACAAGAGCGCCATGTCAAATCGTATGCATAAGATCACGATATTTGCACAAGCGAAGGATAATGCAGTGACTGCCATGGCTTCATTGCTCAGCAGCTTGCCTGCCGACTTACAGGGCAAGTCCGTGGTGGCTATCGATCATGTCTTTGCTGATAGTAAATCCATGCGCCCTCCAATGTTCTCATTCGTAAACCACTAAACTGTCGTCTCAGCGTCTGTGTCACCTTTATCTTTTTTCGACTTTTGACGTAGATTCCTTTTATATTCATTTTCCTTACATTCTCATTTCCCATTTTCTTCTTTTCACTGTCCTTTTGATTTATGTATCCTTTCTTTTTGAATAATCTCCCCTTTATGGGCTATTTTACTGCAACGTGTGGCTGGCTTCAAAGCCGTTTGTAATGGCGTCGGCGGATGAAGTAAAAAAGTAGTAACGCCTCCACGTCGAGCTTTGGAGTATGCGACGTGTTTGTATATCAGTGGTTTATCCCCCTCTGACGATGAGGACCACCGGACATGAAGAGCCACGGTGGTGACTTGCGTGTGAAGTTGTTTTGCGCTGCATCCAATTCACTTTATTCCCACCCACCGTGTTCTGACGTGAAAATAACGCTGAGACGACCGGACACAGTCGTGATCGCAGTAACTGCCAAGACAAAAAAAGTCCATTTACGCGTGTCACGCATGACTTGGTTCGTTTCAGTCATCGTTAGGGTCTCGGACCGCGCTTGAGTGGGCTTACCATAAACCCCACACTGAGAAGGCATTGTAGTTTGATTCGTCTCAAGAGAAGACCGAGTTAGCAGATCTGTTGCCAACCTAAACCACACGTTGTGATGGTCTCAAGCGTACCAGATCCACTATTGTGAGGGGTGCCTTGGGCGAGGTTTTGTCCTGTGGCCCCACTTAATTGATACCATATGGCAAGCTTCCTAAAACGATTTTAGATAACTTACCTAACTTAGACACTCTTTGGATTAAGAGGAAAAGGAGAACGCAAGCTGAGCTCTCAGCACACGCGGTGTAGCGCGTGCGAACCGATGCTCGTTGTAACTGGAGGTGGTGTGTACACACTTCCTGCGACACAGCTACTAGTTGGATTAGGAGGATAAGGAGGGCACAATCACAACTGGAAGGCCACGGGGGGAACCGCATGTTAATTCGTAGTGTAGGGTCTCTATAGTGGGACCGACGAAGTTCCACACCGTCCGAACAATGCCATTAGCAAGGTACTTAGTTACTCGCTTGATTGAGATAATAAAGCGGGCGCAGGCAGGACTCGAAACACGTGAAAGGAAGCGCGTGTGAACTAATACCTGATGCAATCGAAGATGGCGTATAAGCAATCCTTCCCTCCCCCGGAAGCACATTCACTCGCTGGATCAAAAATATCAAGGAAAGCACGAACACGTGACATATTAAATTTCAGCGTAATCGCATCCACTAAAATTGTTCAGAAAGCAGCCATATGGTATCAATCAAGTAAGGCTGTAGAACCAAACCTCGCCGTGCGTTAATTCGTGCTGAGGAGAGGTGCCTCATTGTCAACCCCACTCCCTCTTTTCCCATGTCTCGATCGTCTGTCGGAGTCGGGCTTACTGATGACGAAGTGAGGCACAATGTCCTGTCTGACGTAAAGTGCCCGCTTATCGCTTGTCACTCGCTCAGTACACGCACGTGATAGTTTCCGCGCCATTATTAGCCTTGGCAAGCTTCATGGTAGGCTATATGCGTGAGTGATGAGTGGATTATTGTGTGAAAATGTGACCGGAAGAGTGCATTTGCTGACAGAATTTGTGGCGCCAGTGACATGAGTGATGCGGGACACTATTGATCAGTGTCGTGTCTGCGCACATGACTGAATGAAACCATGCCGTGGCTGCACGTGTGGGCAGTGTAAGCAGGGAGGGCGTGCGTGACGGATATTGTCAGGAGCTCAAGGCACCGGCTCCCTAGTTAAGCTTGGGTGGATTTCCAGACGTCCGAACAGCCCACTGTGTAATTGGAATGTGTGACCACGATGAGTATGGGTTGTCATTGCTGGCGACTGCCCTCAGTGTCCTGGATGGCCCTATAATGTGAACTACAGAGCTGTAAGACCCTGGGCGGAGAGGCGATTTTGCAGTGAGGGCAGATGAAAGTGGTTTTTTCAGTGGTGACAGCAGACAGAATAGCATTGTCGACAAAGACAAGGGAGACTGGAATGGCCATTTCTGGCTTCTTAGCCGTCGTCAGCCAGTCATACCCAACTCCAGGGTGTGGAACTCCCGAGGCTCGATTTCGCAACCTGTTGGTTAGAAGCCCAACTCCTCTAGCCACTGAGTCACGGGCTCGTCGTCCTGTCGTTTGTGATCGGGAATATACAATGGTAGAGGGGCGATCACCGATCGTTTTTTTACGAAACTGACTCGTCTCGTTGAGCCTTAGGGTTCTCCCTCGAGCCCGACAAACAGCCGCACAGCGGCACATGATTTTTTGTTGTGTGATGAGTTGGTTACCCTTGTTGACATTGCAATTAATTCAACGAAGACTGCCTGAGCCCTGATTGGACGTTGACAGTGGAGACTTATGGCTTAGGAACGATCGTTGGCAACGTTGATATTCGATATCCCAGTCTTGCGTACCCGTCGTTTAGCTCCAACCTTTATTTGACTGGCCTCGAATATCACTACTTCATTTTTAGCGACAGTTTGTCATCCCTGCTGGCTATGTGTAAACGTTCTCCGAGTTCCTTGGTTAATTTGAAGACACCTGAAGGGAGTCTTATCTGTTCTCTTAGCCCACTCTTGTTTATCTTGTCTGCGAGTACCCCTAGCGGTGTATCCGTAGGAAAAGTGCATGGGCGGCGTTGATCAGGCATCCGTTGGACGTAACTGTTTTACAGTTGGATCTCCCTTAACATGCAGTGTATGCTTAGCATGGAAGTCGACTCCAGGACCTGGGTTTTCTTAATTCGTTATCGCCTCTCCATCTTTATATTCACCCAAAAACACCTAGATAAAAGCGGTTGGTCGCTTTGCTTGAATTTGATACGAATGCTCTAACAATCTGGCAGAGGGCAGCACTGCGTGTTTGGAGGTCATTGAGTGACTAACGAACTTTTAAAGTGAATAGCAAGATTATTTTTGCGCTTATTTGGACGATTTGTGTCCGCCTTGCTGAATTTTTTTCGGCAACTTTGACAGTCCATTTAAAAGACATGGGCAGAAAGTCATCCTCGACGAAATGAAACTGCATTGGCCGCTCGTATACAACAATTTAGGTTTTTGAAATCGCAATTACTGATCTAGTCCGAGGTATTCTGTGGTGGAAATGTTGCCTCAAACTTTTTCATGGGGCGTAGTTACTAGTAATAAATTAGGATCGCCATCTTTTTAATGCAGCCTTTCTTGAGCAGCGTCGAAGTTTTGTATAGGCTCGTACCAACGTCGGTCTGCGGCAACATTTAAAACGACTGAGCAAAGTAGATGTAAGACGCGAAAATAGGAATCCCCCTCGGTAATAGAGGATTGCCTTGCGCAAAATTCCACTAGGGGTACCTATTCCCGTGTCTTTACCCTAACACTAGCCTTAAACTTGACTCTAACCTTAAACTAGACCCTAGCCTTGACACTAACCCCGGTCTTCCTAGAGGTTAACGCAAGACTCCTGGAATAGGGGAGGGGGAAAGGGGACTGAGGGTTCCTATTCTCGTGTCACGTCAAAGTATGCGTTAGAGAAGGTTTCTGGACAGTTGCCAAGACGTTATGCCCTCGAGATCTTGTTCCGATACTGAACCTTGGTGCGCTTACCCACAGCCCTTAACATCACGTTCCCCGATCCGACGTCCTTCACCGGTTGAATCTCGACATGACGTATTGTTCTTTGTCCGCAATTTCCGAAATGTCATTTTCCTATCGATCACTTTCGTGCAGAATCAAAAACCTTCAAACTTTAATATTTGACTAGGGAGGATAAGGTGTTTTGAGCCCATTGGCAACAGTAAGATCTACATAGAGTACACACGTTTTCGTTACCCACAGCTTCATCAGCCGACCGCTTCTTGATATTTTTTCTGATTAGGTGGGTTCCTTCCAACTTTTTGTCCCCGGATGTCAGGATGCGTATTACTGGCTCAATCGCTTTGAATCGGAGCCTCTTCCAGAGACCGTTGCAAAAAGCCTCCAGTTTCAATTTGAAAAACTAGTCGTCCTCGACTACATTATTCGCAATACCGGTGCGTCACCAGTCATTACACCAATTAATTTTCTGCTTCCAATTGAAACTCTTTTCTACTCCCTTCAATGCCCTTGGTGTTTCAGACCGTGGAAACGACAACTGGCTTATACGCTATGAAATGCCTCCAGTGAAAGAGGTGGCATCGGATACGGTAAGTCGCATCTCGCCTATTTTAAATGCCAGGAACTACTCATTTTTCTCCGTTATCTTAGGCACAACTATCGGCAGAATAGCATTACCAAAGCACAACTAGCGTTTATCTGGTTCCGTGCTTCAGTCTCATGCCACATTCGTGCCCAATTAATGGTTTACTCGCCTCAGCTAACAGCGTCTGTACCCACAGTCTCAAGCGACGCCTACCAACGCTGCTCCGCTAGGTGACCCACCAATGGTGACCTAAGCGCGAATCTGCGTATAGTGAGGCAGACTTGCGCAACAACTACCTCACTTTGTTTTGACGAGTGGGATGAATGGGTGGGGAAGGGGAGCAGAGTTCCCAAGTTTGGCCACAAACAGCATCGGATACCCCCATCTGGTTTAGCCCGCCGGTAGAGGCGGTTGCGGGGGTGTGTGGCCGCTGGGCAGAGCCTAGCATCGAAGAACCACATGTGAGAGTTGGGTGTCAGTTAATGGACGCTAAGCTTAGCCAACGCCTGCAAACGAGTGAAGCACCCTACCACAAATCATCACGTTGACTCCCTACACTACTGGCAAACAGTTAAACCCAAACAGCGCCAGGGAATGCCGAAAAGATGTCCAAGGTCAGAGAACGGCAAAACGGTTGACAAAAGAACGCGAATAAGCAAAGAGGGGTGGGTGTTTCAGAAGAATACCGAACAACGCGACCGACAATGAAAAATAACGTCAAAAAATAAAAATAAGTACGGAGACGCTGCAAGTCGAGAACTTTATTTACGAGAGATGGTACTCAGCAATCACAAAGGAACTGTGGGAGTAAGATAGGACAACGAGAAGTCTGATATTCAAGCTGCCATGGTCCGTCCATTGATAACAGTGAAAAAAGACGTCACACTAGCCCGTCAGGCCAAGCTCGATCTAGGCAAGTAAGGACCACTGGACTGTATGTGGCTGTAAGAGCTCTAGAGGGGCCATATGTTAGGCTCCTATCAAGATTTTGTCACCGGCGGACGGAAGTAGCATAATCCTGGACGGAATGATGAACGAGTACGGACCACTGCAGCAGGCTAACAAGAGAGATGTTTACTTATTTCCTAAGAAAAGCGATTTAGCGAAAATTTATGTAAAAAAGCAAATAACATTTTCCCTTCGTCAATAAAAAAACATAAGACTTGAGAGCCAACCATGATACCAACGTGCCAGGACACACTTTTGCAGTAGGGACACTCGGGAAATTAAGATGCCTATTTAAGACTGCCCATATGGGTGAGAATAACACCTCCTTGGGCAACTTATTTTGTGAGAAAAAAAGTCCGTTTGAAACTCCACTTGTTAGACCGTATAAATATTTACTGTACCGTCATATGGCAGTAGAAAACGTAAAATCATAGTGAAACTCCGCTTGAGGAACACAATAACTGTTTATACGTATGCACAAGGAGGAACAATTTACATAATTAACTATGGTTAAATGATATACTCAAAACTGGCACTCCCGAGTAAAGTGTTTTCTTACACAAGTTTAGAGCAACATTTTGAACACTTCGCTTTAGCAGTGGAATTCCATAGTCTTTCGATGTTCAGATATCGTGCAATATTTGTTTTAGGACCCGACCAAGGAGGCAAGTTGGGATATGGTCCCTCTGCCCACCGTGGACGTCGTCGCTATCGATAACGGCCTTGCATTTCCATTCAAACATCCCGACGAGTGGAGAGCGTGTAAGCAGATGATATTTATTGCAATATTATTCTTGCTTTTTTGGTTCTAACTTCTGTGGTACGCAGACGAGACTAGTAAGGAACTAGGACAATCACTTCGGATCATCCGTATTCTGTTACTTATTCCGCATCCTCGGCAGGTCCGTTTTTGGTCAGTTTAAACGACGAGGTCCACCAGTGTCCAGAAGGTGCGGTGATGACGGGTGAAGAAATTTCTTTTTGGGAAGGGAACATTGGTAGCACCGTTGCACTCTCTTCAGCACTTTCCATTGCGAAAGCAGAGTCGACCAGATTGCTGATGTTGATATGGTTAGCGTTAAGGATTAAGTTTACTTTTGGGGCTACGGTTAGGTTTACCGTTAGATTTGGAGTATTGATGCCCCGCGTGTCCTGTCAGCCATGTCTTTGCGGGGATTTTAAGCATTCTACGATCTCGTGGCGGGTTTGTCACATACATCAGGTTGTCCTTTCCGTTTCAGCGTCGTCTCCCTTCTCCACTAACGATTTCAGCATCCCCCTTCGGCCTAATTTCCTTTCAATGCCTACATTGCGCTTACGTGTGGCGCCCGGCCAGTGTAATCGACCCTTGCCGGACGACTTAGCATAAAGCCATTGTCTAACGCATCAACTCAGGTCGTTAAGCGTATGCCTTCTCGGTGATCCTTGTTGCTTAGGGTCACTTGATTACTCACAAATGCATTGAAGAGCGTTGGGAACCAAAAGTTTTACGCAGCCAAGATGGGTGCCTAGCACCAGTGACGGTAACGACGTTGGTTACTATTATTGTCAAACAAGTAGTTGAATTTCAGCATCCGACGGCTCCATCCAGACGGCATGTGGGTGAACTTGCCTATGATGATGACCTGCATCACGTCGACCTCACATCATCTCACGCGTCGTGTTCCAACTGCTAGGCGCAGTCAAAGCCGCTGGTCTGAGGCCTTTTGAGTGACTCGCCATAAAGCCAACGTCTGCACTGCGCGTCCTGATCTGACGCAGACCGGACTTAGTTAATTCGGATCTCACATCGGTCAGTGGCTGACGGATAGATCAGGACCGATCTTGGGA
The DNA here is from genome assembly GCA_902702965.1 of Spirometra erinaceieuropaei. NCBI lineage: Eukaryota > Metazoa > Platyhelminthes > Cestoda > Diphyllobothriidea > Diphyllobothriidae > Spirometra > Spirometra erinaceieuropaei. Next base: position 629,659 of record CACRXP010000200.1, on the reverse strand, counting down.
GTCTTTCCTCTTAGTCGGCAGCACTTTCGCTATCTGAATATAAGCAGCGGTTTTGATTTCCGTGTTCTTTAGCAGATCTGATTAGAATTGGTAAAGTTAAGAGTTCCGGATGGATAATTTGAGAAATAAGAACTCGCCGAAACGGGTTTATTGGAATTCTGACGTTTTCGTGAGCTTGGTCGGCCCACCATTGTCAAAGCGTAAAATGCACTTAATCGAACGAAAGCTTAAGTAAAATTTTATTACCGACAGGATGAAGGAGACTGGGATGGTCATTTCTGGCTTCTCAGCCGTCGTCAGCCAGTCATACCTAACCCCGAACTGTTTAACACCTGCGGCCTCGGTCGCACGACCTGTTAGTTGGAAGTCCAACGCCTCTAACCACTGCGCCACGGGCTCGTTCTCAGTCTCGACCGGGAATGTTTAATGGTAGAGGGGCGCTCAGGGGTTTTAAGCCTTGGCCTTTCAACTAACAGGTCGCGGGATCGAGCCCCAGGTGTTCAACACTTCGAGGTTGGGTATGGTTGGCTGACGATGGCAGTTAAGCCAGGAATTACCATTCTAGTCTCCCTCATCTTTTTCGGTAATAACATTCTAGTTATGTTTTCTTCGATTTAGTGTATTTTACGCTTTGACAATGGTGAGCCGACCAAGCTCACCGAAACGTCAACATTCCAATAAACCTGTTCCGGAGAGCCCACCTTATTTTTCTGATCTGAATAATTCATGTGCCCCAATTGTGGAAAACTCGCGACCTCGACGGGGTTCAAACCCACGACAGCAAGGCTAAGGCTTGAGTACACCCAACGCTCTAACCACCTGGGCTACTGATTGAGGCCCCTTCTTCCCTGGACTACGCGTCTTACCCTTCTGCAGCTAGAACAATTTCGAGATCTCAGGTGGTTTTTATTCTGTCCTTTCAACATTCAAATCCCTCTCCCAACGTTGACCTTGATTTTCTGAAGACACTATTTGCGCAGTAATAGGCACATGTTTTCCACCGTTGTCGAGGGCACATTTTGGTCCGTCCTTGTTAATTCCCTTGATTGGTATCATTCATTGGCTTCAGGCCTGCTCACCAATTTTGAGTTAAATGTTTGCATCGAATTGTCAGTGTGTGCGTCACAGTATGTTCTGACCTTGATGACTCAGACAGCCTTTGCTTTCTGAACTGCCAGCCTGGTTTACTGCTCTACTGCTGTTTGCAGCAAGGCCTTATCCTTGCTCTTCTCACACGCACACACAGCGTCCCCGGCCATTTTTCGTAGCACGACATACGCCTTACGTAGAAGTGGCGTTCGCCTGTCCTCGAGGTGAAAATGACGCTTTGGGCCCCGAGTCTAAGTGCTAGTGGTTGGTGTATGACTGACGACACATAAATCATAAGCAGCTATTTCAAACCCCGTTGTTTTTGTTGGTAGTACCTTCGATATACCCTGTTGTTTTTAAGCTTGGTACAAGCCGCTTTCCAGCTCTATTCCAAGGCAGGGGGATTATAAAGAAAATGCATTTTGACCCTAGATCCTTTCTACTGGGCGTGGCTTCCGATGGCAAAAGTTCCCTTTTCAGACCAAATTCGCGATCTTGTGCTTCCCAAAATTATTGACTCGGAGTTCGTCAATGGGCTCGTTCGCGACCTTTACTTCCTCTTTAAAGTGAGTGATTCCTATTTTGCTGCTTTTCTTTCGCGGCCATGCTTGCTGCATTCCATTTTTTTAAACTGAAGCACATTTCACTCCCTTTTACCATCTTAGTTGTCGCATTTAAAGGGCTACCTACAAGGACGAGACAGTTAAAGTTACTCCCTCATACAGCAACTGTGTGCTTTCATATTTGTTGATCGTTTTATTTGGCAATACCTTCGCAATTATTCGTCATATCCACATGTCGTGTACGCACTTTTCCGTACGCACTAAACTAATCAGGTCTCACGTCACTTAGGATTGCTAAGAAGCCACATTAGAAGGCAGTCGTTAAACCTAACTCCGAGCTCTGATGACCGAGTTGGCGAGACCCCAAACCAATACCGTGATAGCTGAAAAGCATGCCGGTTTTATTATAGTGAGGAAAGTCCACCGTGAGTCTGTCTCACGCTGAGAATACCTAAGGGGAACCTCAGTCAGTCACTTGGAAGTACTCGCGGTGCCTAACCAGATGGTTCTGCTGCTTAATTCAGGATGAGTTTAACACATCAAGAGACACATCCTAATACTCTTAAAGCTGTTACGTGTCTCAATGTGATCACCTTATATTTGCCATATACAGGTTTTAATAGTTTCACGCAGAAATTTTAAGATTAAAACTCTACCTTTAACGCAGTCCCACGACTTGTCGACCTCAGTGTACTCGAGTTACTTTGTAAGAGGAATATTTACGTACGTCAAAGGTTTTCGGCACGGGATCCCGACCGCCAATTACCTTCCTTTCCTTAGACGCAGCGTTTGTTCCATCCCTGACTCATGGGGTGTCCCTTGACCATCCCTTTTGCCCATCTCTCCCGGAAGATACAATACTGAACTGCCCGAAAAGGATAACATCCCTGCTTATGCCTGCATGTACTGTTTCAACGCTGACGACCTGTATTGCCGAGTTGGTTGAAAAAGCATGGAGAGATTAGGTTCAGTGTGGGGCTCATGGTATTTGAATGTTCGTTTTTTTTATTTTTCCCGCAATAAGTTGAACTAAGTCCGGTTTCATCGTTCGTGTGCCTGTCCTCAAGATGGACGGCTAGGCAAAATTCGGTAACTACGACAATATAAACCTCCCGTTGGGCGCTGACTGAACGTGGTTTAATCCCAGAGAGTGAATTGCCTTGTGTGGACTTTCGGAATCAACTTGCGTCTACACTGAGGGTGGGGTGTTGCACACCGATCTCGCTTGACTGCAGTAAGGAACGCACTTGCTCCTCCTCGCTTTACTACCCAGACTACAGTAATGAAGAGACCGGATGACTATTTTTGCTTCTTTGCCATGAATGGCCACCCACATCCCAACTGAACTTTTGGACTCCGGGGTCTGGATCTGATTCGCTTCTACCCCGTGTTTCCTCACGACTGTACCCAAAAGAGTTTTTGGGTTTCGGTGGAATGACCTGGTCAAGAGAACTGTAGGTAAGTTCGATTCATTGTCGTTCACGGACCATCTCGTCTTGACCTGCGCGAGCTACAGTTTTGTCACTTCCGCTCCTCTGCTGGGCGAGACCTGACACACGGATGCATTTTGCGTGGTAGCGTACTGTTGCGAATATCCGTGTATCGTTTGTATCCCCTTAATTTTGGGGGCTAATTTGGAAACAACAGATGGGCCACAAATGCCCGCTCCTGTGCCTCCTTGTTCGTACATCTTCCCGCCCACGCGATGTAACTTGATTTGTAATTGAGTAGCTCATGTAAAAATGGCTTTTTCTACAAAGTACACCATATTCATTTCAGCCACACCTGTCCCTCATTTTCAGGGGTCGCAAAGTTCCGTGTCATCGCTTGATGACGTGTCGCAAACAGAGCAGTCTTTACCCAACCCACCCGAAAGCACATACTGGCTTCGCGTGACCACAGCAGTGGCGGTCAGTATGCATTCTCTTACAGAGGGTAGTCTTGTGACAGATCCAACTTGTCTGCGCACTCCACCTACACTTTCACCTCAGCCGGCCTAAAGGCTAGCCTTTGTTTCTATCTGTTGTTCTCTATTTTGATGTTCCTGTTTTTGATGACCGCGCTCAGTCGATGTGCACGTTCGGCCAAAGACAGCTTCAGCCAGCCTATTGTATCTCCGTCACTTATTTTGATCCGGTTTGTTTGCCTCCCCAGGGAGGAATTTTCGCCAGCGGAGTGGGAATACTAAGGTCAAGTCTGAGGATACAGCATAGAGGTGCCTTGGCGGCACGTCATGTTTATGTGACGCCGAATCCATGTTCAAACGCTGATAAGCGTTGTTCGACAGGGAAAATCTGTCAGAAAAAGAAGCTAGGAGTACACGATGCGTCTGTCGAGTAAATCATCCCGTCTAGATGCGAACAAGATCTCTGCGCCCAGATGTCACTCGCCCGAATGTATCCGACTGTTAATGCTTGCATTCTATTCTTGGAGTACGTCCCTCTGAACACGTCTGAAGCGAAAGACTGCACAGTCACTCACGAGCAGAACCGGTCAAGTGGGTTGAAGCAACAGTAAAATCGCGCAAGAAGTGTTTCGCCTGAGCCCGTTTCTGGTTTGCGACGGCGTCGTGAGTTGTCTTGGCGGGTACTGACGTCAACTGAATCTCTGGTCTTTTGGCTTGACGGACGGCGCAGTTGCGCTGGGGGGTAGTCTGCAGCTGATCGACTGCACCGCAGGTCGGGGGACGCGCTGAACTGACAACAGTGGGTTGACAGAACCAAGTGTGACGGACACCGTTACCGTGCAAGCTGTCGTTCTCCTCGACTGAATACTTTTTTTGGTCTGCATATCCCTGAACAGTATCCAGCCTGTCATAAATAAATGCAACGCCATTAGCGCCGGTTGTATTTTCTGTCCGTATTCTCCATTCCTGGGGGCATGTGGTTCATGTGTGCGGTAAGAAGCGCTACGTTTTACTCTTTTTGGCCAAAGTTTAGGTGATTTAAATTTTCTTTAGGAAGAGCCCGTGATTCGCCAAAAAACCTGATTACTGCTTGTGACGTGGGTATTTTAAACCGCACCCACTCCATCTAAGGCCGACAGCCTGCATATCCGGAAAGCGGTTAGCCTATACATTGCACGTTTTAACTGACTGTGCTCATTTTTCTCTTTCAGGCTGATCCGGGTTTCGACCGAAGGACATTTGAGAAGCAAATCAGTGTGATGCGAGGCCAGGTACGCAGTACGCCCTCTCGCTGATCTGTCCGTTATGCCAATGGCAGTAATCCAGCCCTTCTCATTTTCATATCGTCCCTCTGAACTTTTTCGTGTTACGGGGAATTACAGCGATCAGATGTTCTTCAGTAACGGCATGTCTCCGAGGGCTCGCGTTGTGCAGGCTGTCGAGTCACGCCTAAGGCCGAGGAGATGATAGTCATCGATGGGTCTCCTGCGAATAACCGACCTTAGTGACGTCGTTGTTGTGATGTCTATAGTTTCAGGTGCTGTTGACATTTTCAGGCGTGTGTAAGACAACTGCGTGTGGAATTCAGGCCTTGCAGCAGTTAGCACGTAGTTGGCGGTCATGCAGTTGGTGTTGCACGCGTTGGTATGTCACTTCTAACTGGGCGCAAATAAATATAAAACGTGGCAACTGCCTCCATTTCTCGCCCCCCTTCCATATACTACCCACCATTCACAGCCGTACGGCGGAACTGCTCGAACGGTTACCCAATGCATGCGGCACATCGATAGAAGTATCGCGTCCTTTCTGTAGAATCTTTCTTATGGTGGCGGACAACATCCTTTCGGGAGACGTATTTGACCCCGGGGTTTTTAAATTGTTCATTTTACTCAGACAACCAGTAATCTGGAGGGGTGTCTCCTCCCACTCAGCAATTCAGTTCTAACACACTGGTCTTCCTAACGCTTACGGATGAACAGACTGATTTGGCGACCTCATTCACCCGCGCCACTACATCATGCAGGTCGCGTTAGCTTGATGTTAGCAGGGTGATGTCGTCAGCGCACCCGAGGTCATTCGGCGTCCAGGTGTAGATATGACATCGTCAACCTCACGCAGGGTCCTTCAGAGAATTGATTCAGTGGTGCAGCCAGACAGAATGGTTGGTACATGCAATCTTGTCGAAAGCCGGACCGAATATCGAACGTTTGGGTGAGATTTTTGTGGGCCAGAATTCGCGCAGTGACGGAGCGATAGCAGGCCCTGATCACCAAAAAGATGGTTGTTGCTGACACGCCCTCTGACTCCGGTATCCGTAGCAGGGACTCACGATGAAATTAATCGAAAACTGCAACGAAACCAAGAGCGGAGACAGCCATCGGCTGCTGGTTACCAAGGCGAAATTTAGGAATGCGCCACAGCGTGGATAACTAGTTGGTGCATCTACCTCCAACTTTGGACCCGCACCCAATGAAAACACTGAAGACGGCAATGCTAAGGGCCTTTGCAACAAAGTTGATGAGACTGTCGCTGCGGTAGTTATCAAACTTTGTCTTACTCCCTTCTTGAGAAGACAGGCACAAAGATGTCTGAGCCCCAGCCAAAAAACGGGCAAATTTCCCCATGTTTGCTAAGCCATTTTATGGATCCAGTAATCTAGAATATGGTTAAAAGATCCGTGGACTTCAGCGGGCTGCTGTCCTTTCCGGGCTCCATGTTGTGTGGTCTCCTTACTGCATCTATAATTTCTTCGTTACAAGAGGGGTCACACGACACCATATCGCCTCGCAACTACTAATTCCTTAGACTCCATAGCCTGCTTAATTCGCAGCTAACCCTCATGAACATTTGTTATACTCTCAGCCACCCATGGACGTGCCTACTAGTCAGTGACTGGGCCTACTGTCAAGTTGGCCTTTCCCGTGTTATCCGAGAATTCTGTTCTCAACGGCGTATTGTCTCAAAAAGATTGCTTGGATATGCCAATAGTGAATTTTATTACAAAAGTGTGTGTGTAATACGGTCTGGTGGTCTTTTGTTTCTTCAAGTCCTATTTCTGTGAAGCATGTTTTGCTGATCTTTCTCAACTGCAGTGAGTGCGTTCAGTTCCGGGGATCTACTGGCAAACTTTGCGTAAAGGTTGAGTTTTTTTCTTTGAGGTTTCAATCCTGAACGGTCTGTGAACAGGAAAATTAACTATTATGTGTTCTCACTGTTTTTCTGAATATAGTTTTTGCGTACAATTATGCTTCGTTTTATACGTGGATGATCATAAGACTAGATTTTATGGAAAGATTTTGTGTTGCTTGTATTCATTTCGTTTTCGACCACTAGTTAGGTGTATTTTTCTCTCCACTCGGACGGTAGCGATCGTTGTCAGTCCGCCGCGTCAGGATGAATCGTATTCATTCTTTTTCATTGACAAGTTTTGGCGCAGAGACTCGAAGTTCCCTTCCGGTGACCTGGTTTCGAATTTACCCTTGGTAAAACGTCCAGGGCGATACGCTGGTTCTTCAGTCTGTCGCTAAGGCTTGCTGTGGGCTACTCGTAATATACCAGCTTCCGATCAACTGTTAAGCTACTTGAAGTCTTTCGAATCATATTTCTGTGTTTGCCTGGCCGAAGGCAGATGTTGGTAGCAGTAAATATTACAAACGTGGTGTCTCGGCCTTCAGCCATACACAGTCTGGCTCGGTTTCTCTCCTACCACGTAAGGGTTCACCTGTTTACTACTATGTGCACATAACCCTTCTCTGTTTTTTCAGATTCTGAACCTCAGCAGTGCACTTCGCGACTCCAAGACACCCCTCCAGCTGGTACAGCTGCCCGTGGTGACTGTTGAACGCCACAGACCCACACTCTCTCATCGGATTCAGCGTGCTGCGATGGATCTATTCCCGCCCCACGGGACCGACCGCCGGGGCGGCGGCAACAGCTCACCCGACATCCCCGGCACCACTGCGAACGTCTGCCGGTCTAATATGCCACCTTCGCCGACAGGCAGTGCACGAAGTGACAACGGTGCCTGTATCAGTCCGTCTGGTGAAGACTTTGATCCGGTATCCGGTGACCAGTTTTTTACCCGCTACTACAGACGACCTTTCTTCACGCGGTTTTAGCTAACTTGATGGTGGTAGTAGTTGAAGTCGGAGCTTTCTGCAGTCTTCTGGCGGCATTTTCTACCTGCGTCTTCCCCTTCTCGTTTCCCCCCTGTCTGGGAGGTTTATCTCCTCCTTTGCCTTCTCTCGTACCTCCCCAGCAATAGGTCTTTCACCATACTTTTTACTGCCACTTTTTTTCAAAATGCGTTGTCTGGTCGTGTCCAAATGACTGGACGGCTCTTTGCCCACCTCCTACCTGTACTTCCTCGTTATTTGACTGTCTTGATCCTCGCCCATCGTCATTGCTGCTGCCGTTGTTTTCAAACCTGGTTGCCTTCGCCCTGCCAGGTTTGCGGAGCAACACAGTCAGAGCTACCTCGCGGCCTGTTCCCGTCCACTTTTCTTTTCTCTTGTGTCATCGCCTAACATGACTTGCCTTCTCTTTTGACGTCAGCCAAGGCATTGTCTTCACTGTACAGAGCCGTGGATACTTGACCATGATCACTCCTTGCAATTATTTTCACTATCCACACGTTTTTTTAATGGAAACAATTGTGACCTATTTAATAAACTATGGAAGTGCTACCCACGTCTCTGTGCGTCGGTTCTAACGCCGGCTGTCACGTTTTGAGTCCAAAACGTCATGTATTAGTCCAAAGAAAAGCTTTCTGACCCACTTAAAGTTTAAAGGGGAAAGTTGTAACACCTCGGTCGATCTTACGTGGCAACCCCCATGGCTTTACCTTGCTGTTGTTTGGCCGGCAACAGCATCTCCAATAAACTAGAGCACCAACTTTGCTGAGGTTTGCAACCTGATTTTCCCCTTTTTCTGCTTTTGAGTATTTGGTATAGTATATATCTTGGGCCCGGAAGTGGATGACTACGCCCACCAAGGTACATTGGGTTGGTTTTCTAGATGCCTCCCTCCCGACATCTGCGGTCTTCATTTCTATCCAGATGGCCCGAGACCAGATCTCCCACAAATTGAGTGGCGATTTAGCTGTCTTGGGGTAAACAACTTTGATCGTCGATAGACCTTATATCCAGGAACAAGCGTCTTTGTCTATCGCTTCTGCTTACAGTAGCGAGTCTTTAGTATTGTTTCTCTCTCGCCAATGGCCCTGCATATATCCAACTGCAGCGGTTGTGTTGTCTACTAGAAACCGTTCTGTATCGTGATCGAGGCCGCGGTTGCATGCGGCATCTTACTTCAAATCTGGTTTACTATCGTTTCGGGATTTCATGTGTGTCCCCATTGACTTTTTCCACAGTAGAGGAATCCACCTGGATTCTGCTGGTGAGTGTTCTTCTAGCTCAAATAACGGTAACAGTCGATTGCGTGTTCTCTTCACAGTTTTCTCGTAGAAGGGGATGTGCTGGTTCTGGCTATAAGCAGGCTGGGATGCAAAGTGTTATCTATTTCACGCATTCAGCGGTCGTGGTGGAGTGTTGTGGCCTAAGTCATATCCCCTCCTCAGCCCAATAACTTAATTAGTAGGAATGCCATCACATGTCGGTGGTTAACGCCCAAAGTCTCAGTTCCCCCTTTGATAGGCTTACGCGTAATCGAGTTGATTTTCGGTATCCTTTGGACATCATCATCTCATAATAAACTTCAAAAGTTGGAGCAACATGGGAGAGGTGGCTTTCCCGAAACCCCGTCACTGGCTGCTGGTCGCGCCTACGGATGGCGCAAAGTGAAGGAACCGTCGATGAAGGTTGAATGTGAAATATGCAGGCTCTCGGGTCTGAAGTCCGGCTGAGCACCGGCAGCAACAATGATACCATGGCACTCAGGGCTGAGATCAGGCGCGTCAAAAATATTATAAGACGTGGCAAAGCCTGGTGACCAAAGTGTGACACGGCAGGTTCGATCAGTCATTAAATAAAATTGCTAGCAGCCGCTGCCTTGGGGTTAGGTTCCATCCAGACAAGCTCATAGAGGAGATATCCCGAAACAGAGAAGTTGAGGAACTTTTGGGGACCCTTCTGTACTCAGAATTTCAAAGACATCGCAGGAGAAATTTGAAACGTGTCCCAGCTAGGAATCCAATACAGGCGTAAACAGAATTTGTACGAATAAATTTTCCGACAGCTTACTGACTTCTACCAATCACTGCATAAAATAAGTAATAAATGAGGGGTATAAAACAGGATGAATTCGCAAATAAAATCGGCGTGAAGCCAACAAGTTCGTTGTTCAGTACACAGCCTAATCAATGGAAATTGATAACTTACAAACAGTATGGAGGATAGAAGTGGAGACGTTAGCACGCAAAAGGGTAAGCCAAAGAACTGGAGGCTACTTTGGCAAGTTCAGGTCTGCCACGTAATTCAACTACCTGCGCAAGTCAGGTTTTCCCCTCCGGATGTAAGCTGTTTCCGAGTGGCGCAGTGCCCGAGTTGTTCGTGCCCGAACAAGAATGCGAGAGGCTGTTCCGGGGCCATCATTGTAACCGCTATCAAGGAAACGTTTTGTGACAGAAGAACGGGATATTTTGTATTCCTATTTTAAAAGCCATTTAGGCAATCGTTCAACTGGTCTGGCTGCCATTCGCCTTTGCACCCTCCGTACTTACGTCCACAGGCGCAGGTAATTTCGTAACAATTAGAGGCGGCATGAAATGACTACGCATCATTCGTTTTTGAATTGGAATCGGCTTAGTTGGACTGCGGATTTCGGAACCGTCCTCAACCACCCATCACTGTCTCCGACACCACTGACCAGCTCCTCCAAGTGGAACAAACAACGGGCAGACTTGCCGCCTTACATCCCAGAAACTATCAGAGTCGTGCAACGGTTGCTTGGCGGAAAGCACCCGGATCCGACACGATTCCGGCCCCTGGCTGATGGAAATACTTGCAACAATATTCCAGTGGTCAAGGATTCCCAAGGATTTGAATGACGCCATCATCCTCCATCTCTATAGAAGGAATGCGAACCGGAAACTCTGTGATAGCCACAGGGAGATGTCGCTATCGATCACTACTGCGACGATCTTCGCTCGCGTCCTTCTTAATAGCCCCGATAAACATCTGGAACAATGACTTTCCTCGAAAAGCCAGGATAGTTTCCCGTAACACCACGATAAAACCAACATTGTCTTTGCCGCTCGCCAGCTACAGGAGAAGCGCCAGGAGGTGCGAACCCACCTTAACCCTACCTTTGTGGAATTGAAAAAGGCCCGAGATACGGTAAATCGCACTGGACTGCAGAAAATCATGCAGAAATTTGGTTGTCCTGAGCGATTAACAGACATGGTGCATTAGCTCCACGACGGGATGTTAACGCGCATTAAGAGCAATGGGACGGTTTTAGAAACAGTTGCGGTGATCGATGAAGGGAAGCGAGGCTGCGTACCCACTCTCGCCCTCTTGATTCTCATGTTCTCTGCCATGCTAACTGACGCCTACCGTGGTGAGTGCTCTGAGATCAGAATTGTCTACAGGATCGACGGCCGGCCCCTCAACAGCAGGCACGTGAAGGCCATAACGTTACTCTCTACCACTACGGTCCGCAACCTGCTGTTTGCCAACGACTGCGCGCTCAACACCTCGACCGGAGAAGACGTGCAACGGAGAGCGGACCCTTTCGCCTCCGGGCGTCAACTTCGACCTGACAACCAACTCGGCAAAACGATGGTCGGGCAACAATCGTCACCAAACGCTGAATACACATCTCCTCGGACCGCTATCAACGACAACCGAATCTAAACCGTGAACAGTATCGCCTATCTAGGAAGCACACTCCCGCGCAACACAAACGTCGACGATGAGGTTGCCTGTCGGCTCTCCAAGGCTAGTCAGGCCTTCGGTCGGCTTCACGCCTTCGTGTAGAATCCTCACGATCTTCTGCTGGACACCAAACTGAAGATGCCGAAGGTCGTCGTCTTGACGACACTCCTGTACGGAACGGCGACCTGGACCGTCTGCGCATGTCATGCCAGGAAGTTCGAATACTCCCATCTCAATGTCTTTGAAAGATACACAAGCCTAGGTGGCAGGACTGGATCCCTGACACGTCAGCATCGGAATGGATCGGAATCCTCAGCATCCACGTCATGCTGAGGCAACTGCAATTAGGTCAGAGCGCCCATCTGGTGAGAATGAACGGCGCTCGCCTACCAAAACAACTCTTCAGCGTAGATATTGCTATGGATGCTCGCCGACCAGGAGGACCAAAACGACGCCACGAGGACCCTTTCAAGAATTATCTGAAGCGATTAAGTATCATTTTGGAGATCTGAGAGGACCTCACCCAGAGCATATCAGCCTGGAGAAGAGAAGTGAATACTGGCGCACCCATCTACGAAGCAAATCGAATCGTCACCACAAAAGCCAAAAGGGAGGCTCACAAGTCACAAGTGCCTCGACTCCTCAATGTCAACCGTCTGTCGCTTCCAATATGTCCGCGCTGCCAACACATATTCCGCTTGCGAAATAGACTCGTAGGAAACTTTCAGAAACAATACACCAACAACCCGCCAACGCCAACTTCCCCTCACACAAACACCCCTATTATCACCACTACCACAAGCCCCGCGGCGACAACCACTCCCGCCACCGGTGAGCAGACTGCCGATGACTCGCCGCTATCGACCTTCGGCATCATCGCCCCGGCCCCAAACATTCCGTCGACTACAGCGACGAGCTCCGCCCACACCACGACCTCTTGCATTCCCATCACCGATGAGACGACATCCGACTTCCAGTCATCTTATACCATCACCAACAACACCCCCACCTCCAACGATGTGGACTCAGCCCCAGGCTGTCCTCATTGCGATCGCACATTTTCCAGTCACTTGCTAATCCATCGCACAGTGACTGGTGAACAGGTGCCTGGAGCGCCCACATGCACTCGCCGAATCCTTCTTCACTGTCCAGACTGCCCACGCACATTCAGCTGCCGCATAGGCCTACTAGGTCACATGCTCATCCGCGACAGCGGGATCCACTGCAGTATCAACGCACCTAGTTTACCTTGTTCACCCACCATGCCTAGCCCAGTCAACGCCTCATCGCTAGCGCGCCTACCACTACCAGCTCCACCACAATTACAACCGTAACCGCCACTGACGTTCCCGATCTACCCTGTCCACACTAACCCCGCACATTCACCCCCCAACCGACATGGTCGGTCACCTGCAAATCCATCGCACGGAGACTAGCGAACCGGTGCCTGGAGCACCAACATAAGTCAGACGCCCTTGCCTCAATTACCCACACTGCCCTCGTATATTCAGCCGCCGTATGGGCCTACTAGGTCACATGCGCATTCATGAAAACCTGCGGTAGACCACCGCGGCTATACCACACCATCACACATTTGCCCACCAGCACCTGAAACACACAACATCACCTATCATCATACAACACAATCACGCGATGGACATCTCCCATGTAACTGGGAAGTGTGCTTCTCGACTCCTTCTTCATTTGACTGATCTGCTACATGTGCGATCCGAGCCTGAGGCTATCACGGTGCGCCAAGCACTGTGGCTTAAAAGGTTGTCGTCTAACGTCTTAACTCAGTCTGCGCAGTCTGCCCAATTGTTTGTGTTTGTATGGAGTGCCGGCTGATGGTCTGAGAGTTAGGCTGCCACAGCTCCGCATGGTTCTATTCAGTCACATGCGCATCCAATCGCGAGGCTGTCAAATCTCAACTAAGTCCACCTCGCAACGCAACGCTCAACCACCCCCGGCCTACCCACGCTGCCAGCGGAATGCTTCGGACACTCATCGGCCTTGTAGGACATCTTTGTCGAAACCGCAGCACGCGGACGACGCCAGCCGCTGTCTCCGCGTTCAACTCTGCCTCATCCTCCATGCCGACAACTAACACTGACCGCAACTTCCGAATCCCAGCTATCATCCTACTCTTCCTCCTCCCCTCCACCTCCCCCTCCTCCCCTCTACCTCCTCCTGTTCCTGCTCCTCCTCCTCCTTCATTGCCTCAACCTCCGCTACCGCAGCTCCTGAACTCACCACCACTGCACAGTCTTGACACACCAACAAATAAACGAAGAAGAAGAAGAAGAGTCGAGCACCGGAACACCGTGTTTATTGTCCTGAGCTTTCAGACTCGTACAGGAGTCCATTGTCAGAGGTAGCCGCAGCAGCAGAACAAACGACAGTTATACGGCACGTAGGCCAATCATCGGCCGACGGCGCAAGACTGGAGGTGACTACGCAGGGCTCGGTATGCCGGCGCCAGATCGATAAATCGATTGACCGAGTTCTCATCCGAGTGTTCCGGCGCTCGACTCTTCTTCTTCTTCTTCGCTTATGCATAGACCTGGAACTCGAAATTTCGCCTTCACACCAACAAATATTAATCCTCCCATCGGCCTGGTTGTCTGCCTGCGAATCCATCGCACAAAGACTGGTGAACCAATACCTGTAGCACCAACCTACACTCGCCGCATCAGCCTCTACTGTCCGCACTGCACCCACACATCCACTTACGAAGGAGTCTATTCGGTCACATACGTATCCACGAGAGCGGAATTAACCGCAGTCCCGACATACCTAGCACTTCCTGTACACCCACCATACCTAGCTCGAACCACGCGTGCTTTGGAGACTATCAAGGCACAGTGCTCCGAAAGATTGAGGCTCTTGGTGTATAATATACTCAGATCTGTAATAACCCTCGGCACATTTTAGGCGTGACCGTCCTTACTTAATTGAGGTTGGCGGTCGTCGTCAACTACCATGACTCAGCACTTTTGCCAAGAAAGGGAAAGGCGCTATGTGCGGCACCACTGGGCGAAAGCCTGTAGGTCGATCTTTAGGAGCTCAAGCACTTTGTCACGATCTGCCGGCTTATATCGATATACAACTTTAAGATCATCGGCGTACTTGAAAGGCTTACCATTCTGAAATAAAACGGGTACATCATTAACAAAAAGGCAAAATATGAATGTGCGCTTTGATTGCTGTCTTTCTATGCAGACAGGTTGGGGGCGGCTGGACGAGGAAGTTCTCGATCCATTTGAGAAGTTTGCCGCGGATGCTTATTATTCTCAGTTTGTGCAGGAGACGCTGGTGTGGAACCCTGTCTAACGCCTTCCGGAAATCAATATAGGCCACATGCACAGTGTGTTTTGCGTCTAGTGCTCCTGTCCACCTTTGCATTTAATATAACAAGTTCGTTACACATGATCTTCCCCTACGGAAACCGTACTGTGCAATGGACAAGAGGTTGTGGCTTTCCAGATAAGCCATCAACTCCTTTTTATGGTTTTCTCCATCACGTTGCAGCAGATGGATGTCAGACTGACGGGTCTGTAGTTCGTCGCAAGAGCACTGCTACGGCTTTTGTAAAAGGGTGTAATGTGGGCCGTCTTCCAGTCTGTGGAAAGGATTCTAGCGTCAAAAGATTGCTGATAGAACCGAACAGGCGAGTTCCGGGTAGCAGTTCAGAAGATGAAGATGCGATCACCGGGACAAGAAATTTATCAAAAGATTGCTGACACAGAAAGGATAGTGTTTTGGCCAGCCGTTTGGCAAGCTCGAAGAGCAGCTTTGCTGGGATCTCGTCCGACCGGGATACTTACATTCCCTCAATCATTTTAGTTCATCCAAAATCGTTTCTTCTCGAAACACGATATTTTCGATAGTGGCATCTTCCATGTTCTCGGAACTAGCTGCAATAAAGTCCGCTTCTCTTGTGAAAACGGATTGGAAAAATTGGGAAAAATGCTCACGTTTATTTGTACAGTCCGATATCTCCAAACCATAATCATTCCTCATGACAGGAATGGGATTCCTGCTATTTGTGGTCTTACACAAATAGCTGTAAAGCAATTTCGGATATTTAACGGCACGGTGAAGCAAATTACTGTCGAAATTCCGTCGCCTCTTGAAAATCAGGCTTTTTACCTTATTTCTTTGAACTTTATATTCTGTAAACGCTGCAATGTTGTTGTTTTCGCGAAATTTCTTCCACAACCTTCCTTTCTTGTTGATCTACTTTTTGAGTTCTCGTGTTTGTCACTGAGGGCTGTTGGGTGTCCTATGCATTGATACGGAACAGTGGCTCTTCATTAGATGCAGCAACCGATCCCGATGTATATTTCGAAAAGATTTTTTCCTGAAACATGGAAGGCGTCAATTATCATTCCTGTCTTCAAGTGTGGATCTCAGCCCTATGTTAATAACTATCGGGGCGTGCACAAAACACCCTCTCTAGCAAAGCTTCATGAAAAGATAATTCTCAATGAAATTATTGACTCCTCTCTGGCTAATCGGCTTCTGAGCCATAATCAACATGCATTTTTGCCTGAACGATCCTGCGAAATTTGCCACTCGGCATTTCTGAATTTAATCACTCCGCTTCGTAGTGAACAGCAGTCAGCGGAAGTTATCTACTTTGGTGTTCGCAAAGCCTTCGACAAGGTGCCTTAAAGGCGTCTTTTGGTAAAATTGGAAGCTCTCGGGATCCGTCCGCCTCTACTCGACTTCATCAGGTCCTATCTGTCCAACCGATATCAGAAAGTCATGGTCGGTAATAGCTACTCGACACCCCACTCGATCACGAGTGGCGTACTTCAAGGCACGGTTCTGGGTCCGCTATTCTTCCTTCTGTACATCAATGATATTTCGACTGAACTCGGAAATTCGCAAACTCTTACTTATGCCAATGACCTCAAGTGTGTTTACTCATACTCTAAGGACACCGCAAATGTTTGTGTTGAAAAATTAATACCGATTTGCTACGCTTAAGCAGATGGGGTTCGACATGGCAGATGGAGTTTTCATCATCCAAGTGTAGTTTCATGTCTTTTGGTCCTACCAAACTTCCTGGTCCCATAATTTTTCAGAATAACCCACTCTCAGAATGCCTCACCATAAAG
>CACRXP010000200.1:580606-606724 GCA_902702965.1 Spirometra erinaceieuropaei | reverse complement strand
AGATCAGTTGCTACGTTGCTCTTAAGTTGCACTTAATAGACCTATTCTATGTGAGCTAGGACCCGCATTTTCGGTGTTCCTGCACAATATGTAAGCGTGTGCTTACGCATGCAACCAGTCAGAAAAGTTCGAAATTCCGATTACCAACGCGTCGTGGCCATGTCAAACGGTGGCTTCGCACATAGCGCAAGCCTTCACGTGAGAAGTCGTTGTCGCCATGTCCCGTAAATAATGGCAGCTATTCGATGGACGTCGTGAATGTCTGGAAGGATAAAAGTTGACATACAGCGTTTCCTATATGTTTCACACAAAGTAATCCTAGTGGGAAACTTGGATCCCATCGCTGTCCGTGATTTACCTATAAATTATATGCAGCATTATTTCACAAAATTGTATTTTTCATGGGCGCCGCCTGCCAAATTAAAACAGATCTTGAAACCTTTTGGGACAGTACCTCTTACCTTTCGCAAATACCATACATGACTGCTGGCATATAAAGTTTTCTCTGGGAGTTCCCTCTTATTTTAGAGCAGGCCGTTGCAGTACTTAAAAATATGAACGGACACACACACAGAAGACGGATCAGGTAAGCCAAAAATGATAGAAATAGCTGGTCCGGCTACTTTTGAGGCCCTCAAATTTTTATTGCCTTTCTGGAAACAAAAGACCTTAGGTAACCAATAAATATCAATCACGGACGCACGCTATTTATAGCAACCTGCAGGATCCCCCTTATTTTGCTGCAGAACCGCTAACCGACCTTAAATAACCTTCGCGTCGCTACCTGTATCCACCCACTGCCCCTTATAAACAATACGCCCCGTGAACAATGTCCTGTATTGTGTCTCACATGTTTGTTAGTGACGCCTACACCGTGCAGGGGCCCACAGGGGCGTAGGTTTGCCACGCGTAACTCTGGAGGCAACTCTGGAGGCGTTGGGGCTGGTTCACTTCGGGCGCGTGGTCATTGCCATTTCCTCCAAAAACTTAGTTAGATTGTCATGGAAAGGAGCTGGGAACTTCGGGGTAATGTCCAAGGCCGAAAACAGATACGGGATACTATTCAAGTTTGTGTACGAGATAAAACAGATATAAACGACAAAGATACGTGCAGGGTGCGATAAACGGGGAACGGTCGCATATTGGAGACGACTAGTTTTGACGATATGCGGTATCACAGGTCGAAGAAAAAAAAGGTCGACCTGAATAAAAGGTCTGTTTCAACCGACACAACACTTTGAATTGCGGGACACCAGTTTAAAGGTCACTGCTCGTTCTTTCGTAGTTACCGCTTGCCGTCAGCCATCTTGGCCTACGTGACCGTCTTACCCCTCTGTTGCCGTTGTGCCAATTTCTTGTACCAATGAGTCTGAACAAATTAAGCGTTTCGGAAGTCAATTTCTGTTGCAAACGAGTGCTAATCAGGTTTGTTAAGTCTGGTTCTGTCTGATTCCGCTTTATAACAGAGTTGATTTCAATGTTCCCATGAAGGACGGAAAATGCACGAATAACCAGAGGTATGACAGTTGCGTCTCAACGTTGCTTTTTACCTAAGAATCGTTGCGGCTATGCCCACTGTAAAGTATTGTTTAGAGCAAGGTGCCAAAAGTGTTGTCCTGATGTCTCACATGGGTCGGCCTGATGGACAGCCAAATGAGAAATACTCTTTGAAGCACATTGTTGACGAGGTTTCAAAACAGCTCGGCAGGCCCGTCAAATTTTTGCGCGACTGTATAGGGGAAGAGGTCTCCAACGCCTGCAGGGATCCTGAGCCCGGATCCGTCTTTCTTCTGGAAAATTTGCGATTTCACGTGGAGGAGGAGGGCAAAGGCCTGGGGCCGAATGGCGAGAAAGTAAGTGTTGCTTAGCGTTGCGAGTCTACTGTTTCAGTGGATGTTAACACGATCTAGTTTTTCTGAAGTTAGTTTTGACATCTAGATAGCGTGATTCGGAAGATATTACTAACTTGCATTATCCCCGCTGAATTTTCCAAGTCAGTGAGATTCTCTTCGTGCATCTGAAGTGCAGCAAAAGACTCAGTTACTCCTCCGCGAACTATTTTCTCCCCTCTCTAAGTGATTTGTTCAGACATAATCCTCCCACAATACACCATTTCGCACATTTGAGAATCCGGAATGCGTTCGTGTCTGTACATGCATGCTTCCATTCTAGGACATGTGATGTGGCAGAGCAAGCCCGTTAAGTTTTCATGTCGCCCCGTTTCCGTGCCTTTGTTTTTTTGGGCCCACTCCTGAGTTCTAGCGTCGTAGGTTATCAACTCAAACATATCTGTGATTGCATATAGACAGGTGGGCTATTTCCCTCTGATGCTTATACAAGCGCTTCTCGTTCGAGAGGGAAATCTATAACACGTAGATTATATCAGTCCACCCGGCAAAAATCTAGCAGTGGCGCTCAGATAAAAGCTGCCACGTTCTTTGTTCGTGTCCCACGTCCGTAAGTTTGGCGTCTCAAAAGGTATAGTGATGGGCACTGTTTCCCTTGGCCTTGCTGTTTTTGCAGACAACCTCTTCTCTTGGATAGTGTCCACTTGGCGGACATGATTATTCAGCGTATTAAAGGAGGCTGAGATTTCGCTGCACACTTTTATATCGTACGCATATTGCAAATTACTAAAGGCGTTGTTCTCCTGAGTGTCCTCTACTGCGTTCGGAAAGTTGGAATACGTAATTTTCGATAGGTCCGAGGGGTGTTGTTCGCTTCAACGTTCTACGTGGTCTTAAGTGCCGTTTCTGAACTACTCGGTCCCAATTTCGGCATCCAGTTGCCCGTCAACACTACTGCCGTTTATCTAGCCGACCATTATCGCCACCACCATCATCCTTTTCACCACCGGTAGTCAACTCATTTGCTAGACTACTGCTTTTTCATTTTAAGTAGTGGCAAGTATAAGACAGTGCTTAAATCGGTTCGTTTTCAAATGTCATTTCAGATTAACCTGACCCAATGTGTTGTTGGTTCCGTGCAGCAGAATGTACAGTTAACTCACAAAATATCACTCGCTGTTCTGTCCTGAGTAGTCTTCCGTGAGTTCTTTCGGGCCTTTTTATGGTATGGAAAAGCTGAAGTAACAGTAACTAGGTCTATTTGGCACATGCCGACTTGGCGCTTTCAATTTGTTTCGGTGCAAGCCCAGGCTCTGTGCGCGGACCAGGTGTGTAGCAAGCGCAGACGGACCGTTTAGCCCTCAGCCAATGCGACCGATTCCGCGTCCGTTCCTTTTGACCGTCTTGACTCCAGACTCGGGTGGGTGGAGGAAGAGAATGAAGTGGATGCAGCGCAAGCCTTCATCACCATAAATTGGCTCGCGCATAAGTCGTCTTTGCGCCCACTCCGCTGAGCACACGGTAACGTCGTCGGTAACAACGGTCGAACTGCCATATCACTCGCCGATTTAGTAACTGAGCTGGATTAAACGGACTGTTATTAAACCTTTTACAGGTTAAGGCTTCACCCGAGGCTGTGGCCAAGTTCAGTGAAGCACTAACTAGTCTCGGCGACGTTTACATCAACGACGCTTTTGGTACCGCTCACCGGGCCCACGCGTAAGTCCTATGCTATTTTAAATAACTTAAAACTCCCTGAAATAACATTAAGGCACGAGACGCAAACTGACGTACCCCCTTCTGTTCATACCTTATCTTCGTAACAGCTCCATGGTCGGATGCAAACTCCCGATCCGCGCTGCTGGCTTCCTGATGAGCAAAGAGCTGGAGTACTTTGCTAAGGCCCTTGACAATCCCGTCCGACCATTTCTAGCTATTCTTGGAGGGTATGTTTTCCGTCACACTTTTCTTCTTGCTACATGGCAAAGCTGTTTTGTCCCAGTGGTCACTGACTTAGCAACCTGATTTCGTGGGGCATCAGGATCGTAAAAACCTGTGATATTTTCTAGTGCCAAAGTTAGTGACAAGATACAACTGATCAACAATATGCTGGACAAGGTTGACGAACTCATAATCGGCGGAGGAATGGCTTTCACGTTCCTGAAAGTCCTCAACAATATGAAGGCAAGCCACTATTCTGAACTTTAGTCATAACCACTTCCAAACGCGCCCACCCTACTTGTATAAAACCACAAGTCTACATCTTTCAGATCGGCAACAGTCTCTACGACGAGCCAGGAGCCCAAACAGTAAAGGGTGTCATGGAAAAAGCGAAGTCAAAAAATATCAAGGTGCATCTGCCCTGCGACTTTGTGACTGGAGACAAATTCGCAGAAAACGCTGCCACGGGAACGGCAACGGTTGAGTCTGGTATTGACGATGGCTGGATGGTACGTTATCCTTGATTACGTGAAAATTTCCTAAGGGACTTGATTGTGGCCCAAAGTCGTCGAAAGAGTTTGCTGAAGCCATCTCTAGAGCGAAAACCATTATCTGGAACGGACCAGCAGGTGTATTCGAATGGGAGAACTTTGCGAAGGGCACGAAAGCTGTTATGGACGCTGTCGTCCAAGCAACTGCCAACGGTGCCATCACGATAATCGGTAAGCATACTTAGGTATCTGAGTGTTCCAGTCTAGATTGCATCGCTGCTCCATCGCCCACAAAAAAAGTTTTTTGCATTAGTCCATCATCATCATTCTTCCAAGTTTTGCACGTGCCAGTCACTTCCGTTTTATCTAGCAATATGTATGTAGTCGATAGTATGGCGCCTCATCGACGATTCCCTTCTATCCTAATTTAGGCGGCGGCGACACAGCCACGTGTTGCGCTAAGTGGCACACAGAGGACAAGGTCAGCCATGTCAGTACAGGAGGTGGTGCTAGCCTGGAACTTCTTGAGGGCAAGGTACTGCCTGGCGTTGCCGCACTTTCGGATCCTTAATGTTTGCCAAAACTTATGGAAGAGAGCGCCGCTTTTCAGTTTAGTTTTCTGCATTTGATTTCGACCAATATATTGTCCAAGGCCCCTCACCTCTTTTTAAAAGGAGAACAGTTCAGTGGGTATGAAATATGTATTTAGGCTAAGGAAACTGGGAGGAGGCAGTCAACATGCTAGGAGATCGCGATTAAAATGTGGGCGTGCTGACCAAGAAGCCGGGATCCATCGCAAGATCTCAAGATTCGTCTGGAACAAGAAGAATTCGGTTTTTTAAAAAGGCGTATAAACAGCCAGATACCAGTTATTAGAACGCTAATCAAATAGCTAAAGCCTGTCAGCCCAATGTGAGGCTGAGCTAGGGCAATCCCACTACATGCCCTGCGCAGGCCTCTTGGGTATCAGTTGGAGGATGAACCCCTGCTTTGTGCACTTGTCATGCAGAGGATCGTCAAGCCTGGGATACTGTCGCGGTCAGTGGTTTATGGACCTTCGATGACCCATGAAGGCCCGTGTCTGCTGGCCAGAGGTAGTAATTTATGGAATCGTAATAATTGGTTAGGATTGAGCGCTGGGTAGGATAGCAATATAATAAACGAACCTTGGTGGGCGTCCCGTGCAACGGACACGAAGGTAGAGGCGAAGGGTGTTTTTGACACCCAGACTTGTGGTGGTACGAACGGCCCGGCGGCTTGTGGCAGAATCGGTGCTTGACGGTAGCCCGCCTGCGAAGTGGCACCATGGGCTGAGACCATGCGGTCACCGCGCACTGACGCCGTGGTCGGTTGCGGTGGCTGGAGGTAAGTTGTTTGACTGCGGTCTAGTGTGCGACGGATCTGCATAGCATGCATTTCCTTTTGTAGTTGGGCCACTCTCAAGTGCTGCTGCATGATCTGAGAGGACAGTGCCTGAAATACAAAAGCCCATAGACCAAAAACTGAACTATTGTTGCTTCCAAGCAGGAGGGGCTAGCGCACAGGATAGTAAATTGTTCTACGGCACGACAGAGCCCGCGACTACGGAGTACGACTACGAAAGTACGAGACCACTAGAAGCCGTATGGCATGATATGCCGAGACCCAAACCTCCAGGACTTCCACCTGCAGCAGTGAGTGTCCGCGGATTCGATTCTTCCACGGGAACCCGGAAGTTACAGAGGTGGGAGCGGACCGCTACAGGGAGGTCCTTCTCTATTTGTCATGTAGGACACTGTGATCGGAAGGTGGTGACCTCCAGCAAAGTGCAGACAACCTACGTCATTTCACATCCGGAAAACTATTGAAAAGAGGTCACAAAGTCGAAGAGATGGGGGGGGGGGAGTGGTTAGCATCTGAAGTCTGCTGTGACTCGGAGGGTCCGCTGGATGTTTAGGTCGTGAACAGCCATAAGAATACGGCCCAGTGTTTCGCAGTCACGCTTCTAATTTGTATATTTATAGATCAAAACAAACCTGGATTTCATCCTGAACCGTCTCTACTGATGAAAACGGCTGTCTCACAGATGGAGCAGTCAAGGCCATTGAGACTTGCTGTTCTGTACTCAGAGCCGTTGGCTCGGTGTTTCGGACACTACCTTGAATCGGCACATAATTAGGGTAACCGACAAACGGCATTGGCGACATGGAGGACAGGGAAGCTGCTGAAGTTGCGACAAGGCTAGTCGGGGAGGCGAACTGGACTGGGCCGGAACAGGGTGGCCTGGAGGTTTCGCCAAAGCCGTTAAATGGCGGTATGAGACAAGTGGATAGAGGAGTTGTCGCCGAACTCCACTCCTGGCCGACGACGCCGGGAATGAGGAAGGGTCGACTCAGGGCTTGGTTCATCATAACAGAGGCCAGGTTTGAATTGAGACGCAAATTCTCTGACACTAACAGCTGGCATGTTTGTGTCAAATGGTCCACCTTTCTCTCCAAAGAAGCGAGGTCTGCGAAGGAGTAAGAAGAAAATACAAAGGACTACAGGATAAATTAGCAAAAATGCCCTAGCTGTGCTTAAGACCCTCAAAGTTGCATATAAAAGGGCGTGGACCACGCATGGAGCCAGAGTGAGTCCGTCAGGCCTGAGGCAAAAATGTGGAGGTCGGTAAGAGAAGACCCCTCATCGTTCCGGTCTCGGTGTGCGCTCTACTTCTGGGAGTCCATCCACAACGTGGAAAATCGGATCATGACGGCTAGAGTACCTAGAACAACCCGAGAAAAACAACGGGGAAAATGTGGTAGAGATCGAACTTACATCCGGATGATGGTGGCAGACGATCTTGAGTGATGGCGCAAACAGGCTGCCGCCGCCGTTAACGGCACGGAATGCCTAACATGGATGATTTCTTGCTGCTGGAGTCGTGAGGGTCGAGCGGCACAGCAATGATTAGGCCTACTGCAAGTTCACATGTACAGTAGGTGGGCCAACTCATAAATGTCAACGGAAATTCCGAAATCCGTTTTCGTTTCAAAAAGGTTAATTAAGTAGGGTTGTAAAACCAATCATCATGCAGCATAATTCTATAATAGTTCGAACAAACTCCTTTTCGGCTGCATCCGAAAACCATACTTCGCAAAAATGACTACTTAAGTAGCATGCGTTTCTTTCATTGATTTTCGATACTCTTTAAATATTCAATTATATTTCATGAAAAAAATGTATAGAAATAATCAATATTTTTCTCATTCAGTAGAAAATTACGTCTTCGTCCAATTTTATACTCGAAGAAAGGGTATAATTCGATTTTAAAAAGTTTCTAATTGTGAGATTTTTTCAATACCGTGAAATAGCACTTCATAAAACGTCATATACCTGCATTTACCAATGTGGCTCAAATCCACCGTTTAATTTATAAACTCTATATGGTCCCCCTTTATTATCGTAGAGAAATGTATGGTTTTCCGTACGCGGAAATTATATGGCTTATGGTTTGGGAACCCTGAATGCAAGTGTATCGGCAGGTTGGGTTCAAAATTATTCGGGAATTGGAAATGTTTTATAAAACCAAATTATATGCTTCCATCGAGTGTAAAATTAGAAGACGTAATTTTATACTGATTAAGCAAAAGAATGAATATTTTGTACATTTTGTCCATGAAATATAATTGAATCTTTAAAGGCATCGAGAATCAATGAAAAAAGGCATGCTACTTAAGTAGTCATTTTTTGCGAGGTATGGTTTTTGGATGCAGCCGAAAAGAAGTTTGTTCGAAAGCCGGCGTCCTGGGGGTAACTGAACTATTATAGAATTATGCTGCATGATGACTGGTTTTAAAACTCTACTTAATTAATCTTTTCGAAACGGAAAGGCATTTCAGAAGTTCTGTTGAGATTTCTTGAGTTAGCCCACTTACTGTGCATTCCTGCCATGGTAGATTGAAGAAATTGCTTCGGGATACACCTAATCCTCCCTACGACCGATAGTGCAGCACCCCGGGACATTGCTGCAGGCTCTACTACAAAGCTTTCAGGTTTTAAAAGTTTTTAATTGTGGGACTTTTAAATACCGTGAAATGACTGTTCATAAATCGTCATGTCTCTGCATTTGCTAATTTGGCTTGTAAAGTTAACAATATGGATCAAATCCACTGCCAAATTTTATGAACTCTATTTGGTCCCCCTTTAATGACGTAGAGAAATGCGTGGTTTTCCGTACGCAGAAAATATACGGCGTGTAGTTTGGAAACCCTGAATCTAAGTGTAATGGTAGAGCGGATTCAAAATTATTCGGGAATTGGGAAACTTTTTGAAAACCGAATTATACATTTCTTTCGAGTATAAGATTGGAAGAAAACGTAATTTTCTACCGAATGAACAAAATAATGAGTATTTTTACGCATGTTTTCCATAAAATATAATTGGATTTAGGGGCGTCGAAAATCAATGAGAAAAATTCATGCCATTTAAGAAGTTATTTTTTGCAGAGTGCAGTTTTTGCATGCAGTCGGCAGGAAGTTATTTGGAAGCCGGCTTCCAGAGGTAATTGAACTATTATAGAATTATGTTGCAGGTTGACTATTTTTACAACCCTACTTAATTTATGAGTTAGCCCACTTACTGTACATTATACAGCCACTTGAAATGCAAAAGCGAGTCAGAGTCTACTAGGTGCTCAAGTTCAGACAACTGTTTTATACAGATCAGATTGGCAAAGTTGAGAGATCCGGGTTGATTATTTGAAGAAGATGGGCTGTCCGGAACAGGTTTATTTAAATGCTGACGTTTCAAAGAGCTTGGTCGGCTCTGGAATTGAATCTCTTAGAAAGTTATAGGCCCGCACTTCTGTTTTTGCACAATTTCAGTTGGAAACGAGGTAAAGAAAAGGAGGGATAGAAGTTAACAAGCATTGGCTGTGCAAAAAATTAGTTTGGATGTCTACCTCCAGAAGAACAAAATAGAGTCGTATCTTTATCACAGATAGATTCGACGTACGATCTCGATCTGACCAACCCATTAAAAGAGGTAGCACCAGGGAGACTGTCGCACAATCAAGCGTTCAAACCGTTGAAAGACGGGAATAGGAGAGCTTACGCGAACTGATCGTGTCTACGTGATTTCTGCCTCCGTTTGCTACTATGGTGGTATTGGCACGGTCTGAATCGATGGTCCCGGGTCCGTCATTTGAGGTGCTGATCCTGTCATAATGTGCTGGCTGAGAGAGAGGTGATGGACTGTGCCCCAGGCGAGGCAACGCGATGTCAACAGGCTCTGAGCGACAGTCACCGTCGAACTTTCCACGGACCGCCGATGTGTTGGAGATATGACCATCCAAGTTACCGTTCGACGGTCTGACTGGACAACCGTGTAAGGGATTTGCGATGGTCTTGTCTGGATAAGGCGAAGGGATATACTAACAGGTAAACCCAGGTCAAGAGGCATGTTAAATTCCTAAGACTGCAAAAGGGTCGGAGGTCAATAGCAGTGTTGAACAAATAACACCCGGGTCAGCCCGGCGTTAAGATACGGCTGGCTGACAACAGCAAACAGTTGGTGTTGCGGGTGTATGGTAAGAACCATGAAAACGACTATCATCATGACAAAAGGGCGAGGAGGCTGGGGTTGCGGTGCAGCATCGCATAAAGAGCACTTCGGTCAGCTATAGAAAAAACATAACAGTCAGAGGAAGTCGCAACACGATAAGGAGGATGCGTAAATGGAGTCAGTGAGGAGGAATGGCAGTGGTGTCCAGCTGTCCTCACTCATTCACCTATAATGAACTGGACAACTAAAGGACTCAGACCTGTCCCTTCATTAGTGTCTGCCGGCGGCTTCGTCGTAAGCTACAAGGAATATTACCCTGGAGGGGGTGCAGTGGTGACTTACGTGTGAAAATGACTTTCGCAGCGTTTACTTCTATCTTCCCGCGTCTGCCTAGTTCTGATGGCAAGACAAAGTCAAGAAGAATGGAGTTAGACGTTAATACAGCGATTGGCAAAGCTAAACATCCCGTTTCTGAGTGTCCCAAACGGCCTGGTCCCTGTATCCACTCGTATTAGGTCTCACTGTAGGGGTCTCAAATCTCAAAACGTGTGTAGTAAAGGCCAAATTAAAAAGCAGTCATTACGATCCTACTCTTGGTCACGGCGGACTGAGAATTTCTTCAGCAGGTGCTTGCCACCAAGGCCAATGCAGTCATCTGCAGGTGCTCAAGGATCTGACCCACCATCACAGTCTGTCTGTCTTATCGTTTGTCTCCTATCTCTGACAGCTGGTTCAACGAAGCCGAAAAGCTGAGAATAATAGGCAGCCCCTACCAGAACCAGATCCCCCTTCCACGTCAACAAAAGACATCACTGAGAGGCGTGTCTTCGCACTGATTTGTGAGAACAAGTTTTACTAAATCTGTTAGCACTGTGAGCATTGCGCTACACAAGGTTAGAAATATGCGTAAGCGTTTAGGAGCTTACCGATATTGGGATGGGTGACAGCGCTTAAGAAGGGCGATGATTTTGAGGAAGTAGACTGGAGATTGGTTGTTGGAAGATTTTCCTCCACATCCAGGAACTCCGAATATACACCCGCATTGTTCACCTCATCGTCCTCAAGTGACCCGCCCCAGGTAGTCATACATGTCTGTTCATGACTATTAGACTCCGAGGCGCAAACATTAACCAGTTGTTTTGCGGTTATTTCAGCCGCGGCGGCGGCGGTGTGCTGCAATGCTATACGCGTCGACAGATTCAGTTGTTTGCGCTGCCCATCATGCCAACGGTTGCTATCGCGCGTGCTCCCGTATAGGTGCCCTGTGCTGTCTACGCAGCTGGCCTGAAAACCCCAAGACATTAGTAAGACAGTCAACAGTTGAGATCTCATTGACCGAAAAGGTCAGGGGAAGGTAGACAAAAACGGGCCACTTCTAGACAGACAATACAAAACGACAGCTGACTGTACAGTATCTTAAAACACAAAGTATGAATGTAGTAAACCATAGTAACTTTCTTAAGAGCAAATAAATTCGAATGCACTGGAGTGAGGGTATAATTGCGAGTAATTCGGCAATGCTTCGGTGCAGTTAGGAATCCTGCCCCGCAGAAACTTCGCCAAAATTATGAGGAAGGCCGAAAGTAATAACCAGGTTGTTCAAATAAAAGCAGTACCGAAAGGAAAAGTATCGGATCCGGTTGATTACTTAAGACTATTGCAAGAGAAGACCTACAGCAGCAATTGGTGGAAAACTCCAAAGAGTCTGAGACGAGTTACCTACAAAGTCTACTTAGTAGATGATGGTCACTCGGCCAAGATAGCACAACGTCCCATCTTCGATTGCTAAAACGACATTTTATGACCTTCATTTCCAAAAGTCGAAACTCCTTGGAAATAACCACTGTTAAAGCGCAATCAAGTTGATCAGCTTTAAAGAGTGGAGTGCGGCAGTGGCCAAGTAGGAACAAAAATACCGCTGACTACTCGACATGGGCAAGTACAAATCCGAAGTGCGATACGAAGCAAAAGGCTGGCTAGGGTTGCTCACATCGGTCACGGCCTCCTCTGTCTTCAGACTACGAACAGGACCGACATCGCGGAGTCCTCGTGATAAGTCACCTGACGCGTTAGCAGTAGCATCGGCGGTAGGCTGGATATTACCCACTTTTGCTGGCCTTGTGCTTAAAACGGAGGGTGGTATCCCGGGGATGTTGCGATATCCCACCCCTCGAGAGGACGTTTCCACCACCCGAGTGCCGTCTTTCTGGCGAGGGGGGAGTGGTAACTTAGGGGCTGATTTAGGGCGAGCCGGCGCGGTCTTGAGGCTACTGTTAAAGACTGGGGCCACAGAGTCACCACTGCGGACGGTTGTCTTCTGGCTTCTATTGAGCATGCTCGTCGGGCTTCTCTGACGCGCAGAAACTGAAGACGACTCCTGATCAGCCTCCGACTGCTCACAAACGTTGTGAGAGGCTACGCAGAGGCTGCGAAGTTCCTCGCGCACCTCTTCCAGGTGATTCTGACGAGCACGCAACTTCCGGAGGATAGGTAGGGCCTCATCTAGGGTATTCTCGGACCTTCAGGACATTGAAAAAGGACAGTAAAGGGAGGGCTTAACGAGACGATAAGACCCAGTATTCTGCGATATGTCCCTGCAGAAGGGAGCTGAAGTGTCAATCAGAAGCACAAAAGTTGTTAAATTCAAAACAAAGAGGAGTTAATATGCCTGAACTTTCGAAAGAATCTCACCAAGACAAATTATGCAAGCATACCTAGAAGCCAAAGAAGCACAAGGGGGGGGGCTCGGGAGATGTACGAACTGCCGATGCTCTGACTGAGGAATACCCACAAGCCTTAATCGCAAAGGCAGTGATCATGGCATCCGTCACAAACACTATTACCTTTTTTCATCATTACTTCATACGTGCCTATTTGAAAGCCTTAGCTGGGACTTCCACTTATAGTTTTAAAAACGCCTACACAATACGTCTTGTTTTTTTTTCGCAGACATTTGTTTTAGGCCGTTTAAGATTTACTATATTAGACTGAAGCCGTTCATGAAGACGGCATCATGTATAAGAGACTACGTAAACATGCGAAATACACAGGAATTTGCCCAAAACTTCCACTTAGGCAACAGAATTGCAAATCTAAGCAAAGTACTCACTGAAGTGTCCTTATCGGATTAGACTGCAATGCAGAGCAAAAAGTCAAAACCAGTCACATTAAACTGGGATCTTCATTTATGATGAAGGTCCTAGCTCTGGCAAGGAGCATGTTAGCTCCAAAGGGTTCCGATGTTATTTAGCACTGATAGGTTAAATTACAAATTTCAGCACAATCTGCGCCAAAGCCCGCCCAGGGACAAGTCAAATGCGAGCAGAAATGTGGGCGGGCCACGTTCAAACATTGCTTGCTGGGATATAGCTAAGGATTCAACCGCAGTTCGTCTATTGCATGATCGCCATTAATCTTACCAAAATGCTTTGCAAGCCGGACATTTAAGATAATACAATTCCAACGAGCTACGCACTTGGTGGCCGGTCAACAGAATCCCAAACTATGATCAGAAAAAGGAGGCGCTCGGACTTCTGAGGGTTTGACGAAGTTTACAAAAGTAACGAGGCGGTCGATTTCAGTCACTATGACTACTCTTATCATTTGGCAAGATTCTTCCTCATAGTCAACCATGTTTCACAGACTCATGTCTCACAAGTTGGGTTCGATAGTCGCGCCTCCATTGCTGAGTAGGAAAACCAACCGTATCTGAAGGAACATACAAGGAGGCAGCAGGTACATCCGTAGACACAGATGCTTCGAGGTTCGAGGCTTCGCCGTGGGCAGCGAGAAATCCCGAAATTCCATCGAGTTTCTCTCGTGCAGCGGAGATACTGCCGATGGTCTCTGAGTAAGAAATAGAAGTCAACGGGCAAATGAAAAGTGATTGTGGATATCTGGATGTTCTGATAAAAAGAAAATCTCAAAGCAATAAAGTTTACCTATTATTTTGTTTTTGAAGCCCCTAGGGAAGAGAGTGGAGGAAACGTTTATACAAGCAGATGTCAGTTACACCAAATAGATAACTGGACGCATGGACAAGATCTACGTAAATTCCGACGCACAGTACGGCTCGCTACTACAATGGTTCGCTCTGTTTCTTTGAAAAAACAGCATCTCTGTGGTGTGAAGGCTTGGAAACCATGTCTGTTTGAACCTGCTTCTAGTGTGAACTTCATGCATGGAGACGTCGAGTTTGGGCAGTTCGATTGTTGCAGAAAGCCCCATGAGCGAGGGTAGGCAGGAGCGTCAACCAAACCTTTAGTTCGGGGTCCCGATTCACAGGCCTCCCCGGGCTACTCATCATATGTTTAGAATTTGGTGCACTGAGAGCCCCCAAGATTTTGTGACAATGCGGAATCGCTCGCAGTGCAGGGCAGGAACCGTAAAATATCGACTCATAGGAGCGACAAATTTAGATGAACGGAGGTGAGGAAACTCGCGCGGTAAGTATTATTCAAGGTTTCGATCACGATGGTGCGTTTTTTCTTGGCAAACAGATCGACAAAGGCTTATGAGCAGAAAAGCTGTTCTTCTGGAAGCGATGACTGATGAGAAAGTATCCCAACGTAATAGTGGATAAAAGACAAGAGTGGAAAATTAAACCGCAGTACATAAGACATACGAGTCAAAGCTTTAGCACTCCTTCATGTAGAAAATAAGACTATAATTACTTGCGTAGACAAGGATTTTTCAAGTACATGCGATTATTACGTTTCCGATTTTAGAAAATGTGTAACGAATATACTTCGCCAAAGTCTCCGACCCATTGCTGTTAACACTTACATGCGTGACTGGGCATAAAATAGTCATACGTCGTTGCATAACAAGACGTCAAAAGAAGTTAACCAGAAAGGGGAAAGCACCCATTAGCATCCTGGATGACGAGACGATTTTCCCCAAGCCACTCCTATAGAGTGTGGGAGTTGTTAAACATTCCCTCCTTAATACAGAGCAATTTTAGATGCAGACACGAGGTTCAAATTTCAGCCCTGCACATCGCTTTCACTGGTAGGTCTGTTTGAGTAGGTGCTTGTCTATCGAGGCGCCAGTGGATACATATATTTAAGGTATCGAGCTTGACTGGTGAAAGTGAACACAGTGAACATTTGCAGGTCTGAAAATTGGTATGTACGTGACCGCCAGACAGCGCGTACTTCCACCGACACGCAGTGATAGGGCAGAGAACAACCTTGAAATGAACCTTGCTAGGACAGGAGGTTTATGAAAAAAACTGACATGACGCAAGCATAAACAAACGCAAAAGCCGGTGCATACAAACTAGAATGACGTTCGTGAGACAGCGACCTTGGTGGAGGGCAAGCAGACTTCGAAAACTGAGAGGCAATGTTATCCTTCTACTCACTCATGGACACTCATACGTTAATGAAGGAAACTAACTATTTTCCTTTTCTTGCAATAAGTCGGATAGGCAAAACGACAAAAACGACAACAAATCGTAAGCTCTTAAAGGAAAAGGAGGATTTGTGATTATTATCAACTCGACAATCCAGAAAGATGTGTCCCCACAGGCCTTTGGGTTATAGCACTTGAAACATTTTCGCCAAAAATTTACATGAATGTAAAGTGAGGACGATCGCTGACATGGTTTCGCAGACCATTCGAAATCTAAACCTCGACGACCAGACAAATTAATTTAAAGAGGATTATCCATAAATCCGGTGCATCGATCCGTTACAGCGAGAAAAGGCTACAAAAAGTTGAAAATTCAGGAAAACATGGCTTTTTTGCGTAAAAAGATGGCAAATTCTGCTTTTTTCCCATTTTTTCTCTCTCTTCCTCTCAAAAGACCGTTATACATAAATATTGTTTAAAGGCCATGTAGTGGACGGCCATAAAGGCAGCGTCGCGCCTCTCGCTAGAGCCTGCACCTACGCCCCAGCGACAGCCTGCTATCGCACGCACGTCTGCCCGGCTTCGATTTGTCACGTTGCAATTCACTGTCTGCACCACGCATCTGGTCGATTCTCTGCCTGCACCATGCGTGGTTTGTCACTACCCTCGCCTGGACTCGGAGCCAATCAACGTAACTCCTCTCGCTGATTGGTAACACAGGTGGGCACAGTCTAGACCTCGGCGTCGACAGTCTGCCACGACACTTTTGCAGCGGCGACCTTCGGCGACACACGGCTCTTCGCTCTCGTGGACGCCGCCTCCCGCGGCGCCGGACGTACCGTCGTCCGGTTGCCAACTTCCCTTCACCATTCTGCACAGAATAAATAAATCATCTTCTTCTCCAACTGGCGTCCCGCTTTTACAACTTGGGATATGGCCTGAAGTTGTGACGCACAGAGCATACACCATCACCGCTTAGCCGCTACAGCCAGTATTCGTCTCATAAAGTAGCAACAAAACAGAGCCTAAACAACAGAGAAGTAAAAAAGATAGCTGATTAGTTTCCAGGCCGACATGGAAAGGAATACTTTAGTATCATATACAAACCCTAAACGTTCTAATTTAAAAAACGACCTAACTTCTCAGGTTTGCCCATTGAAAATATGACAGCTCGTCCATCGGAAGCAATGACGACGGCAGTCTTGGATAAAGCGACCTGACGACTTGCGCATGCATTTTTTTTACAGCGAAACAGATTTTCGCTGCAACTACCTTAAACTGACAACTGCGGTCTTTCGAAGGAAGAAACAACATTCAGGCGACTTCAGGTGTCTGTGTGTATGCGAGCGCTAAACTAATTGATGCGCAAATCAACATGCCTGTTGCACGTTGATGTGTAGCACACGGTCGACATCATCGGAATCGACGGTCGAACTGTCGTGCGAGCGCCCCTGAAAATAGCCACGGGGTATATGCGTTGGTTGAATACGGGGGCCAGATCGGGGTCCGACAGACATTCTTGAAAATGCGCACCCATAACAAATGCCAACATATGGGTGTGGTGGAATAACCAGGTGCTGGCTCAAGCCGCGTCGACTTGGATTCGGGCCGCCCTACATTTTCGTATTGCTGTACACAAACTTAGTCAGTGTCCGTTGTGGACCAGGGGATGTGGCGGTGGCCTAGGTGCGGGCGTTCGCCACCAGCTACCCGCGTCCTCCCACACCTCTGGCCTTCTGGACTCTGCCTTAGCAATGGATCCAGGTGGGGGAGGAGGAGACAGTGCGGTAGATGTTGCGCATGTCGTCTATCAATATAAACTAATTCACGCGCTGGTCACCGTACCTGATCTCACCCTGCTGTGCAGCACACGGTGGACATAGTCGAAATCGATGATCGAACTGCCATGTAGCCCAACAAACATACAGTTCAGTCGCGGGCAGTTTAACGGTTGCAGATGAATCCGGAGACCTGGGAGGACATCGATCAGGACAGACCTGCCAGGAGAAGAGCAGTGAAGACTGGCGCAACAATCTACGAAACAAACCCCAACGCCGCTGATAAAATAAAACTCCGGCTCACAAGTCACAGGCTTTTCGTATCCACATCGCCAACAGTCAACCGCTCCAACATGCCCGCGCTACCGACGCACATTCAGCCCGCGAATCGGCCTCGTCGGACACCTTCGGACGCAATACAACAACAACCCGGAAACATCAACTCCTCCTTCCACGAACACCCTACTGTCATCCCTGCCTCAAACCCCACGACAACGACGACTTACCCTATCACCACTCATCACACTGCCGATGTCTCCCCCCCCCCACCCCACGATCAGCGGTACCGTCCTCCCTGCCCTAAACCCTGCGTCGATCACAGCAACTAGCTCCGCCAACACTACCACTTCTCCCACTCCCGCCACCGAAGAGACGACATCCGACGTCCGTCAACTACAACCATCACCACCACCGGCCCCACCCTCAGCAATGGGGACTCAGTCCCAACCTGTCCTCATTGCAATCGCACATTCACCTCACGCATCGGCCTGGTCGACTACTTGCGAGTCCATCCCACTGTGGCCGGTGAACCAGAGCCCAGAACACCGACGTACAGACGCCGCACCCGCTCCACTGCCCGTACTACACACGCACATTCACTTACCGCATGGGCCTATTCGGTCACATGCGCATCCACGACAGCGGGACTAACCGCGACATCGACACACCAAGCACAACCTGCATACCCGACAACTGTCCCATACCCGGCACTTACAACTTCCTATTCACCAGCAGGATAACGGCTAAAAGTTACACCATCCCAACCGATTCTACAGCCCCGAACATATCCTGCACTCACTGCCGCCACACATGTAGATCACGCATCGGCCTGGTCGGCCACTTGCGAATCCATCGCACAGAGACTGGCGAACCAGTACATGGAGCGGGTACATACACCCACCGTACCCGCCCCAATTGCCAACACTGTCTATGCACATTCACCCACTGCATGAGCCTAGTAAGCCAAATGCGTCTTCCAGAAAACCTACAGCAGAACACCGCCGGCTATACCATACCACCGCATTTCTCCCCACCAGCACCTACAACACACATGACCACACCCCAACATCACACAACGCAAGAACGCAACTGACACCTCTTACGTAAGTAAAAAAGTGTGCTCCTCGGCTCCTTCTCATGTGGCTCCTCTTGGCATGCGTGATTCTAGCCTGAAACTACCACGGTGCGCTAAGCGCCGTGGCTTCGAAGGTTGTCAACTGAAGGGATAACTCGGACTTCGCGGTCGGCCCACTGAGTTTGTGCAGAATTGCCGACTGGTGGACTGAGAGTCAGGTTGCAACAGATCCTTCTTAATATAGCCTCTATGGCACTCCCTCCTAGTAGGATCCGAGCCGTCCCCTCTTCTCTTATAATATAAAATCCTAGTCAGTACATGTTGCGGATTAGGGGGTGTGGTGGTAGCCTGGGTCTGGTTTTTCGCCGTACCAGCCACCTGCGTCTTTTCATGCCTCCGGTGTTCTTGACTGTGTTGACACCGGATCCGGGGGGGAGGAGAGAGTACAGTAGATGTGCCGCAAGTCTACTAGTACTATTGAGGAAATCACGTGGAAGTCACAGCCCCTGCTTCCACCCTGCTGTGCAGCACATGGTGGAAATAGTCGAAATCGACGACTGAACTGTCATGTAGCATAACAAATAGGCATTCCATTTGCGGGCAGTTTTACGTCTCACTGTCAGCAGCGTTTACCGGCATCTAACTTTCACCAGGAAAACCAGAAATAAGATGAAGATCTGAGATTTGTTCAAAAGGAATAAAACACAATTTGTCCATTGACTCGTCGTAAAGTGGAATACCAGATGAGTCAAGCGGAGGGCTTTAAAAAACGAACCAGAATAGTTAAGGGAAATTAACCGTCAATTTCAACATGAACTCGGGTTTTATGGTCCCTCTAACGAATGACACAGTAGATGTCGGTATTCATGACCGCGGCGGTCCAGCGAAGAAGTTTACCAATAGAATCGATGTTGCTGCTCATCCTTTGGTTTTGAAAGTAGACTCAACGTTGATTTTCACAAAGAAGGCTATGCACGGTGGCGTAGATTGTCTGACAAATACGGGTCGATTGGCGTTATGTTAATATTTTAACATTAGTTTAGGCATGCTACCTCTCTTTGGTAGTAATGACATAGAAGAGTCCGTGTTTATATGTTCTATGTGTTTTAAGATCGTGTCCAATCTGACAAAAAATAGTGGTCGAGCACGGGCGGCGTGCACCCTGCCTGGGACCGTTAGTCGGACGCTACATCGTATCGAAGACAAGTTAGGCAATTTAAGTTGGTGAAAAAAACTGCCTGTCTGTTGTGTCTGCCGCGTAATTGTTGTTGACCTATCAAATATGATGACAGCCACTACTATATGAAAAAAGTGGCGATTCGCGTACTGAAACGGATTAGAATGCGGCGAAATTGTGCAGCAGCGACCCCACTCTTTCCCCGTATCCACGCATCCAAATGATGGGACATTTACAAATACATAAAGACGGGGTCGAGCACAGTTACTGGATCAGCATTAAAGGCCCAATCTACACGAGCCCTAACAAGGCTGGTGCCGATCCCACAAACAGGCAAGGCTTGCCACACGAAGTCGTTGGCGCTGAAGAGATATATGTGCCAGCGGCCGTCATCTAGTTTTGGCCATCAGTCAAAGCAGGAACATGACTGTGGTCGCTGCGTCGAGCAGTTTCGCGGGACCGCAATTCACTAGAATGACCCGCCCTCTTGAGGCACTTCATACACTTATGGGACTCGGCGTGCCAGTTCTAGCGTGCTGGGAAGGCGCTGACGGATAACGCCCTCACAGGTTTTCAGTTACTTACGGCAATCCTTCCAACACTAACTTCGATTGGATGTACATATGAATGTGAGACCGGTCCCATTTGATATTCGCAATGCATCGATTGACAAGACATAATGTCGGACCCATTTATCGTACAAATGAGGGCGCATGAGAGCCCGGGAGTAGAATGCAGCAAGCCATGGCTGGGGTGCAGAAGACCAAGGAAAACTACCGTGGACAGAGAAGTGTAGGGGTGTGAAGACGGTGTTCAGTAAAGCAATGTCGAAGAGGTGAACTCACGAGCTCGAGCTTGCGCCAACTGGTGCAGCAAGGCATCGCGCTGTTTGCAAAGCGTCATGAGTTCCATCTCTATCTGATGCGCAGCCTCGGTTGGTGCGGCATCCCCGGCAGTTGAGGCGCCTTCATCATCCTTATTCTCGCCGGATTCAGCCTCACCAGCAGCAGGGGAAGCAAAAGTCTCTGGAAAACAGAAAAACGGAGAGGACTTAGGGGATGGAGCGCGGTAAGAGGGCGTTTTCAGTCCTGGATCAAATGAGCAAGTAGTCGCAATAAATGTCAGCATAGAATCAACACGGCAAACTTTCAAAAGTGCTTGCGAAATCAGAGAAGAAGTCAATGTTAACTGGGTCAGTGATAAATAATTGAAACCATCTTAGTGTTGCGGTAGTGGCTTTTGGGCTCACAATTCGTCGTCTTGTCTGCCCTGCCGCTCAAACGAGTGAGGGTTGAAGAGGCAAAGCAGTTCGTGTACCCTCCCCGTGTCGCACAACACGACCTGCAGATGGGCACACCGCAGCGCACACCTTTACTGCAAACATGAGCATGGCAGCTGGTGCGCATGATGCATTTCCGGCACGGACAAAATAAGAGTGTAGTGACACGAGTTTCCTCAGCCATCAGAGGTCGCAGTGTAGACCGCAAGAGTTATGACTGGACGCCATTCATCGCCGCAGATGGCAAAAGACAGCGTGGTGCGTGACTTGAAATTTCGTGGTTGCATGATGAGAGCAAACCACTAATAGGGGATACCTTTGCGCCCAGAAGAAGTTTGCCTGGTCAAATAGTTTGACGAGGCTGTCGTAGAAGGGCGTCCGGATCCAAGTAACCGTTGGTGAATAAGGACGCTTGTGGAAACCCACGTTAAAAACCGGCTTAGATGATAGTAAACAAACTTATTAAATGTCTCGCTGAAGAAATTGCGAGTGCGCGAAAACCCCGTTGGAAGGCCACACAACCTACCTGGATTGACGTCTGAGGCCTCGTCGTTGCCTTCGTTGGATGCCGATGGTCCTCCCTCATTCTCGTCCTCGGTGATCTCGAGGAAATAAGAGAAGCAGGTATGAATTGGTCGGCCAGACCGAGCAGTTAAACGGCCGGAAGAAAAAGAAGCAGAAAAAGTGTTGAAAGGAAACAACGAGGCGAAAGACCGAAAAGTAAAATCGTAAAAGGAGGCGCAGAGTTTGAGTCGGGCAACAGCTAGAGAAAATTAACAGGGTTATATCTCAACGGCGGGATGGTCCGAACTAGAGCGCAGTGAGTCCAAGGCTGTAAACAGCCCTCTGCCTATTTGTTGGACGGGAAATTTTAACCACACAACTTACGGCTTTGGCTAGTTACATCGCAACATAGGCCCAGGCATACGCATACACGCCTTCCAACGGGGCAAATGGATACCTCTGACAGTCTGAAAAAAGGAACTTAGGCCACGTGCAGAAGAAAGCGTGGACTAGGAAAGAAAAACTGGACTTGTTGAAACGGTAAATTTGGACTCAGAATCAAGTATTCTCACTGTCACAAACGCGGTCCGCGGAAGAACATACCGTGAAGCACTTACTTTCTGCAAACATGAGCACGGCAGACAATGCGTACGAGACGTTTCAAATACAGAGAGAATACGGGTGTAACGACACCAGTTTATTCAGTCATCAGAGTTCGGAATGTAGGCGACCCGTATACTTTACAGGGCACGTACATCCAGCAAGCAAACTTTGCCTTTGAATCGAAAGGACAAGGAAGTTCCAGGAAGCACAGGAAAATATAACGACACAGACTAAAGCAGTTGTAACAGACGGATTTCGAATCCTTCAATTTCTTATATCTTCGATAACAAAAGGGACTATCGTCACGAGGCAGTTGAAGCCAGAAGTTGAGAGGACCAATAAAAATAGTAATGAGGAGGATGACCATTACCAGCTAATTTGTAAATCTAAGAACCTGCGAAGAAGAGCAGAATGGTCGAGGAACGCAATGGTGAGGGCAACAAAAATCAGAGTCTGCAATACGGCGAAAGGACGTTCGTCTACTACATATAACAATATTATCCCAGCTTGGAAGGCTGCCTGAATAGCACAATTAAATGACACAGATGAACAAAACAGGCGAAGACAACATGCGAGTGCGTGTTCCGCAAGCGAATCGGCCTCGCCGGACCTCCGCACTAAATGTACCAACAGTCCAACAATCCCAACTGTTGCCTCACATACCGCTTCTGCTTCAACGCCCACGGCGTCCACCCTCCCACCGATACTCAGCATCCCCGTGTCCCGCCGTAGTCGACCGCCACCATCTCCATCATCCTTACCACAACATCCGCGGGGGCGACGATCACCACCTATTCCATTCCCACTACTGGTCAAAGCACTCCCGACGTCCTGTCAACCACCACCATCACCGTCACCACTCCCACTTCCGGCGATGCGATCTCGGTGCCAATCTGTTCTCATTCCGGCCATATATTCACCTCACGCATCGGTGGTCGATCACTTGTGAATCCAACGCACTGCAACCGGACCACCAGTACCAGGGGCCCCCAATACCCTGGTCCTATCCGCCTTCACTGTGCATCCACATTAATTTACCGCATGGACCTATTTTGTCACATGCGTATCCACAACAGTAGAATTCACCGCAATATCGACATATATAACACACTTTACACATCAACCAGCTCTCCTACCCCCAGCCCAATCAACTCCCCATCTACTAGCGTGACAATCATTGGCGGTAACACAGTGGCAGCTGACTTAGCATCTCCCAAACTATCTTGTCCACAAACCTACCGCACGCTGACCTAATGCATCGGCCTGGTCGGTCACTTGCGAATCCGTCGCGCGGGGACTGGCGAAGTACTGCCTGGAGCACTAACATACACCCATCGCCATATCCTCGATTGCCTGCACTGCCGCCACACGTTCACCCATCGCATGAGCCTATTCGGTCGCACGTATATCCATGAAAACCTGCGGCAAATCACTGCAGACATGATCACATCACCACACATGTACCACGCATAAACACCTCCAACACCCCTTACGCAAGCGCGCTCTTCTGTTGCATGTGAGATCCGAGCGGCCGAGTGCGTATGGGAGGTCAGGTCGTGCGTGGCACGCGCAGACGAGTTGTTCTCAGCTTTGTTAGCCACCTCTCCTGATCTCAGCTTCAGTTGTTTGACCGGCCCGGTCAGTCGACTGGTACACGGGATAGGGTAGAGTAAGTGAGATCGACGGTCTTTGCGCAAGATTCTTCACTGTAAACAATTTGACGCTCTTACATCTATCACGGTGCGCCAATAGTCGCGGGCTGGGAGGTAGCTAACTGCCGATTCAACTCAAGCCACGCAGTCAGCCCAGTTGTGTTTGTGAGTTGAGTGGTTGACTGGTGGGCTGGGAGTCGGACTGCAATGAGTCCTTCTTAATGTAACCACTATGGCACTCCAACCTAGTGCAATCCGAGCCGGTCTCGTTTTCGTTGAGGTATAAAATCTCGGTTAGTATCCGTTGTGTACCAGGGAGTGTGGTGGTAAGTTCAGGTGCGTGCTTTTGCCGTGCGAGCCACCTGCGTCTTCTCCCAGCTCCAGCCATCTTGACTCTGTCTTGACATCGGATCCGAGTGGGGGAGAATGGGAGGGCGCTATACGCTGCGCAAGTCTACTATCACTATGAACTAGCTTATGCGCAAGTCACCGACCCTGCTCACAGCCTAGTTCGAATTTCAAGGTGGCATCGTCTAAATCGATAGTCGAACTATCGTGCGTGGAGACGCTGGAAATTGTACATACATAAAAATCAAGACGAACTAAAAGGAACAACATTTTAATCATCATATGGTCAAATGTTACCCTGTGATCACTGATTGCCTGTTTAACGATGTTTGCAACGGAAAAGAAACACTCCTTGGTCACCTCCAAATTGCGGCCCAAGTCAACGAGAAATCCTCGCAGGCTGACCAACTATAATAAGAATTTATGAGATCAGGAGGTGAAATTGAAACTCAGACAAAAACCAGACTTGGCACTCGCACAAAAAGAGTCCGGCCCATTAAAGATTGTAGCAGTGTTTACTGTGAACCTAGGGGAAATGCTGTGATCAATGTTTCAACAGTTAGAAAATACATGCTACTCGAACTTAACTAGTAAAAGGCTAAAATTTACTTTACATTGGAGCACAGCGACTACAGAAAAGTGGTGACCAGCGGAACAGCGCACAAAATAGCCACAAAATTTCAGCAGCTTTATTGGTATGAGTCTTAGATCGCTGAGACTGTCTAGCCGTTCAAAAATCAAGTCTCGAAAACTTCCAGTTGGCTTTGTGAAAAAGCAACAATGAAAAAAATCATAACTTATTCGTCTTAAATGACAATGATCTTAGATACATCAAAATCTAAGGGCGAAGACAGCCTTTTGGCAAGCATGTCTACTGACATACCCTCTTAAACGCCGATGAAAACGTCGCAGAATCTTCGTATTTAGAAATTTGCAGACCTTTTCTTTTCCATTTTGAAAAAAACGAGGACCGGGGGGGGGGAATAACAAGGCAAACCCGGGACTGCTGGCTCCAAAAGCAAGCAGTTCGCATGTCTAACTCTAATGACCATAAATAACCGATAACACTACAGCAAGACCGTTAAATTTAGATGGTAGGCAGTAAAGTGCTGCAATGAAACAGCTGAACAGAGCGGTAGAAATGGCAAGCAGCCTGTAGCAGTTGAGCGGAAGTCAGGGTACTTACTGCAATGTTATGTAGCAAATGTTAACAGACAGGTAAGTAAAAGCACAAAGGTACTTGGACAATCGTAATAAACAACTTGACACGAAGTAATGGGCGAGAAGGAAGGGCTTGAATACTTGTGG
The DNA here is from genome assembly GCA_902702965.1 of Spirometra erinaceieuropaei. Lineage (NCBI taxonomy): Eukaryota > Metazoa > Platyhelminthes > Cestoda > Diphyllobothriidea > Diphyllobothriidae > Spirometra > Spirometra erinaceieuropaei. The sequence continues at coordinate 581,564 of CACRXP010000200.1, read as the reverse complement.
GGACTTCGAGAAAAGTGCAAGCGGTTGTCGAGTAAATTCAGAGACCTTCAGACAGCAGTCAATGAGACAGGGAAAGCCCAGTCACTGGGATACGAAGTTTCGAGCTAGTCTTTAACTAGGGCGCATTCCAGCACTACGGCCAGCATCATCATCGGACTTGTTAAACGAGTTGTTTCTCACGTGTTTTGTAAAAAACCCCTTACGGGCTCAGCAATAGTATTAACAAGGACTACCAATACGAGTTATAGCAGGTGAAAAATAGCATTGAGCCGCAACGTTGGATTTTCGGGTAGCACTCGCATTAAAGTGAACCAGTTCGAAAAGAAACGCCAGAGGGCGAATCTATCGCTTCAAGTGTCAGACACGGCGGGGGCGGTGCAATAGAGAAGAGTACACAAAAGAAATACATGCTATTTTGTATTGACGGAATAGGAGAAAGACGCCCAGCTGGTCAACTGTTTGACGGCAATGATGGCAAGAATCCTCTTGCTTCCGTAAGTGCACGAGCCCACAGACGCAGTAACAGTATTGGACATTCTATTTGGTTATTTTTGTCCCTCCTAGCGGACAAAAGTGCATGGGTTTTGGCAGGAAGCGCGTGTGCAAGATGCCATTCGAGCACCACAAATCGTGATTCGTCAAATCGAGGTATCCGCGATCGCTGGTTGGACAAAAGCCAGCTCGGACAGTAAACGCACCGTTCCAAAACATTTCGCTTGAATGCGTTACTTTTACTGATGCTAATGTAGCGAAAGGAGGAATTAAGCAAGCATGGGGGAGGTGATGGGCTGGCAGCCCGGTAAAGGACAGCGGAGGAAGTCGGTTAATTTGATATTGGTGACTTATTTTAACGGACCACCTAGGACCAGTGGATCGCAGAGAACGAAACACTTCAAACAGCACGTTAATGATGTTCTCGCGACTCCATCGAGAGAGGCAACATGTGACTCAGAGTTAA
>CACRXP010000200.1:563762-578687 GCA_902702965.1 Spirometra erinaceieuropaei | reverse complement strand
CAAATTTACATAATTCTGAAAGTGCCTATGAACTGGCCTGTTGGTGTTCAGATAACAGTGTAATAGAGCTGGATTTTGTTGCATGCCTTGTGAGCAGAAATTGTGAACCCGGGGATAGTGAGCCGCACAAAGAAGTCGGCGGGCATCCAAAAATTCACATAATTTAGTACTTTTCAAAAACTAAATATCCCTCTTTTTGAGTACAAAATTTGGAAAAGACAGTCCCTTATAAAAAAAATGCCAGATGGTATTGCAAGTCCAAAGTACATGAACAAGCGACATTTGTAAGTTACTAAAAGACATTTAATCAAAGGCCATCATTCCATAATACGTGCAATGACCCGGCAGCACTTTACCGTTAATCAGTTCTTCAATCTCAACTTAGGAATCCTCATAACTGCAAAATATATCGAAAATTTTCGTCCTGTTTTATGTGGGGTTGATTGCATATTGCAAAACAGTTGCAAATGTCACTGCTTTCAAAGTGCCCCAATGCCTGTTGTAGTCAACATCAAGACAAGATATAAGCTATGAAGTGATGTCCCTATCCCCGCTTCAGACAGTTTGCAGGTTACTACCACAATCTAAAATAAAGCGCGACTACTATAAACCCCGCCGTACCCCCTTTTTTACTTTTACAAGCGCCGTCTTGCTTGCGAAGGCCGGCTACCTCATAAACGATGGCCATCCACTACTGCATAGCACTTTAATGCCATATGCTGCCCCCACAAAAACGAGTCACACAGTAGATGCGCTGAACCAAAACAGAGGCCGGACTAGAGTCTGGTAGGAGTTATTTGGAATGCGTAGCCATAACAAATTCCAACACTGAGGTGTGGTGGCACACCCAGGTGCTAGCTCACGCCGCGCCCATTGGAATATGTGCAACCTTCATTTTTTTTCTGGTATGAAATCCTGGTAATCGTACGTTATAGTCCAGGGAGTGTGGTGGTACGCCTAGTTGCGGGTACTCACCGAGCCAGCCACCTGCACCCTCTCCCTCCTCCGGTCTTCTTGACACTGTCTTGACACCAGATCCAAGTTGGGGAGGAGGGGAGAGTGCGGCAGACGCTGAGCAAGTCTGCTGCCGTTGTAAACTAGTCAGCGCGCAAATGTCTGTCCTTGTTCTCACCCTGCTGTATAGCACACGCTAGAAATCGTCGGTCACGACAGTCGAACTGTCAATCTCATATGCAGAGCTTACAAATAAGTCTATTCGATAGCGTAAAATGGTCGTAGAGATTGATACTCAGATCAAAAGGGGCGCGATGAAGTCCACATAGAAAACAAATGAAATTTTCAGGCAGAATACTTCAAACCGAGACATACGACTTGAAAAATTGAGCATAAACGTGATAGCATGAGGTAATAACGTGCGGCACCTGTACCTGACGGGCCCTGAAAGCGTCCGATGCCGTATCGTGAGCGCTGAGTCCCTAGAAAAAAGTCATCAGTAGAAGACAACGGAAACAAGTGATCAGGCAAATGTGACAAGAGCAAAAACTTCAATTTATTCTCTGATCATGCAGAGGGTGAAAGGAACGAGTGTGAGGAGGTCTAACTACAACAAAGTGAGCGTAACAAGCGACGCGACTACGAAGAAGTGTGACAAAATCAGTCACCATTGACAGTATCTCATAAGTGAAATCAAGCGGGTTACCAACTATGTATTACTTGTGAAGGTGTCGAACAGTCAGACGTACTGCATTCTAGTCAGTCTATGGTTTAGCAGCTGGAAAAATGGCACCAAACTGACGCGTGTTGCCGAAAGCAGTAACGCGTACGGGTCAGATCCTATTCTCGTTCGAACACGACTAAATGTTCGCTTCGATACCGAAAAAACTACGACGGAACCGAATAACATATTTTCACCCAACCGTGAAAAACGATGATCTCGGTGGGATTCGGACCCACGACAGCAAGTGGAAGGCTTGAATACAGTCAACGCTCGAACTACCTAAGTTAAAACGTCCCACCAGCAGGCCTAGGCTTAGCCGCATTTGAGTCAATTTACCCACTTAGCCTACTTCAACGAATAGAAAATCCACCAAATGTGATACAGTAAAATGACTGCCCAAGTAGGATATGCTAATTAAACAATCTAAAAGCCACCAGATGACTGTCAGGCCCGCTTATTAATTACATGATGTAGTAAGGAGACCGCACAACAACAAGGCGCCCGGAAAGGACGGCATCCCATTGAAATCCACGGGTCTTTTAACTATATTCTAGATTACTGGATCCATAAAATAGCTTAGCAAACATGGGAAAATTTGTCCGTTCTTTTTGGCTGGGGCTCGGACATCTTTGTGCCTGTCTTCTCAAGAAGGGAGTAAGACAAAGTCTGATAACTACCGCAGCACCGGTCTCGACTTTGTTGCAACGACCCTTGGCATTGCCGTCTTCAGTGTTTTCATTGGGCGCGGGTCCAAAGTTGGAGGTAGATGCACCAACTACCCATCCACGCTGTGGCGCATTTCTAAATTTCGCCATGGTAACTAGCAGCCGGTGGCTGTCTCCGCTCTTGGCTTCGTTGCAGTTTTCGATTTCGTTCATCGTGAGTCCCTGCTACGGATACCGGAGTCAGAGGGCGTGTCAGCAACAACCATCTCTGTGGTGATCAGGGCCTGCTATCGCTCCGTCACTGCGCGAATTCTGGTCCACAACAATCTCATCCAACCGTTCGATATTCGATCTGGCTTTCGACAAGATTGCATGTACCAACCATTCTGTCTGGCTGCACAATTGAATCAATTCTCTGAAGGACCCTGCGTGAGGATGACGATGTCATACCTACATCTGGACGCCGAATGACCTCGAGTGCGCTGACGACATCACCCTGCTAACATCAAGCTATCGCGACCTGCATGATGCAGTGGCGCGGGTGAATGAGGTCGCCAAATCAGTCTGTTCATCCGTAAGCGTTAGGAAGACAAAGTGTTAGAACTGCATTGTTGACCGAGAGAAGACGGCAAGCGGTATTAACAGCTGCAGGATGAAAAAAGTTGAGTTTCAAATGCTCCGCCGTTAAATGGACAGAGCACGGACCACAGTCGGTTGAATAAGTACTAATCGACGGATTTTCGCAGGCCTTAGAGGAATATGGATCCGTCTAGAAATCCCCATTGGTACATAAAGCTGCGTGCCCTGGGCATCCGTACTATCGGTCAGCCTTTACAGTTTTAAATGCTGGACTGTGCGCGTGGAAGACTAGCAATAACTAGAGGTATTTGACCAGCGTTGCTGAGAACTAACCTTCGAGCGTCATGCGGCGGCAGCCAATCGGCGAAACGTGCCTGGGCCTTTGGCTAACATGTGTGCAATCATAATGGTGAATCGAGCAATAAAAAACAGCCTCACGAGCCTTACAGTCGAAGTAGTCAGGACTTAAGTTCAGCACCTCCGGGCACACACTCGCACCGGCCGCCAAAACATTTCATTCATCAGACAAATCAGAAACCCATGCTGATGAAGATAACCATCATCCATTATGACAGGCGAAAGTTCGTGCGTAATGAGTGTAGCACGGGTTGACTGGTGTGATAAGATTAGGAGAGATCGTGTCCGCGTACTTGCCGTACTGATTTCAATCGCAACATGTACCTTTGTCGTTATACGAATGACCGGCTTCCAAAACAGTTAGCCGGCTGAAGACTACCAGGGGAGGTGAAAACACCGTACGTAAGCCAAAAGCAGGCAACACTTACTAAAACTGGATCAAAAACTCACGTCGTAGGCTTTTTTCAGAGAAGTAAGACTTGATTTTAGTTCGCTGAAACGTTGAGACACGTCATTTAAGAGTTCTTCTTGTGGGGTCAAGTTCTGAATAATATATCAAATGAAGTCACAGGTGCGATGAAGGAGTTACCAAGGCCTTCACAAGAACAAGCAGGCGATTGAGCATGTCCTCAAAACGATCGACTTGCGTAAACATATGCGACAGCTGGCAAACCTGTGCCTGCAACAAATCAAGACAAAGTGACATCTTAGGACAGAGTAGCATATAGCGACGGAAAGGACACAAAAACAGTGTTCAAATGCCCTTCCTATAGTTAAGTCATGAACGTTGTGTAACGAAAATGCAAATTTAAGAGCGGTTACGAAGACTGCTGCCTTGCTGTTTCACGCCCGATCGACGTTGCTCAGACTTGTGGTTTCAGGGACTACGATAATGTACGAAAAGTAGTGTTCTAGTATAAAGAAGCTGGTTGAATAAGATTGTGTACTACTGGAGGCATGTATCGGGCTGAACAAGATCCAAATTTCCACGAACCCAGTGTTTACTTAAACCTGGCCCTGATTTTTGGCTCGGAAATATATATTGCCAGTACGATCTCCGAATAAATCGTAGACCAAATTTGCAGAATTCATACATGAGACAATACTATACGCAAAATCACTGGGTTAAATGTAAAAATTTCTTTAGGCGCTTGGCTTATGGGGCTTTGAAAATGTTAATACCTGAAAATGAAGTGGCCAGTCGGTGGGGTCAATAATGACTGAAGGGCGTTCTTCATGCGTATCATTGGCAACCACTTGGTTGCCCTCCTGGAAGGTTGATGCATTATCAACGGACGTATCTCTTTGACAGGCAGGTTGACTTCGGCATTCCGCCTCATCGCTGTCGGCATCCGAGTCACGTCGAGGGGCTGCTAATGGCGGAGCAGAGTCGCCCACAAGGCTGGATTGTGCAGCATCCGTTGGCACTACTTTGAGTGAGTCAGCCTGTTAGTAATAGGTCGGGATATTGAGTTCTGAGGTCAGTTCAAACAATTATAAGCAAAATAATCCGGGAGAAAAACGTTGACGGGACCTCAGACGAGTATAAAACGAAGAGTTTTCCAAGTCGGAGGACACAAATGTTGGATTATATTTGGTTAACAGTAGACAGTGTATGGATATTAGATGAAAGTGCCCATAAGATGATGGGAAGAACAGAAAGTGGGGTTATTTGAATGCGTCATGTTAATTGTACTGTGGATCAAGGTAGGCAAATTTATGCAATTCAATTGACCAGCTCCAATGTACCTAAATACAACAGATGGTTACACCGTACTCCGGACATAGGTACTAGCTAAAGGTTCAGACACGTGATTAGTCGATGTTTCTGTTGCTGCATGGTGCAACTGCGGCGGACTCCGCTTTCCAATTGGTCGCCCCAGCATTCTCCATGTAATACTTTCAGTAATTGTTAAGTGCAGGACATGAACCTAGATAAATAGACGTTAGATGAGCATGAACGTCTGCAGATATTATTTAGAAAAGGGCACAGAGAAGGAAAATAATTTCTGGTAACGGCAGGACAATATAACTGATTCACGAAATCGGGCGAAGGCCCGCCCGCAAAATGCCAAAAAATAAGTTTGGGACAAGACGGATAAAGGCGACTTTCCAAAATTTAGGTCGTCTTTGTACAAAGCAGTCAAAGCCAGAACACTAAAAAATTATATGACTTAGCTGTGGCAGCATTTATAAAACACAATAGATGTGTCGTTCAAATACTGCCGACTCATAAACAAACTCAAACAGACGTTGAGAACGAAAAAATCTTAAGTAGGCTTTTCCGAAAAAGAGCAGGTGAATCTTACCTCGAGAGCAGTCTGTTCCAGTAACTCCTTTATTCGCTCGTGTTTGTCCCTTAGGACTTGAAGTTGGAGTTCAAGATCCTGATTCGACGAGGCCTACGAAGACTTATGAATTATGCACACCAATGCACCTCCAAATTCTGGTATCTGTTGTGATACTCCTGCAACTTCGTTACGAGCTCCTCAAAACGTTGGATCTGTGCAGTGGTCTCCTTGAATAGAAAAATAAATACAGAACAGAGATAAACCTCCGACTCAGGTAGTTGGCGAAGAACCCGCAGCATCATTTCCCCGTCGCTTATGTTTTTTTCGATCTCAATTATCTTCTCACGAATTTGAGACATTGCGAACGAAAAAATGCAGAGGCGTTTGACAGTCTGACCTAATTGCGGGAGGAACCTTGTAGGGTCACCAGTGCCCACGCGTTCTTCACTAATCACAAGTACCGGTTCGATGATTGGTTGGTTTTTCCATCGAGTGTCCTTAAAATATTCCTGGCTGACTTCAATGGTGCTGGCTGTTATCATAACAAACATGTTAATTCACACGAATTTCTAACTCTGATGGCGTCGTAGTAAGGGGTTCGGGATAGGGATGGTGAGTGAGAAAGCATATTTATTGGTATGCTTGGCGTTGGGGTTGGGGCTGGGTTAGGGCCAGGGTTAGCGTCCAGGTTTAGGGTTATGTTTAGTTATTAGGGTTAAGGTTAGTGTTGGGGTTAACTGTTCGGGCAAGTCTTGAGGTAAGGGTTGGAACTGGTGATCAGATTTAGGACAAGGGTTTAGACTAGGGTTAGTGTTTGGTTTTAGGATTAGGGCTGGCGTTAGGTTTGGTGTCCGGATAAGGTTTGAGGTTAGGTTTAGTGTATGGGCTCAAGGCTAGGAATACGGCTTCTGGTCATGTTAAGGGTTAGGGCTGGTACTTGACAGATATGAATTTCTTAACAAATCTTGTTACGTAGCCGAATGGCATGGCTTGCCTACTGACTTCATCTAATTTTTTTGTCAGGTAATCAAGAGACTATTGGTCAGGCGACGACGAATCAGGTAACGATACTTATCATGATTAATGGGCCATGATTTCCAATATTGACGAGTGATTTTCTCTCTCTATCTACGACACTTTTTTCTCTCCAGATCTTGCTTGTCAGAATTTCCTTTTCCATTTTCTTCCTAATTATCTTGGTGTTGCGGGTGTCGATCTTCGATCTTTGGTCATTGGGCTGCTCTCAGTAGACTGTTTGGCCAATCCCCAAATACACCATTTGCCCAAAAAACCAACAACAATAAAAAGACTCGTGAGATAGTAAAACAAAGAGCCGTTAACGAAAGCATGCGTGACTCGCGAACAGTGTAATTCACATTTAAACCTAAAAAAGCGTTCTCGGGCGAGTACAAAATTTACCATTTGTGGCACAGACGCGCAACTTTATATCCTCACTAGCATACCTATGCCCGTAATCGCAAATTTTTCAGGCACTAAATTTTGACGCATCATTCGTTACCCTCCTTGTTTAACGTGACCACATATTATTTGTTGATCTTTAATCCCGGCTCGAAATCGCTTTTGCATACTCGTCAGCGTCTCCTGACGACAAAGTGGAACGCGTGCGTGGTTGCACAGTAAACCTACTACTGTTAATCGTCTTTATTTGTTCTCTACATTTACCTCCAACTAACTTTGCCCAGTTTAGAGCCGGAGCGGTCATAGGGGAGTCCCATAGTCATACTTGAATTGTATTTACTGTCCCTCATAACCGCAAGATAACTGGCCAATCAAGTCTCAGGTATGGGACGACTACTGGCATTTTGAGATTTCATCTGTGCTATTTTCTTGTGCGTCTGCACAAACTGTCATAAGCGACTTGAGATCTCGTACGCCTTTGCAAGGGAATGAAAACCAGCGTCAGACTGGGCGATTTCTGCGCAGGAATTAATTATGACGGAGAAGATTCTAACGAGTCAATAGACGTAAATTTTTGTTTTGACCTAAAATGCACGTTTATCAGTGGTCGAGAAAGTGCCTTGACCACATAAGAAAGAGAGGTTAAATCTTTCACTTACGAACAAGGAAAGAAGGAAGAAAACCTAAATTACGTATTTGGAACACTCTACTGTAGAATAAAAACCCCGATCGTCGACAGGCAATGAACTTCTCATTCCAAACAGCTCCAGGGCACCTGACGACATTGAAAAATTCCGGAAGAGACTTCGACAATGTTTGTGCCCGTTCTTTTCTGCACTTTTCTGTACAGTTTTCTGCACACGACCGATTTCATAATGAAAGTTAATTTAGTATAATTCAGTATATATAATTAAAATTGCCATAGCCTTTGAAAACTCAATTTACAAATATAGACTGAAAAAAACGTGCATATTTTTATAAAGAGATACGGATACATTTTATCAGTTATTATCAAGTAAATGAATGGCCTTTATATAAAATGCCATCAATTTTCGTTAAAATGTCTCAACGCTTTCCGCCAGAACAAATGAATCAGGTAGTTTGTTCCACTTCTCAATCGCCGGGTGGGAGAAGAAATTCGCCTGCACTTCACGCTGGGCGTAGTTTGCCTTCATTTTATATCTGTGACCTCGGTGATTTGTCGGTTGCGCTAGGTCAAAAAAATCGGTCAATTTGCTTGCACAGTCCACTCCTCTGACAAGTTTGAAGACCATGATCATGTGCCCACTGTATTGCCAATACGAGAGAGGGAAAAGTTCAAGTCTTTCTAACTGTTCCTCATTAGGTAGGCTCTTCAGTATATCGACTAGTTTAGTCAAACTTCGGCGCACCTTCTACCAGAGAGTGCAATTTTGCTTCACTTAGGGGCGCCACGTTCAAATGCAATATTCCAAAACCGGCTGGATAAATATCCGAAACAGTCGGCCAAAATGATGTTCGCCGACGTTGAGGAAGGATTTCCTGATTGCTCCCAAGATACCCAAAGCCCTTTTAGATACCTTGACGCAGTGAAGCGATGGTTTGATAGCTGACCCCCTTCACACACCGAGGTCTCTTAACTCGTTGACTGATTCGAGTATGTGACCTCCTATAGAGTAGGGAGACTCCACTCTCAACGGCCTCCTGTTGCTAGATCGCAATCGGATGTCTGTATTTGTGAAGTTATAGGTTAAAACATCACTCATAACACCGTTGTTGTAATTCATCTAGATTGCTTTGTAACTATAGAGAGTGTGTCCGCTTCTCTATTGATTTTCGCAATTTAAGATCATCGGCAAACATTATGCGTCCACAGTTCAGACAGCCCAAACTTTCGTTCACGCATATTAAGAACGGAATTGCAACCATGACACTCCCCTACGGAACGCCACTATGTACGGTTGCCCATTCCGATTTAGCGTTACCGAAAAACACACGCTGAGATCTGTCCATAAGAAAATCAACTAACCATTTCAGCAGATTCCTATTAACGGCCATTTGACGTAGTTTAAATGTACGTCGTCTTTGTGAAACACGCAAAAGCAATTCTGAATTCGATATACACGACGTCGACTGATAAACCCAATAAGATTGATTTGGTCCGGCTGTCAATGGATGCTACGCGAGGTCAAGGTCGACGCGCAGTTTGTGTCAAGTCTCCACGCAACTGCCTATAACTCAGAGGATAGAGGTTAATGTTAGTTAGGCGGGTTTCGTATCGCAGTGCACCTTGAGGTCTTATTAATTTAGTTGCTCGTCAATGCACCCCTTCGAGCAGATTGTAGTCCTGCAGCGTCCACGGCCTCCAGGCCAGAATCGCATATATGAGATGAGGCCTAACAAACGTGCCGAAGAGTTTGGAGAAGCATTCTTCATCGAAAACTGTGAATGCCCGCTTAATTGCCTATAGCATTAAAGGTCAAGGTCAAGGCGCGCAGCTCAATTTCAAAGATAAGTGAAGCTTTGCATTTACTTGGATATTCTTAATCAATTAATGCCTGTTTTTTACTTGAGTCCATTCTAAACGTCGCCTTTCAATATAACGTATAATGTTTCACAGTTATTTTGACAGTCTGGCAAAATAGTCAACGCGCGCAGCACGATTTTAAAAAGATTAGTGAAAGTTATATTTTTGGATTCAACTACTTAATCTTTTGCACAGTTTCCCAGTGTAGATCTGACAAAATTTTCTATTTTTTGTCATAAGTCATCTGCGCTTCCCGTAGTGTTTCGGCGATTTGTCATAAAGCAGAAATCTAGTGTCGTAGTTTTTCACCCAGCATAGCCCCAATCCTATGAAGTCTTACCTGCATATACAAAAGGTTTTCCTCGTAAAAATATAGAATAGCATTATATTTTAAACAGTTAACCGTCTCCACTGTCCACTTTTATCGTCGGTGTATTGATACCCCTTTTTATCCACGTCAGAATTTTTTGATACCACAAAATTTTTTGCAGAACCGGATAGTTGCATCCGGACCGTTTGCTCCGTGGGCAGCCCAGCACTGGACGATGTAGCCCACCTCCCTCAAAAACTAACAGCCTTTCCCTTCAAACTTTTTATTTTACATGCCAGATCCTTGCTTAATAAGGTGCCTTTGCTTCAGACTCAGGTGACTGTCCATTGTCCGGATATTGTTTTAGTAACTGAGACGTGGGCATCAGCCTCAGTAGCTGACTCTGAACTCTCTCTTCTAGGCTACAATTGCATCCGAAATGATCCCAAGATAGCCGTGGTAGAGGCAGCTGCGTCTACGTTAAGAAAACAGTTAGATTTTTGCCGTTGGACCTCCCGCACTTTTCAGCAGTAGAAGGTAGCTGTTGGCTCCAGATTGCACTAAAAAATAGGTTCTCCTTACTCGTTGGCTGCGTCTATCGCCATCCCAACGCCAACGACAATTTTGATCGTTTACTCTCACAGGCATTTCATGCTGCGGCCGACTTAAGCTTTAAGTATCAATTGGTTGCGGGCGACTTTAATCTCCCTGAAGTCCGCTGGTCTCCGCCTTCAGGCCCAAGAAGGTTCGATGACTTTCTTGAGGTTTTAGATGTTGGGATGTGGAATCAGGTTGTCGATTCTCTCGCCCGAGGCTCATGTATAATTGACCTAATTTTCTGAAGAGGCTGCTTGCCATCGTCAGTGTCATCCCTAGGCCCACTCGGGGGCTCAGACCATGACATAGTTGTTTCAACGTTGGAATTCGAGGCTGACGAAATGTCGTCCCCAAAGTATAGCTTTTCCGCGATTTCCGATCAACTCGCTCAACCGAATTATTAACATACCTTAATTCCTACGACTGGACTGATTTCTTCCTTAGTTCGGATGTAAATGTTTGCACTGCAAATCTGTACGAAATTTTCGATCCGCTTATTTCTCGTTTTGTCCCCCGTAAGAAAATTATTAATGTCGGGGATGAGATTTTCCTACCTTTACCCTTTCGTCGCAGATTGCGCAGGCTTTATCGTCGTTTCCATCTGCAGAACGATGTTTCTGTTCTGCCCTTGATTCGTGATATTTTTGATCGAGCTAAGAGATTGTCTGAAGAAGAACAGCTAGCCGAAGAGGTCCAGTTTACCGAAAACCATTCGTTAAATGTCTCGAAACTTTTCTCTAGAAAAATACGAACTCAGAGAAAGACGGAGTATCCCATCCTCCGAGACGATCTCGGAAATCCCATAGTTGATGCCCAGTTAACCGCGGATAGCTTCAATGATTTCCTGTCCAAAACGTTTATTGAAACTCGACCACTCCGCTTCCGACCATCCAGCCATTGACCGGGGCAGTTCTAGAAACTATAACTTTCACTCTGTGGGATGTGAATGTTGCGATTCGGCGTTTTCGTCAATCTTATAGTCCAGGCCCTGATGGTGTCCGAGTAAGCATTTTAAAAGCCGATGCAAACACGATCTTTCCACCCCTCTTATGCAAGATATTTAATCTCGCTCTTGAAAGTGAAACTTATCCTACCTTGTGGAAGGAATCACACATTTTGACCATTCCTAAGCACGGCAAATCTACATCATTTGATGACTTTCGGCCAATAAACACCCTCCTCACAGTTTCGAAGATCTTAGAGACATTGATCAAAGATAAGATGATGTGTCACTTAACAGTGAATAACTTACTGAGTGCTGCTCAGCATGGATTCCTCAAAGCTCGATCTTTTGACACCTGTCAACTCTCTTTCTTTGACTATGTTCTCCAATCTAGGGACGTTGGTTTTGCACTTTACACTGTATATTTCGATTTCATTAAGGCTTTTGACCGTGTTGACGATGCTCTTCTTCTCTTGAAATTGTCCTCTTTCGGAATAGGTGGCAAACTTTTGAATTTTATATCCTCTTACCTGGGCACTCGCACACAACGAGTTAAGATTTCCAATACCATCTCCATCGTCTGCGCGCCTTTCGAATTCGGTTTCGAATTTTCGACCTCCGAGGGATTTACCTTTTCTGGGATTTCTGCCTACTGGACGCATCGCGGGCCCATTTGGATTAAAAAATTGAAGCTTAATCAGCAATTCCTCTAACGATCCACACGGAACTCCGACAGAACTTTCTTTGGAACGACCATACTCCTTCCTATCAATTCTCTACCAACAGCACCCCGGGACTCTCCTGATCCAAGAGCGGCTGAGTCGTTTGCTATTTGCTTCATATTGTTGGCTTGGTTAAAAAGCTTCTCATACACCTTTAAATACTTCGTGCCGTACCTAGAATACCTTGCATATCCTTCGAATTAATAATGGGAGTCGACAAAACACCGTCAGGACAATGTGCAAAAAGCTCGGCCCAAGAGGGATTCGAACCCAGGTCCCGTCGTGCGGTGAGCAGCATGATCGCCACTACACTATCGGGGCACGGTAAACGGACTGAAATAAATAAAGGAGTAAACATTATTCGTAGTACAAATGACTGCAACTCTTTATATATCGCTGTTAAGTCACCTCCCGCTAAACGAGCAAGGAGCCTAGTAAGTTGTATGGATATCAAATACGAAGACGAAGCCTGTACGACATGTTTCGGACTCCTTCAAAAATTTGCGGAAATGGAGAGGGAGATAAAGGGCCTTAAAGTGGAGATGGAGAAGCTGAGGAATCTCCCTCGCTATTCATCCTAAGAGAATGAAAGCGAGCGAACTTACGCAAACACGGCTTCCTCGGCTGTGTCGACGGAGGAGAAAGAAAATAGTAGGTCGCTAGAGCTTGATAGGAATGACACCCAGTGTCTTGTGCGAAAAAAGCGCGGTCAAACGCGATCTCAGCGAGCAAAAAGAAATCTCAGGGTACCTCAAAAAGGCACAGAGAGTCAGACGAGGGAACAAGAGCTGGCTACGCCGCACACGAAAATCACGCCACTCAAAAATGATCAAAAGATCGTAGTAAACAGGCAGTCATGCGTTAGTCCTGCTGAATCAAACCTTCCTAAATCGGTGGAAGGTTGTAGCCGGGATGCACTCGATGAAGACTCTGTAGGTATGATTATACCACAAGGCCGTCTAGTTGATCGCAGTAAATGCATCGTTATAAAGGGCATGCCTGAGTCTGTTTCCGACGCTTCAAAGGACAGAATACAACATGACATAGAAATATTCCAGGAATATCTCAAATCGATCTTAATAAGAGACGAAAAAGTCACAGTATTAAAGGCTTTCAGGATGGGCAAAATTAAAGACTCAAAACAAGATCCAGACCGACCGAGACCGTTAAAAATTGTCTTTGAGAATGACGAACAAGCACAGCTACTTTTGAGCAGGAAAGCTGCGCTTAAACACGCCCATCCATCAGTTTTTTTTTCAGCGGGACTTTTCACCCGCGGAGCGAGAAAAATGGAGGGGGCTCAAATTGGAAGTCCTCAGGCGGTCGAGTCTGGGCGAGACAAATCTCCGAATAGTGGACGGAAAAATTATACGCGTCCAGAGGCCATTCCTCTGGAGAAAGCCCATAACTCTAACAGCTTAGGAGTGATGGAAAGCAGTTCATCCCGATCAGCTCCGACCGGCTTTTGCATTCAATCCCAAGAAATGGATAAACGCCTGTATGCCGGAGTTGCTCGTGCCAAATTGAGATTTTTGTATACCAATGCTCAAAGTCTCGTTTCGAAAATAGACGAACTCAAAGCGAGAGTACCGGAACAAATCCCCGACGTCATCGCCATAACGGAAACTTGGCTTAATGCCGAAATCATGGATGCTGAGATTTCGATACCGGGTTACCAGCTGTTTCGTAGAGACCGTCAGAATAGACAGAGCGGTTGGGTAGTTGTATATGTAAGGGCAGGAATTGAGGCAGCTGAAAGAGCCCACACCCTCTCCCTTGAAGATGAATCCATCTGGATAAAGATAAAGAAGAGCAATGCACAAAATCTAGAATTCCTAGCGATTTACAGACCACCAAACCTTTCGAGAGCAGCTGATGAGTCGCTCCTTGGTTTGGTCAAAGACGTAGCTAGCCACCAAGAGGTACTTATTTCTGAGGATTTCAACGAACCTGAAATAGAGTGGAAAACTATGGCAGTTAACGGTGGGCTAGCTTCTTTCAGCAATAAGCTACTGGACCTCAAACTCGATCTCCCTCTGGCGCGACATGTGAAGGTACCAACAAGATTTCGAGAGAACCAGAGAGCAAATTGTCTAGACCTAGTTTTCACTAGGGACTTCTCTAATATCGACGAAGTGTATTCCAATGCACCTCTCGGGAAAATTGACCATACCACGCTATTATGGGATTACTCGCTCTTCTCTAAACGCCAGAAGAGAACAGAGGGCCAACCTAATATATGGAAGGCAGATTTTAATATGATGAAGAACGAATTGCTGTCCGTGAATTGGGACCAAATATTCAGGGGAGATCCGGAGGACGACTGGAGATCTTTTAAAACGATTTCATTCGATCTGATTAGGCGCTGTTGTCCACCTCAAGTACAAAAAACAACTAGTCGACCTGCTTGGTTAACTAGGGACCTAAATAAGCAGCTACGGAAGAAAAGCAAAAGATGGAAAATATTCACGGAAACTGCATCACCAGCGCATTTCGAAGAATGTCGTCGTCAACGAAACGCCGTCAAAAAATGTATCCGTCAGGCACGGAAGGGGTATGAATCCAAAATTATACGAGAGGCTGAACAGAAGCCTAAGATTTTATTTCACTATCTGAACAGTAGACGGAAAAATAAGGACCCGGTCGCGGTGCTGAAGGATGATAATGGTGTAGAGATCATTGAGAACAACGAGAAATCCGAACACTTAGGACAGTGTTTTGCCTCCGTTTTTACTAGAGAAACAGAGTTTCGCTGTCGCAGTGCCGGCAATGCTCTTGAGACTGTTGGTCCCGTGCTTGACTCCATACTCTTCCCGGCAGCTGCCGTGGAAAGGGAGCTGAAAAATCTCAAAGAAGCA
>CACRXP010000200.1:519055-545850 GCA_902702965.1 Spirometra erinaceieuropaei | reverse complement strand
ATTCTAATGAGGAGTGCGCTAATTTGCCGTGGGAAAGTGTATCCCAGCTTTGGCCTCACTTTCTTCCCTCTCCCATGCACCAGTCAACTATCCGAGTCTGTCACTCAGCTGGTGCTGGGATTAGGCGCAGAAACTGTCGCAATTTGAAGGCCTACGTCTAGATGTACCACCACAACCCCATGTGGGGCAGCAGTTATGTGATTGCACGGATTCTTCGCGGCCTGATTAATGCGTGGCGCGAGCCAGTCTGGGCCCCCCTTCGGTTCAGCTCATTTGCAGCGTAGTCCTTTGTGCGGACTACAGGAATCACTCTAATGGCAAGAAAAGGTCGGGTTGCTTTGCATTCTATCTCTACATGAACGTGACCTGACATCTACCCCAGCGACCAGAGCAAGGCCCTCATATGCCTGTCCTTGCTTTTGTTGAAATTTAGTAATCCAGTGGGTGGGGATTTGCCAACATCGTGTGGGAGTCTGTCGCATGCCGACTGAAATAGAGGGGCCATCCGATATGCGGTGGAATGCCTTAACCACGGAAGAACCAACCCACTTGACATCACCGCCAATCTGTTTTTTGTAACTCCCCGCACATGCCGCCCCCGTACTTGGACAAAAAAGTCAAGTCGACCTTCGTGTAGTTTCTGTATTGTTCGGATGTCTAATCTGCAATTATGCCTACATGAAAGTCATTTCTTGTTTTCTGGATTTCGCTGCAGCGTTTGGTTCGGTGAACAGAATTATCCCAGCCCTCTCTGTGAATTCCTCCTTCGAAACGCTATCCAATCTGCACCGCAAAGGCGTTCTTTCCACAAGTTCGGCCCAAACCTGAATCCTGTGAAGAACAGTTTACTTTTTGATGTCCCAGACCATTAACAGTTTAGTCTCGTGGATGTCGAGAAATTGAGGCGTTTGACTGTTTTGTTTGATTCGGTTTTACCTGCCACTCGCGGACCAAGGTCGTAGGCGATTAGATTTTGACAAAACCTGCCTCAGCGCCTTCTGTTAACGATGAATTGCCTGTGCTTTCGGAAGTCAGGGGTTAAAGCATAATTGTCTGAAGAGGGCCGGTCATACGTACCGACGCTTGTTCTCTGTTGTACTGTTTAGGATTACGTTTGTCAACCTTGTGGCATAAGCATCTGGAGTGATACACACTGATACTGCTTGTGCATAATGCTACAAATACAGGCTTTTTCCGCAATTTTTATTTTCCTGTGTACACCTTACCACGAACGTCGGTCAACCTCCAGGTGCTTATTTAATTAATGACTTCAGAAAAGCATGAATTGAATATCTGAATTATAGCTTTCGACAGAGTAGGTGTGCGATTTCAGAGACCTTTGATCTGCAGTTCTTATTGGCGACCACATAACCCGTCTTTTACAACCATGTGTTTTGCTCCCAGGAGAGATATAGCTTGCTTGTGTGTTCTGCCTCAAACCTTTGCCCAATTCAGCTGCAGGCGCATGTAAGTAAAAAAATGAAAAATCATACTCTTACACGTAAAATCGTGCACATCCAAATATAACTTCGAGCATGCAATTTCACACGTAGACGCGCACACAGTTGCACCCCTTTGTATTTGCTTCACGCACTATTCCTCATCTTTGCCGTCCGGCGCCATTTACGCCATGAACAAAATGCGACCTATAGCATTGCCCAGTTCCGTGTCAGGTGGGTATCTTTGATATTATTTGTTCACGGGCATAGTGTATGACAACTTGCAGGATTGTCCGTTCTAGGCATTATACACCCGATAGGCATCGCTTACCCTGAACTTTCGGTGTAATTAACGTCGCTGCTGCACAAGCTTGTGCATGTTTCTTCTGTCGGCTGTGTAGCGGAGTGACGGACACTCTGTTGCATAGCTTTTTCATATGGAATCATTCGAGTCATTTTTGAATCAATACGCCCGGTAGTGTCGAAATATCTTTATTTGCCATTTCCGCCTTAGCAAAATTGCCTTTGTTTCTGCTGCGACAGGCTCCGTCGTCTTCATAAAGGCACATGTCAGTTTGTCTACAGGTAATCGGAATCATAGTCATCTACTTGCCACTTTTTTTCCAATACACTTTCAGCCTTTTCCCGCAAGGTTACTGGAGCCCGTCCTCTGCTCTCCCTCCGACCCTCCAATGCACACCTTTTCACCCCGAAGACGAATTTTAAAGGCCCGCCGACGAATCCGCCCGAACAACAAACATCAATCCTCTTCTTCCAGCGACGAAGAGGCTCCGGCACTACCGTCCGCCCAGCCACGCCCCAGCCCGGGTTGTGAGACGTTTGCACGCGATAATGATTTTTTGGAAATGCCATCCTCGCATAAGCGTGCAAGAACAGTCTCTCCAGCTTCCGTTAACGGCTCGCCTTCAGATTCCAGCTGTAGTGTTGATATCGGTTCCTACTCTCCGTCAACTTGTTCTGTCTGCTCTGATGAGGACAGCTCAGATGAAGGTAGTAGATGCTGCTGCGCCGATGGTTTTGACGCTGATTCCGCGCCTAGGTTCGACCTAAAGTCTACTACCCTGACCAGACAGCCAAAGCACTTTAGCCCCAGACGTGAATGACTAATTTTGTGTTGCACTTCCTCACAGGCGCAAGCAGTTTCCGCTCTTCTTTTCGACCTCATCCGACGGTGCCTCGCCATCCTCTTCCCCTTCTCTTAATGACCTTCCTTGGTGTGTGTTTGTAGAAGAGCGGGATCATTTTTCGCAAAAAGATATGATTTCCGATGGATTTGCGTCTACCGTATATCCCCGATTGTGCACCTCTTCGCTTTCACTGAACCCTAATCGGAGTCTTTCCCATTCATTTTTTAATAAGTGCTTAAGCACTGTCGCCTCATTGACTGCGTTCTTTGACGCCACTTCCGCATTTTTCAGTCGTGGATTATGCAGTCTGTACAAACTATGTAGGCTTCCACTTTCTCCTTTTACTGTCGGCTTGTTCACTGTTATTTTTCTTGTCTGCCGATTACTGGTTCTTTTTGTCACCCGGGGTTTTGGGTTTTTGTGGTGAACCCTTCAGTAATCCGTATTATACGTGAACTCGGTAGTGAATGCTGTCCACTCTACCTCGATCGGACTGTCGTGCTTGTTTTTGTCGGTTCTCGACTTCGACCTCTCAGCATGCTATTAGGCCCGGTTATTACCATACTCTCGAGGTACACAAGATCTTGATTGTTCAAGCAAAGCAATGTACGTACTTCGTGGGAGAGTTGAAGTACATCAGACTCAGATGTTGCCTTTTGTTTTCCAGCAAATGATCTCAGTGATGCTGGATTCCAGTATCTCCGTTTCTTGGGCATAACTCGTTCTCGAATGCTTTCAAAACGCGTGAGATTCAGACGAAACCTTGATTTATAACGCGTGCTTACTAGTACCAACTATTGGTAGCGCTAGTGCATACCATTTGCAAGATTAATCTTGTGTGAAAGACGGACTATCTCAGACGCAGGAGATCCGTGTAGATGAGACTTCGCCGAATTCTTTGTTTTTCAGATTCGTTTTGATCATCAGAATCATCTGTGGCGCCGGCAGCTATTTCACGGGCGTTCAGATCGTCATGTCAATCTTAATTCCCCACGTCACATACGACCGTGGCCTTGGTTGTTGGATCTGTGCGACGTGGGGAATCTCCTAAATTGTTAAAGAGTACCTGGAAACTATAGCACAGCGAAACCTGTTTTTTTCCTGTCGATTGTCAGCTGCTTGTCTTCTGCTACTTTAGACAAGTCCTGCACTAACTCAGCGAGTGAATCGTTCTACCTGGGAAATTCCGTGTGCTTTCTTCCCAGGTCTTAGATCCTGAGGGCTTTGATTTGTTTCCTCGGCCGTTACTAATATTTTGCGTTTTTCACAGTTGGGTATTTCTTACAGAGAAACTTCTGTAAAAGGTTGGGACGCCGACCGTCACCCTAACATCAGAATACCTCATCGGACTTGTTTTGCGACGACTAGGAGGAAACGTCTCGCCACATCAAGGACATCTATTTTCCTAAAAAAACTGATTTGGAGAACCTCATCGAACACCGAACAGTGCTTATATAATTAAACGGCTGTAGCAAGGGGCCTCAGACGACCGCCTCAAATCTAAATAAGTGTAGGATGGTTTGGTGGTGGAAGCTTTACGACAAATGTTTATAAAAAAACACTTCGATGATATGGTCGTCCGCTATCATAGAATGGGGCTACCTTGGAATTCCCGCCGCGCCTCTGAGCATTGCAACTGCGAAGGCCGCTTTAAGGGCCTGTTGGTTTGTCTGTGTATACTATCTTTCAAAGTCTAACAACAGCTCGACCCTCGTTTCCGACGATGTTCATCGTCGGTGTGCCCCACAACAGGGTGGGCGCAGGGGCGGTGACTTGCGCGTGAATTTATTAGTGGCAGTAGACTTGCGCTGCGTCCGACGCACTCTCTCCTAACCCTTTGGTCACGGTGTTAAGACAGTCAAGGAGATCGTAGGCGGGAAGGGGCGTAGGTGGCTGGCTTAGCGTGAACCCACAGCTAGGCGTGCCACCGCCCTCTGGTCCGCTCACTAAAGTTTTACCAAAACAACAAATGGGTAGCTCCATACCCAAGTGAGTGCTAGTGCCATAAAGGCCACATTAAGAAGGAGCCATTTCAGCCTGACTCCGTCCTGAGAGGAGGGCCGGGTTATCTCGTCAGTTGGCACCTTTCCAACCCACGGCGTCTAACGCACCATGGAGGATTCAAGCACGTCAGATTGTTTACAGGGAGGAATATGCGCTGAGAGTCTACCTCACTCTCGCTTCCCTCTACCGTGCACCAGTCGATCGTCTGAGCCGGTTAGCCAAGTGATTCTGACATCTAGCGCAGTGGCTGACAGCTAAAAAACGAATGGAAGCGAATGCTAAAATTCTAGGTGACCGCACGAGTAAGGATAAAGAGGACTGGTCGATGTATCCATTCGGCGCCGGCATACAGAGCCCTGGGTAGCCACCACAATTGCGTCAATGGCCGTTGGTCGACAAACACGCCCTATATCTGTCACCTGTTCTGTTGTTTTTATCTCCGACGATGAACTCCTGTAGTTCGAAAGCTCAGACAGGTAAATAAATTGTTCCGGTGCTCCACAAGTCTTATTCTTTCTCATCCATACAGGCACCTGTAATTCGGTCACGATGCGCTTCGGCCAGCTTGCAGCTGGAAGGCCTTCTCACCTGAGGCAGCAACGTACGAGCAGCTGCATTACTTGCACAAATGCACCCAAGAAGGACTGACGTCGGGGTGACTAAGGTATGGAGACTCTGTTAACACGACTGTGGGTAGTGAATTTGTAGGGCGGTTTATCAAACAAATGACGAAACTTCAGATCGACGATTGCCACGGTTACCCGTAGAAATACAAGGCTAGGGTCGAACAGAATGGAGTGTGTACATTCTCGGTAATTCTGTTGCCAAGAGCTTTTAGAAGATACCATAGGCACCACAGGCACGCCAAAGATAGAGCAGATCTGGAACAGAGATTAAGTTACGACCAGCGGATAGGGGAAGCTTCAGTTAGGTCCGAAACCTTTCGATTAAACAATTAAAAAAATTAGCGACTACAAGTACTACGATAGATGATTGTAAAGACATCGCGCATGCCAACCCGGTCGCCTTCATTGAAGCCCTAGAAGCGATGCTTGTGTGAACTGGCGCAACTGACGACAAGAAACACTCCGTCCGACAACGTGTTACCGCCCTGCTGATGACGCATGGGCCAACTGGATATATTTTGCAGAGTGAATCCAAACCTATGAAGGGACTGAGGAGAGACGAAGGAATTATCATTCTGCTCGCTGGCAGGCAACTATTCACGGTCGTTATGAGCGGAGAAGACCACAACGAGAAAGCCAAGGCTCTACTTGATGACAGAGAATTTTACAGACCAGCACAGATCTCAGGAGCCAAAGCAGTAGCAGGTCGACTGAATAAATTACTCAAAAAATTCAAGCGTAAAAATGCGATCATGGAGGATAAATGGCTCCAAATGAAACCAACTCTCTGTCCGATTATCCGGTCTGCCAGACCTACAAACCAAGCACACCACTGCGGCCAAACGTTGCCCTACCAGGCAGTTCCACTTAAAATTTGGCAAAATTTATGTATTCAGAAGACGAGGTGGCGAGCAAACGTTGCCTTCGATAACTTCTCTTCAGGCCGGTACACTTATATGGGAACGAGGTGCAGGGGTTGAAAAAATCGACAAAAGTTAGTTTTAGAAATACAGGCTAGGCAAGAGCGGGAGGGCGCAGAAAGTTGCACTTTGTTGACCAGCCTTCGCTCACGGTAAGCGCGGAGCCTGAACGGGGTTCCTTTGGGCGTATAGGGCCGGTTTTCATAACCTGATTGCGGCCGCTTCTGCTGTTGCCAGCAGGCGCTGACCCATTAGCTTAGGGCAGTTCGAGGGGACCTTATAGATCACACGAAATGCTTCAGCGGGGTCTACACGATGTCCTGAATCCACTGCATGCGCAAGGATGGCGCTGTCTATTCTCCTAGTGTTGCGTTTTGCCAGCCATGCGCGGAGGTGCTTTCGTATTGTTTTGGAGAGACGCCAACTCGTACGACCAATATAACCTGCTCCACAGGAGCAAGTGAGTGAGTAGATACACACTGAGGCGGTGTGCGTTGGCAGCCTATCCTTGCCTTCTCCGCGTAAAATAGGGTTAGTAGAGAATGATATGCAAACCCATGATGCTGGGAAGGTTCTGGAGGCAGCTTAATCAGGGCGTCTTCTTAGGAGTTTACTCACAGCGTTTCCTTAGGAAGGAACTTTGAGTAACAGAATTTTCTTTTTGGAAGTCAGTGTGGTAGGTTTTGTGGGTCGTTAGGTAATGATCTTTGCAATTAACCTGTCAGGTTACTCGTTTTCGCGAGGCAAGTCCTGGATTTTTCCAAGTTTCTCCTCGACACTATCTGTTGAACAAGTTTTTCTAGTTCTTTGTACCAAACACCTGACTAGATTTTTTTGTTGGAGGGGTTTGAAACTAGCGATGTGCTCCTCAGGCGAAGTCCAAATGGCGAACTAGACATGACGGTTCACTGGAAGGCAACAAACGCCATGTACCTTCTCAGTTTTCACAGAAACAATCCGGTGGCTCACCAACGAAGCTATGTGAAAACGCCCTTCAAACGGCTTTAGGCTCACTGCAGCAACCCGGAAGAAGAGGCACGCGAGGCTCGATATCTCCACGACCAATTTATGCGGAATGGCTCTTCGGTGACGTCTGTAAACCGGCGCCTATGTGTTCGTCCCGTAGAACCCCACTAGAAACACTACCGATGATATGGCATAATCTGCCACAAATGTAGGACTTTCCAGAGGTTAGCGAGTACGTTGCTGCGGGATTAGGTATAACGATTGCCCACCAGTCCACGGCTACCATACGCAGCAAGGTCATGAAAAGTCAATTACTGATTAAATCCGGAGGAACATTCACGCATAACGTATCATATTCCGTGCCTAAATTGCCCTTGTAATTACGCAGGCTAGACTGAACGTAGACAGCAGGATAATCGTCCACACTGGAAACAAGACAAGCAGAGAATTGGCCGAAACCTGGACCTTGGATGGGAACTCGGTCCATCGACATATATATGTTGCGCCGGCACGCAGGGCCTTGCGCAGTCACCTCCATACTTGCGTCGCTGAACGTTGATTTACAAAGACGCCCTGTAATTTTCGCCTGTTCTGTTGTTTTTTTTACCGTACGGGTTCGAAAGCTCAGACAAATACATGAAAAGTTATGTTGCTAGACCAGCATTTTTCTTCCTTACTTATAGGACTAAAATAGGCCGTCTGCGCGTGCTACACACACGACCTCGTCCCCAACGCAACGCGCCAGGATTTCGCCCAAGAGGGACGGACCGCCCGGAACTCGCATGTATTCGAGTAGTAGATGGGCCACATGGAGAAAGAGCCGAAGACCACGCGTACCACTTATGTGGGAAGTACCTGTTCCAAGCCTGCTGTGGGTGATGTGGGGCGGTTCGTGTGTGCCGTATGTGGCGGTAGAGGATGCGTGGTAATGAGGTTTGTTCTGTGATGGTTTGCCGCAAATTAGTATTGAGGGGCATATGACCATATAGGCGCATGCGATGGCTATAGGTGCGTTGGCAGTGCTGACGGTTGAGACAATGACGAAGGATGTGCGTTAGTGTCCCAGGCGCTGGTTTGTCAGTCTCAGTGCAGTGGATTCGCAAGTGATCCGCCAGGCTGATGCGTGAGGTGAGTGTGTCATGAAAATGTTGGCAGGATAGGCTGGGAACAAGTGAAACGCTTGCAGTGATGCTACTATTAACAATAGCCGCGTTGGTGAAGGGGGAGTTGGTAGTGCTGTAGATGGGAGGGTTGTCGGGTGTGCAAGGCGTGCTTGGTATGTCAATATTGCGGTGGATTCCGGTGTCATGGATACGCATATGGCCGAAGAGGCCCATGCGATGAGTGAATGTGCGCGGGTAGTGCTGTCAAAGGAGGTGGAGACAGCGAGTGTATGTCGGGACTCTCGGAATTGATGAGCTGGTCTCGGTGTAATGGATTCTCTAATAACCGATTAGGCCGATGCGTAGGGCGAAGGTGCGATTGCATTGAGGACAGATTGGAGTCGAATGCACGCTGCTGGTGGTGAGGATAGTGATGGGCGGGGCGTCGGGCGTGTTCTCATCAGTGGTGGGGCCAGAGAGGTGATAGTCGTGGTCAGAACGATAGAAGTGCTGGGGATCGAAAAGGTCGACTGAGGCCTCGTGGCAGCAGGAATGCGATCACTGGGATGGTGGCCGCGGTCATGAGGGTTGACCCAGGGATAACGATGGAGGAATTTGCAGAGGCAGTAGATGGTGTTGTCGGGTTCTTGTTTCATTGAGTCCTGAGATATTCGACGAGGCCAATCCGCGGGTGGGATGTTTGTTGACCGGGTGGGCATGTTGAAAAACGTTGGGCATTGACGTGCTGTGTCGGATGCGCCTGGGACTTGCAGGCCAATCTTTTGGTTTTGGCAGCATCGATACGGTTGACTTCGTAGATTGCTGATCCAGGCTGATCGGTCCTGCGCAATCTTCTCCCAGCTCTCCGGGTTGACTTGCAGTTGTCTGGGAGATGTCTTCGGGCCTTCTTTCAGCGTTGTTTTTATCTTCGTCAGGAAGCACCCGTCGCGACACCGTTTCGGCAGGCGCTTGTCGTCCATCCTCACGAGGTGACCCCTCGATCGCAGTCGTAGTTGCCTCAGCATGTTGTGGATGATAAGAATTTCCGTCCGCTCCAAGACTGCTGTCGCAGAGGAGCCGCTGGACTTGCCGCAAGGACAAGGCTGTGCCGACCCCCTAGCCCGTGACCCTCCTCCTTCCCAACCCTTCCCTACCCCACTTTCCCCCGCCGACTCCGACCCTAGTTCTTTCAATGTTACTGGCATTCGCACCACTCGTAGCGGTCGTCGCGTCCACTTTCCCGATAGCCTTATCACTCACGTGTATTAACACTGCGTTTACCTTCGGCGTCGTTTTTACGCCGGTCTTCTGTCGAGGCGGGGGATACTCTTGTGGTCCCTTGTTATATTTTTGTTTATACACAACTTCTTATAGTTATTCTATTCGTTAAGCATTTCCTAAACTCACATCCTTTTACATTTGTTTAAGTTTGAGTTGAAGCAACGGTTACGCGGACGCCAACTAGCGTGAATCTCGTTTTCACAGACTTTCACCCAATACCTGTGTTCATTACTGGGCAGCGTTAGCATATAAGTCAGTTCTGGCAGGGTCGTTTCGCTTGACTTTTCTCGACTTGTTTTTAGCGTGCGATCGCCTTATCGGTTGACTAGGCGCACTAAAGATGTTCAGGCGGTTAGACGGGATACGGGCGAAGATTGGTCATGCAATGTTGGGAAAGGACATGCCTCAACGAGCATAAAGGAGTTTTCGGTCCCCTTTCGCTTGCAGGGATGGATAAAGATTGTGCCCTTGAAATCCTAAGGAAATTGTCTTTGGCACTCGGTCCTCTGGAATAACGTTGTAAGTTTTCTCATCAGCTTAGGGCCTCTGTGCTTGTAGACTCCATCTGAGATCGCGTCGGATCCAAGATCCGCCAGTCACGCAAGTTTTGTGAGGCCATGCGTCCCAGTTTAAACATTTAATGTTCATGCCGACCTAGGTGCGCATTGTGAAGGTCTCCGAAAGCACGCAAACGTTATTCCCACTTCTAGACAGAAAATTCGTATCGATACTGCGTTATTCCTCCCCCAAAAGTGTGCTAGCCATCCTGCTTGCAACCGCCTCAGATCGGGAAATAGAGTAAATATACCTTCCCTGTGGTTACTTGTCTGCCAGTCTTCCGCTTTCTTTTTACCATTGCATTCATGGGAACGGGTATCAATTCATGTCCAAGCAAACTGTCACCTACGCCTAGGGAATTTTGTATTTCGTTATCTCCTTCTCTCCTCAAATCATTTGTGCGTGAACTCCAACGATGTCCTCTTGGCGACGCATTCGCACGGCGCCCAAGTTTAGCGGATTGAACATCAACAAGGGTGGAATGCTCACTGATATAGCGTTAATTTTCTCTGTGACGCGCCTTTTTCAATCAACGGAGGTCTCGAAAGGGAAATTGTTGATAACAGCTGTGGTATGCGCAGCGTTATTGAATTCAGGATTATAATATGATATGGTGTTTAGAGTGAACTTGATGAAGTGTTGAAGAGTATGACCTCGAATCAACCTTTAGGCATTCAGAACTTGAAATTTGATTCGTCATAGGTGTCATAATATTTAGTCAGAAACCTGGTAGTGTGTCACATATCTAGTAAACATGCATGGCCCCCAAATAAGCTGAGCAACGCTTTGTTGTCTTTGCCTGCCCACCATGTCCATTTCAGCGATCAACTAACCCAGCGGCTATTAGACCCGCCAGCAGCGGATGAAACCACCTCTGTGGAGACCCGATGGTGCCAACTACGGGACACCGTCCACCCGACCTCCTTGGCTGTCCTCGACCGCGCACGTCCCCAGCACCAGGACCGGTCTGACGAAAATGACGCCGCCATCAGTAACCTGCTGGCCGAGAAGAACAGGCTGCACGGAGCCTACCTAGATCGCTCAACTGATGCGAG
This sequence comes from Spirometra erinaceieuropaei, assembly GCA_902702965.1. Taxonomy (NCBI): domain Eukaryota; kingdom Metazoa; phylum Platyhelminthes; class Cestoda; order Diphyllobothriidea; family Diphyllobothriidae; genus Spirometra; species Spirometra erinaceieuropaei. Next base: position 534,750 of record CACRXP010000200.1, on the reverse strand, counting down.
GTAAGCGGCCTTCTACCGATGTTTCCGCCTAGCGCAGCAACGGTTGGGAGAGATACAGGACTTCTTGGCGGCTCGCAAGACCTAGGAGATTTAGGCATACGCCGATCGCAGCAACTCAAAAAATGTCTTTGCTGCAATAAACGCGATCAATGGCCCCCCGACAAAAGAAACTGCACCGCTTCTCAGCTCCGATGGATCGGCCCTTTTGACGGAGTAGTAGCAGATTCTGAAACGCTGGGATGAGCACTTCAGAAACGTTCTAAACCGCCCCTTCACAATCTCCGACGCCGCCATCGACCGACTCCCCAAGTTGAAATCCAAGTCGACCTGGACCTCTCATCCTCCTTTTCAGAAACCATTCGCGCCCTCTAACAACTCCCCAACGGAAAAGCATGAGGCTCCAGCGCAATCGCAGCCGAAATCTACAAACACAGCGGCAACGCCTAATGAACAACTTACGACTGTATTTCAGAAGATGTGGAGCTGTAAACAGGTTACTCATGACTTCAAGGATGCAACTATGGTTCACCTCAACAAACGTACAGACAACCGACAAGTCTGCGACAATCACAGAGGTATTTCACTACTCAACATCACCGGGAACACCTCCAGCATTCTCCTCAATTGCCTCGACGGACACCTTAAGCAAGGACTCCTGCCGGAAAGCCAAGTTGGTTTCCGGTGACACCGGAACACCACCGACATGGTGTTTGCCGCTCGTCAGATGCAGGAGAAGTGCCAGGAGATGCGGACCGACCTCTACCTTTGTGGACTTGACGAAGGTCTCTGATTAGGTGAATCGCGAGGGACTGTGAAAAATCGTGCAGAAATTCGACTGTCCTGAACGATTCACGCGCATGGTACGTCAGCTCCACGACGGGATGATGGCGCGCGTCACGGACAACGGCGCAATTTCCAAGGCATTTGTAGTGACCAATGGAGTGCAGCGGGGTTGCGTACTCGCGCCTAACCTCGTCAGCCTCATGTTCTCTGCCGTGCTGATGGACGCCTATCGTGATGAGCGTCCCGGGATACGCATCTCCTAGAGTTGATGGGCATCTTCTCAACAGCAGGCGTATGCAGGCCCGAACGCAAGTATCTACTCCCACAGTCCACGATCTGTTCTTCGCCCACGACTACGCGCTCAACACCACGACCGAAGTGAACATGCAACAGATCATGGACCCCTTCACCTACAGCAGCGTCAATTTCGGCCTGACTATCAACAAGGACAAAACGGTGGTCATGCATCAAACGTCACCCAACATGCAGCACTGCACTCCTCGAATCACCGGTAACGGTCACTAACTCTAGACCGTGGACAATTTAGCTGATCTCTGAAGCACACTTCCCAACGGCATCCGAATCGACGATGAAGTTGCTTACCAGATCCCCAAAGCCAGATAAACTTTCGGCTGGCTGCATAACTCCGAGTGGACCCGCCACGGCCTTCAACCGAGTACCAAAGGGAAGATATGCAAGGCTGCCGTCCTGGCGACACTTCTCTACGGAGCGGATATCTGGAGCGTCTACTCCAGCCATGCCAAGAAGCCTAACCACTTCCATCTCAGTTGCCTTCGGAGAGTACTAAATCTGAGATGGGAAGACGGGAGCCCCGACATGGGAGTTCTAGAACGAACCGGCATCCTTAGCATCCACGCAATGCTAAGGCAACTGCAGCTACGTTGGAATGGACATATCGTGAGGACGGAAAACACGAGACAACGGAAACAGCGCTTCTATGATGGTATCACTATCAGTGCTCGCCAACTGGAAGGACCAAAACGACGATGCAAGGACATATTGAAGAATTCTCTTAAGTGATTGTGGATCAATCCAGAGACCCGAGAGGGTTTCGCCCAGAACAGATCGGGTTGGAGAAGAGAAGTGATGACCGTCTCGTCAACTTCAAATATCACGAACATTCCCAGCTTCAACTATGTGGACTGGGTTCATGCCTGTCCTAATTGTGATCGCACATTCATCTTACGCATTGGCCTAGTCGGTCACTTGCGAACCCATCGCATATAGAGAGGCAAACCAGTGCCTGGAGCACCAACCTACACCCGCCACACCTGCCTCAGCTGCCCTCAATGCATCCACATATTCACTCACCTCATGGGCTTATTGGGACACATGCACGTTCACAAAAACCTGAGGTAGACAACCGTCGGTTGCACAACATCACCACACTTCCCCCCGAGAGCAACCGCACCTCCCAACACCATCACCCCTCACAAACACCCAACTCTCACCTCCTACGCAAGTGGGGAATGTTCTTCTCGGCTCCTTCTTCATGCAGCTGCATGTGTAATCCGAGTCTGAGACTATCACGGTGCGCCAAGCGCCGTGGCATGGAAGGCATGGAACTGACACCCCACTCAGTCTACGAAGTCTGCCCAATTGTGCGTGTTTTTGTGGAGTGACGGACTGGTGGACTGAGGGCCAGGCTGTCACGACTCCGTCTTAACTGGGCTGTGACATTCTCACACATGTGAGGTGTGTGTATGTGCTTTATGGGTAGTGCCTCTCAGTCGACGACTGTTTGGCTACCCAGTCTTGAAGGATGACGGCCCAGGCAAATGTAGGGCCATGCGCCACCCTCATAGGTCTAGAGGTCTGCAAGCGTCCGCTGTGCCAGGATCAGCAAACCATGACCCTCGTAGCCTGGCATGAGCCGGCAGTTATCTGACACCTGGTTCCCTGCCGGTAGATGCGTCTGCGTTCCCGATGGGTATGCAGCATGGCTGCCCAGTCACCCTCCTCCTCATGACCCGTCGTGGTGTTGTTATTGTCAATTGTTGTGTGGACCAGGGGGTGTGGAGTGGAACGCCAATATGAGGGTTCGGCCGTGCCATCCACCTGCGCCCTCCCGTGCCTCCGGTCTTCTTGAATCTGTCTTGATACCGGGCACAGGTGGCGGGAGGATGAAGGGAGTGCGCGGTAGATGCTGCGCAAGTCTACTCTCACTGCAAACTAAGTTACGCGCAAGCCACCGTGCCTTCTTCACCATGCTGTGGAGCACACGGTGGACATCGTCGGATGAGACGGTCGAACTGTCAAACATTCACGGCACCCGGCAGAATTTTAAGAAACGGATCTGAGTTGCCGCATTACGCTGCAGGAATCATACATGTATCTGCGTCAGTGGCTAGGGATCGTCACCACCTCACAGTGTCGGAGCAGCGACTTAACCCTTAGCCACAAACTACTGGATGCCGTTTTATGCAGCCTTCAACTCAACCAACGGATGTGTTGTTTTTGAAGTCGTGGAAGTTAGGGCTATGAGCCAGCAAGATCATGAAGTTCATTGAGGTATATTAGTAACTCTAAAGTCGTCTAAAGTTGCACAGGCTATAGGGTACACATCTAAACTTAAGATTTTGTTATACTTTTTAATTTGGTGAAGCATGACTTGTCATTTGCCCTCTTATCGTGGATAGTCTCTTAAGCCTCTATTCCGTTCGCGATCGACTTGATCAGATAACACTTAATTTGGTTAAAAGTTAGAAAGCGAAGGCTGAACATGGCAGTAACATATAAATGTGAACATGCTTACAACTATCCGAATAAGACGCGCTGCTGCATCAGCCTGAACACCAAGCGTCCACAGAGAGTCTCATAGACTTTGTTCCGTCCATCAGTAGATCTATTAGTACACTTTTGACGGACCACAGACGTTTTAGACAGTCTCCAACCAATTAATGTACATAAACCAGACATCATGAAGACAGTGCGGAATAAACGATGTCGTCTTGTTATGCTCCCTAGTTCGTGGGCATCTCAGATCGAAGGAAACATTATATTACCAAGCAGAAAGTATATCCAACTGGTTGTTTTTGAATTTAATTCACTTACCGAAACCCTGTCATAGCGCATATTACAGTACAGGTCTGGCGAGGGATAGTCAAAACTTACGTTTGCAAACGCCGATTTCCTGCATGTTTGCATGGTATTACCACAGAACTAAGTACTTATTTACCTTTCTTTTTTGCCCGTTCGACTGTCCGTAATGATCTTATCAACTATGTTTGTCACCGAGAGAACGAAGGAGGGTGATATGCGCGCGGATTAATTTGTGGTTGGATAGACTTCTAAGTCTAAACAGTTCGTCTACGCGTGACACACATCATCTGTAGCACACTACGTGCAACAGGCTTCTGTAAGGACGGCTCCGATCTTACATGGGTGAGATTGCCATAAAGACTACACTAAGGGGTCATTATAGTCTGACTCTTAGTCTCGAGAAAAATCCAGTCATATCGTCAGTTTACAGTCATGACTCCTAATGCGGCGTGATAAATGCAAACGCATCAGATTTATTGTAAAGAATAATGCACCAATTTGCCTTGGGACTGGGATCCCCAGAGTCAGCCTTACTCTCTTCCCTTTCCCATGCACCAGTCGACTATCCGAGCCCATCATCCAGCTGGTGCTGGGATTGGGCGCTGTGGTTGACGCCTACATCTAGGCGTGTTACTACACCCTTGTGAGCGGTAGTATTTGTGATCTCACGTCGATTCTGTGCTGCTAACTAAACGCGGTTGTGATCCAGTTTGACACCCGTCTCGGTCCAGTTCATCTTCACCGGATGCCGTTGTGAAGTCAATTCTTGTTTGTAGTTATAGGTAACAAGCAGGTTTACATGCCATTTGCGAATTTCTGTCCATTTTTCTCAAGATAATGAACTTGATGCGACTGGATGGCTACTCGTCACTGTCCGCTTGCGCCCTAAATGGGTGGCGAGGTAGGCAAAACCTGCCGCGCATATTACCATGGACTACTCTCCAACCGGCAGTACCTCTGAACGTTTGTTTATACAGTATCTGAGAGGGCTACCAAATGCGTTAAAAATTTAGAAGTTGATAAGAAGAGGCAGCGGTCAGACAAGTAAAAATGAGCCACAACCTCTGGTCCTATTTCATTTTCAACCAGAAGAACCCTTATATGGAAGAGCCGTATACTGGAGAATAGGAAACATTACATATTTGGTAAAGAAGAACTTATTATGATCATTGACTTATGCACAACAGTACGCTAGAAGTGTACTTGGAAAGAGAAGGTAGAGCAAACGAAATTCGCTCCCAGAGGTTAAATTAGTGAGGTCTGCAGAACAGAAAGGATACAACAGCATTTTCAAACCGAAATTGGTTACTCGATAGACTGCACTGTCTATTTTACTTAACTCATTTCCGGCCTTAGACAGAGATCGTGGTGAGGATCACAACCGAAGATGAAGAGGGACGGTTGTGTACCAGTCGCTAAAGGAATGACAAATATTTTTTTCAGTTATACCTCTTTCATTTTAGGTCGGACAGTCCCAATACCAAGTACGGTCAAAATTGGTTACGTCAGGCAAGGAAGGAATATGACTCCAAACTTTTTTCGACAACCTGAACAAAAGCCCAAGGTTTTGTTCACCTATGTTAATGGTCGACTGAAAAACAAGTGCCCAATTGCAGTACCTAACGATGCTATTGATGTAGGAGTTGTTGAAAACGGCAAGGAGGCCGAGGCTTTGGGCCGACTCTTTGCTTCGGTATTAATTAGAAAAACTGAGTCCTAAATTCACAATGTCAACAGTGGTGTTGTAAAACCCGGCCCCGTGCTTGAATCTATGCTCTTCCCCGGCATCTGCCGTGGAAAGAGACTTGAAAAAATCTCAAGGAGGCAAAGTCGTCGAACAGGACAATGCATCGGCCAACATCTTGAGAGACTTTGAGAACTGACTTCAACAAGGCATTCGACAGTGTTCCACGCAAACTTCTAATTTGCCAACTATCTGGAAATGGAATAAGAGGAAAGCCACTAGTACGGATCTCAGGCCTTCTCACAGGGAGTTCGCAAATCGTGCACGTCGATGCTTCTAAGTCAACCTCTACTCCCGTTCTAAGTGGTGGTCTCCAGGGCTCAGTCTTAGGGACGCTGCTATTCCTCGTCTATATCACCGAGTGTGTCGAAAACCTGTATTACAGCGGCGTCATATATCCTGACGATCTTAAACTGTGGAGAGCCTTCGGATCTTAGGTAGACAGGCAGGCAACGGATTGAGCAACTGTTTTGCTCGTTCGCTTTTAACTTTTAATGCTCGTGTTTGGCTCTAAGACTCTGTATCAGAAGGACCAGTGAGGAGGATGATTCTTTCCGATACCTCCTTGATGAGCAGAACCTTTCAACTGTCGAGAGACAGAATGACCTCGGTCTCCTAGTAACCTCGTTCAACCCATTGTCATAGTGTCTAGAGACAGCTAACTGCGCCACATAAGTGTTATTTGTGTTGAGATGAGGATTTGTGCAGACTGGCAAGGAACTGCTCGGAGATTTATGCGGACATTCCTTCGGTCTCCCTTGGGGTATGTTGTCAGGGCCTGGCGTCCATGCTTCACGAAGGATTATCAACAGTTGGAACGAATGTGGGAGAGGACTGCGAAGATGATCAAAAATCTTGGTCATCTGCCTTACGAAGTCAGACGGGCTGAGTATAATTTGTCTCTCCTTGAATACAAACAACTGCGCGGCGATCTCATTTAAACCTACCGGATGGCCCCGAGTTGTGAGTGTGCCCTAGACTTTAACGATCGTGTGATCATCCAACTAAACCACAGAGGAACTTGTTCCATATGGATGTCTGAAGAAACGACTTCTCGTGGGGGATCGTTGGAGCATGGAACGAACTCCCGACGTCGTGGTTTTTAGGAAACTGATAAAGCATTTAAATGCAAACTAGACGACTGTTTGCTGAGAAAATACGGAAGACATAACTACGATTGTGTCCGAGGCGGCAGTTTGCACCTGTCTCACACCTACCGATAATTTTTAAATTTCCAGAATTACTGATGTTGCAGTTGCTTACATCGCTGTTTTTAACATGAATAAGGAGCTGAAGAGCAGAAGCCTCATTTTATTAATGAACTAACTGACCGCTGTGGAGCGAAGCTCAGGTCTCTCTTCTCAAATAAACCCTCGACTTCTAAGCCAAACGCCCACTAATCCGGTCATAATATAATTCTTTGCCTATACAAGCGAATACGCAAGTTCTAGGAGGTATATATGTGTTTGAAGGGTTAGTCGCAGAGCCCTTGACTATCCAATATATGTACAACGATTTCACATATTCTCACTCAAAATAAAATTGCAAACATTTAGAATGCGGCTGGTTTGCAATACAATAGTATTAATAAGGCTGCGCATGTGTTCCCTGCGGGTCAGTGTCAAAAGATTGTGTATGACAAAGCGTTTCAGAAAGCTAACTTTGAGTAGTCATTTTATAAAAGTCGGCCTTTCTCGAAAAGTACGCGATCAAGCAATCTTTTAAACTTACAAATTTTGTCGGCCGTCCTCCTCTCACTTGATAGCGACTTCCATTGTCGGGCAATCCGTTGGCTGAGCGAAAGCTTCCTGCAGTCTAGCCGCGCGCGTTCGCTCTTGACTTTACAGGGATAGCCGTGCAATTGGTTTGTACAGCCAAACTCGAAAAAACCCTCCGAGCTCAGTGAGCAGCCCCGGCCTCGGACAACCCGGAATGTCCAGAGTAGATTACATTTTAGCTGCCACAAGGAGATGGGGGATAAGCCTAGCAAATTCAGCTTCTCCTGGTAAGGCAAATGTTTCAGACCGTCGATCATCCTCGTTTATCTGCGTTACACTTGTTCGAGTAGGTCAATGTCCTTCTTCATCCGTGGTGAAACTACTGGCACTCCAAATTCCAGGAGCGGTCTCCTAAAGACGTCAAAGTGTTTTTCGAATAGTTCTTGAGGGAATATTTTGAATGCACGTCTAATGCAGTGTAAATTACCAGTCGCCTTCTGTATCATCTTCCTACAGGGTTCTGATGGCAATAAATTTGTGGTCGTCCATACAACCCAGATCCCTGTGTCTTTGTACAATTTCTAACGCCGTCCTTTTGGTGTGCGGGAGAGGCATTTCGGCTGGCACTCAGGTGTAAGACCACACATTCGGACAGATTAAACTTCAAAAGTCATCTGTTTGGGTAAAAATTCAGTTTGTCGATGGTCAATTCTGACTTCTTTGCCTCATCATCGCACTTGACTTCGCTTCATATTTTTATGCCATCCGCGAACATGAAAACCTCGCAATCTAATACGCTAATGCAATGATTATCATAAATCAGGAAGAGTAGTGGGCCTAAAACAGAACCCTATGGGACACCACTTTTCACTTTTGCCAATTGCCGGGTAGAGTTGCCAACAATGACTCACCATGCTCCGGAGGACAGGAAAATCCCAACCCATTAAACATTCTTCCACGAAATCCTACGCCCCAAATTTTCTATAAAAGAAGTCTGCGTGGGGAGCTATAAGGGGACTTCTTGAAGTCTGATGATGGGACACCTATTGAACAACCCTTATCAGTAGTCCTTGTCCATTTCTCGCTCGAGTAAAGAACATCCTGGATGAAAGCCATGTTGGACATCACAAAATATTTTGTTTTATCAAATGTCTTTTGATAATGCGTTTCATTATTTTACATGCGATGCAAGAGTGACTGACGGGATGATAATTTTCGAAGTCAAGGCGGGAACCACTTTTATGATCGGGGTGATGGGTGCCCAGTTCTATCCTTCGGGGAGTTCCCTTTCATCAAAAGACTTTTTAAATATGGCGATCAATGGTTCGTACAATTTACTAGCAAGTTCTCGAAGTGCTAGTGCGCGAATGCTCTCCGGCTCAGGTGATTTGGCAGGTTTCAGCCGGAGTATTTCGGTCCTAACCATGGTCGATGAAAAGAGTGTTTCCTCGATTAAGGTGGGTAGGCAGGGGGCAAGGGGGGAATCGAGGGAAGGGGAGAAGACGAAGACGTTGGTTGTCCAACGGGCGCAGGAGTAAATAAAGAATTAGTTTCTCCGGTGAATACAGACTGAAATCAACTGAGTTTCTTGAGTTCAGAGACATATTCGTACTATTGACATGTGACATATCTCCTCCACAGTCTCACTTTCTTCCTGAGGTTCTTTTTATTTTCGATGTCTTACACTCGCGCTGAGATACGCACGATCTCCCTTTCAGCCGGCATCTGTTTTCCACCAAGTACCGAATCAGGTTCTTAAAGCGAACCCTGGTCGGCGTTTGGGTGAAATATGTGCAGGCTTTCAGTCTGTCTCACTCAGAAGTTCTTTAGTTCTGGAATATTATCCTTTCTATATATTCCTCTCATTTGCAATTCGAATTAAGGGTGCAGAAAAACGACTCTATCCCTTAACAAGAATGGAATGATCAGTCCGGCCCAGGGGCATGTTGGAGGACAATCTAGGTATACAGTCGTTATCCCTTGTATTGGCGAGACCCAAACATCTTGATTACTGTCCATTTTGCAATCGGGTGTCCATAGTAACGTGTTGAGCATGAAATTCGTTGTTGACCCACTGGATTATTTCCAATTCGAATAAGTTTTTTGATCGTGTGCAATGCACTGATTCCCAAACGATGTCCGAGAGTTAAAATATCCAAGGATTATTGCGTGTTTGCTACGGCTAATTTGCTTTAACCCCGTAATGAATGCATCGCTCGTGTTCCTCCGCTATCCTGAGGGTCTGTAAAGGGACCAGTATGATGGTCCGGCTGACTGGGTACTTTTAGCTCGCAGCTAAGGATTTGACGAGCAATGTTCGTTTGTGGTGTGACTCATCAGCGATGTAGTTTGTCATCATTTTTGGACATCCCGATTCCCCTACCGTTACGTCCACTTCGGCCCGTCCGGATAGGCTGCAATCTGTCTAACGTGACTTCTGCGCCTGCTATCAGTTCATTTAACTTTATTTAAGGTAGGGTTATAAAGTCAGCTTACAAATCCTTCACAGTCTGTTTAATTTCATCAATTTCGTTGAAAAGGCTTTACACATTACTGAATATTATTCTCATATTTTTTTATTCCTTCGACCATTGGAAATTGTTTGCAGCTTTTTGCGCTCGACAGCAGTAGCTATTTATTTTTCATGATATATACAATTCACTGCCTGTCTTCAAATTTACAAGTGTTAGATGAAACTGGTGACTGGCGTCGTAACCCTCAATTTAGGCAGATGATTCCATAGAAACTTGCGTTCCATTTTTATGACTTCGTTGTCTACGATCTGCAGATTTTTTTAGAATACCTTTATTATAGCACCTCTTGGGAACTGTCAGTTTCCTTTGAAGAAAGGAAAAGACCTTAACCAAAATCATTCATTTCGGCCGCACTCGGACTTCATTTTTTGGTTGTCTGCTTAATCAATCGGGCGTGAATTGAAAGTTTTCTTAAGGACAAAAAACCTGAAGTCCTGAGTAAATCAATGGCAACAGTCGGAAAAAAGAATGACACATACAATATAGACAGTGAATTTTGGAATAAGGTTGTTTTGGGGTCATGCATATATCGTCCTTCGTGGAACTTGAAGAACTTTTACATCGGCCTGACACTGAAATTATCTTCAAGTTAAATAAATTTGAGTGTCTTGTAAAGGGCAATTATGTTTAATTGGGTCTGTTTTGATTTTGTTTTGACACCTCCCTGAGCCACGTTCCGGTTCCTTGGAGGCGAGGGTGACGGAGCACGAACCGGACGCTCTAACTGAAGAATTACGCGTGCCGATATCTCGACCAGAGGAAGGATGGTCAGGAACAAGGCCTCCCTGTCACTTCTTGTTTTCTCCTCTCTTGTCTACCCCTTTGACAGGGTAATCTGTGATTCGCTCCCCTCTTCATATTTGTTTTTTATAAAAGTTCAGTCGTTGACGAGTCCAATTTAATATTGGCTGTTGATTTTCGCGTGTTTGAGCTTATACGATCTTCATGCACGAAAACTCGGAAATGAACATATCTGCAATCATCCCCATCGACGATCAACGCCAGTCGCCTTCTAAAGACGCCAGCCTAGACGGAGGTAAACTGACAAGTAGCCCGGATATTTTAGTCTGCTAGCTGCTAATTGTCAGTTTATTTGTGCACGTGCTTGGAGCTGGCCGTATCGTTCGCTTGTCCCCTGGAAGCTTACCATAGTTCTCATGACTAGCAGCTAGAAAAGGTGAATATATATCAGGAGAACTCAACATTCAGTGGTAAGTCACGGTCAAAAATATCAAAATAATATCGAATCAGGTATCATATTTCTCCTGATAATATGACATTGAAGGAATATCGGTAGACTCTTTAATATGATGTAATGCCGTTTTATGTAGGTTTAATATGGCCTCAATATGGCCTTATATACAACTAATATGTACGGATTTGTAGAAACATATGCCAGAATTAGCTACTAACAGATAATTATCGTCAGGTGAGTTAGCTGATAGAAGTGAAAAGAGGAGAAAAGAAAGGATATTTCCACTTGTACTATGCTTGTCAGTGATGTTGTCCACGTCAATTTTATTTGTTTTTAGGGTTATGGTCCGGTGTTATTCGAGTGGCTGGCATCATCAGAGACCTGTTAGGCCAAATTCTATATCAAAGCATTGATTTTAAGAATGTCCTACATTATTCAAAATAAATGTGTGTTGTCATTTAAAAGGAGTGGCTTAGTTTTTATTTTAAGTTAGATTAGGTTTCGAGTTTTTCGAATAGGAATTGGAGGGGGTATTCCAGATATTCGCATATCCTAATAACAATTCAGCATAGTTCAGTATAATTTAGTATATATGAGGGATATAGGCAGAGCCTTGGAAAGCCCTATTCACAGATAGACGGATGAAAAGCGTGCACATATTTACTTAACAGTTATACCAGTCATTGATATCGAGTAAATGTTTGACCATCAAGCATAAATTTGTGAAGTGTTTTTTGAAGGTCTGAACGTTTTCTGCCAAGACATTGGAGTTCTGCAAAGCCTTGGGCAGAACCTTTGAAAATTTATTTACAGACAAAGACAAAGAAAAGTGCACATGTTTATAAGACTACATGTTTACAGACTACAGATGAACCTGAATCGGTTGGAGGAGTGGTCAAACCGTTGGCTCCTGCGGTTCAACGTTGCCAAATGTAGCATACTTCGCCTAGGCAACACAGCCAGATCGGCCAGCACAAGAGGCTACTTTCTGGGCGGTGCAGCCCTACAAGAGGTCGAAGTCCAAAGGGACCTCGGTGTGCTTACGACGAGTTCCCTAAAACCATCCGCCCACTGTTCGAGGGTGGCAAAAACCGCAATGTCCGTACTGTACGCCATCAAGCGTGCGTTTATGGACTTTGACGAAGAAGCTTTCTGTAAGACATTCGGAACATTCGTCCGGCCGCATTTAGAGTACGGCATACAAGCTTGGAGGCCGTGGGCTATTGTGGATCAAAACTGCCTCGAAAGAGTCCAGAGGAGAGCCACGAAGATGGTTAGGGGTCAAATCTCCTTTCCTAGTAAATCTGAACCTTTTTCCTTTGAGTTACAGGCAACTTCGCGGAGATCTCTTGCAAGCCTTCCGTATTGTAAAGGGGTTGGATTGCAGTCTGGCCTTCGAGGACTTCTTTGAATTTGCTACCACGACCAACCTCCGAGGTCACCCGCTAAAACTGCGCACTCAGCAGGCACGGCTGGATGTGCGGAAGTTCTCCTTCCCGGTTTGGGTGGTCAAACCATGGAATGAACTTCCCGCAGATGTTGTGATGTCACCATCTATACAAAGTTTTAAGAAGAATCTGGACATATTTATGTTCCGAAATGACCAAGATCGATGAGAAGTCGAGCTCACCCCCTGTAACTCCGTCTCATTTTGTCCCACCATTATGGGCGTGTTCGAACTATTTCAGCCCAGAACATCTATCTGTACACCACACATTTTTTACGTTGCAAATAGGGTGCTCAAAGGCTTACGCCTATTTCCCTCAATAAACTGAACTGTACTGAACTGAACATAAAGATATACGGTAAATTTTATCAGTTCTTATCGAGAAAATATGTGGCCGTCATATAAAATGATATCAAGTCGCTATTTAAATGTTTGAACACTTTCCGCCAGAATAACCGAATTTGGAAGTTCGTTTCAATCTTTAATCACACGGTGAGAAAAGAACCTGGCTCGTAGTTCAATTTGGAGTACTTTGTCTTCCATTGATATTGGTAGCCTTGAAGATTTGTCGTTTATGCAAGTTAAAAAATCGGCTAATTTAAGTGCAAAGTCTACTTCTCTGACAATTTTAAAGACCATGATCATGCCCCCTCCCTATTTACTATGAGGGAGAGGAAACAATTTGAGCCAATCTAGTCCGTTCTCGTAAGGCATGCTTTTTAGTCCGCCGAATAGTATGGTCGCTCTTCGTTGAACCTTATCCAAGAGAGTGTAGTTTTGCTTCATCTAGGGGCGCCATGCCTGAATACCATATTCCACAATCGGCCGGATAATGGTCTCAAACAGTCAACCAAAAGTTCTGTCTTAAAATTAAGAAAGGATATCCTGATTTGTCCCAGGATGCCCATTGCAGCGTATCCTGCCCGGGCCGTCAGGACATCGTGCCACAAACGCGTGAAAAACGAACGATCAAGGTCATGGCCCCCTGTTCACACCGTCTTTGTGCTGATTGGCCACCCATCAGCCTATGACAGTCCCCCTTGCCATATACCCGGCCGTTTCCACAAGCTTCCTCACTTGTGCTGTCTATCGTACTCAGTACACGTCCTATTTCCAATTAACCTTCTGTTTTGCATACATAACATCGGCGACGCAGCCTAACGAACATGTCTTCATTGCTGCCTACACCGCTACCTTTTTGGCCAAAGAACATCCCGAAGCCCTCAAATGACTCGTGGTTGCAATGGAGGAAGACATTTGAGGATTATATTGAACTACTCCCGATTTTGTCACCCACGATTGTACTAGACGTCCCATCTAAGTTGAAACTCCTCCGGACGAATCTCGGAGAGTTGGGACAACGATATTTCGATGCCCTAAATCTACAAAAGGCTATAGATCTCCAAACAGCCTTCTCAAAACTCGAGTCAGCGTGGGGAGGAAAGGACAACGTCTTTCTCAGTCGCTATCGGTTTTGTCAAATGCGTCAAGAATCCAATCAATGTGTCAGTGATTTTATTACTAATCTGACTCTGGCCATTCAGGACTGTGGGTATAAAGAGATCAAGGCAGACAACTTCGAGCACGCAATGCTCGTTCGACAGTTGATCGTCGGTCTACGCGATGAAAAAGCTCAGGAAAATCTCCTATCAGAGAAGAAGGATATGTCATGGGAGAAAGCCTGTGATATTGCCAGTCATCAGGAGCGTGTGCGGCAAAACCTTCAGCAGCTGAATCAGTCAAACGATGGAGTGATAGCATCCTTGGAATCGGAAATGGCTGTCTCCCTGGTCAACACTGCTGTGTCTTCACCTAGACAGCGACCCTCAGTTCCCTCAAAACAACTACCATCATGCTACCGTTGTGGCCAGCATCATATCCGGTGGTCAGACTGTACACACCAGAAGACGGTATGCCAGTTTTGCAAGAAAGTCGGCCACATCGAACGAATGTGTTTCTCCAAAAGACGAGCAAATAGTAACACGCATGCGACCTACCCTAGTCCAGCTGGGGATGGTGAGGCGATACTCCGAATGTTTCCGGCCAACGCTACTCTCCAATCCCCCTACCCCATCACGCTTCCGGTTGATCGCCATCCCGTGAAGTTTGAAATCGACACTGGCTCAGCTGTTACTCGCATCAATGAGGCCTCTCTTCAGAAAGTACCCTCCCTCCTACCGGCTAGCTCAACATTCCGTAGTTACACTGGACAGAACGTAGAGGCTCGAAGGGTCTTTACAGCCGAAGTCGAACATGATGGAGAACTTCATTACTTGCCGGTTCATGTGGTGAGAGCAAGCCAGCAACCGAATCTCCTTGGACGAAATTTTGATTAAATGCGTGCCTTCTGTGCTATCGTATGTACATCGGATTGGTGTAAATCCGGCTTTAGATTCAATTTTGGTAAATCATAAGGATCTATTTCGTGACGATTCAGCTACCCACTACCGCGGTCCACCTGTTAAGTTTCCGTTTCAGTCAGATTTCCGGCCCCGGTTCTTCAAAGCTCGTAAAGTCCCCTATGCACTCGCACCGAAGGTAGGAGAAGAGCTGGATCGCCTACAGAAAGCGGATATTATTGAGCCCGTGCAATATTCGGAATGGACAGCCCCAATAGTTCCTGTTCTTAAAACCGATGGTTCTGTGCGTATCTGTGGCGATTACAAGTTGACAATCAACTCAGCAACTAAACTGAACCCTTATCCTCTCCCGCGCATCGAGGATCTGTACGCATCTCTCTCGGGTGGCCATCAATTTACAACTTTGGACCTAAAGCATGCCTACAACCAAGTCTTCCTAGATACTGAATCCCGAGACGCCACCACCATCAATACGCATCGGGGTTTATTTCGATATAAAAGACTACCATTTGGAGTAAGTTCGGCCCCCGGTTTAGTTCAATGCTTGATTTATAACCTCGTGAAGGATATACCGCACGTTTGCGCATACCTTGTCGATATATTAGTCACCGGCCCATCTAAACATAGTCATATAGAGAATCTAAGCATCATCTTAGGACGTTTAGAAGAAGCAGGTTTAAAACTCAGGAAAGATAAGTGCACTTTCCTTGCCGACTCGGTAGAATACCTGGGCTTCAGGGTGGATAAAACTGGCCTCCATCCACTCGAACATAAGTTCAAAGCCTTGAAGACGGCGCCGCGCCCCAACAATACTAGCCAATTGCGTTCATTCCTGGGGTTGGTCACCCACT